>CM039527.1:12580188-12830863 GCA_022433055.1 Begonia peltatifolia | reverse complement strand
TATATATATATATATATATATATATATATATATATATATATATATATATATATTATTCAACTTTTTATAAGGTAACTATCAATTTTAACAATGTACTATGCACTTTATTTCTGCTAGCTCCTTTTACTAAAAATACTGGCAAACCAAATACTGTACTTTGATTCTATTATTAGTTTTGACCTTCCATCAACAATTTCTTTAAACTCTCATTTAAAAATTACAAAATAATATTGGATTTAATTGAAATTGATACCACATATTCACTATGTAATGAGAAAATAATTTGAAAATTTTTGTGATTTTTTATTACATGTACAATTTATTGTAATTTTATTTTATTAATTTATAAAAATATTATAATAAATTTACAAGTTTTAGAAAATCACATGAATTTTTGATTATCTATCCATGATTTGGTAAACTCATGAAAAAAGTTTCAAATAAATCCAATATCTTTTGATATTTGTTTAAAAATTAATTTATAAAGTAAATAAGAAACTGAGATTAATTTTAAAAAAATATCAAAAGATATTGGATTTGTTTGACAATTTTTTCACATGTTCACCATATTATGGGTAGATAATAAATAAATTTCGTGATTTTCTAAAACTTGTATGATTTATTATAATATTTTTATAAACTACTAAAATAAAATTACAATAAATCGTACATGTGTTAAAAAATCACGAAAATTTTCAAATTATTTTCGCATTATGTAATAAATATGTGGTAAAAATTTCAAGTAAATACAATATCATTTGATAATTTTTTAAATGAGGGTTTAACAAAATTGTTGATAAAAGGTCAAAACTGATAACAGAATAAAAGTACAATGTTTGTTTTGCTAGTATATGGTTAAAATTAATAATTACCCTTTTTTATGTTTACAAAAAAACATAGGCATCTACCACTAAAATTCTCTTCAACTCTTTTATATTTACAAAAAAAACCATAGACATTTACGATAAAGTCCTTTTAAACAAAGCATTTCAGATTATATATATATTTTATTCTAAAATACTTAAATAAGCCGTCAATCTGTCATAATTGCTCTAACAACATCAAGATCTCCTCATGGACATACTCCATTTGTTGTTCTATCATTGTGATGCAGTATCATATGTCTTACTAGCAATTTCGTCATCTACATTACAAAGGTCATCTAATGAGTCTAATGTTTAGCAAATAATGCACAATGATATAAACATGAAATAATCATGAATGCATTCATAAAATAATGCAGTTTCGGTTTTTCTTTCTTTATTTCTTTTCTTTCACTTCGTAGTACAGTTATGGAGGTAATTCAGTATAGGAAAGAGTAGGCACCGTTTGGTCTACCTTATGCGAAACAGCCAAACTCAAGCTCCGCCCCACAATAATTATTTACGTATATTCATATCGTTTCAATTTTTCTTTCTTTCTTACATGAAAACGTGTACATAAATCATTTTCGATATTTTTTGTAAAATATGATGCATGATACATGTAAAATGCATATGAACATGATGCTAAACATTTCATATTCTTAATATCATTTCCTTTTGTCATATCATTTCAATGTCTATTCTATTCTAATTATAACATTGTATTTGCATAATATTAACAAAATATTCATTAACAATCATCACCTTAACACTTTGTGACGTACGTCAAAAAGGTCAAGCACACATCATTGCTTACCTTAAGTCTTTAGTACAATTTAGAACAACTTGATGGATATCCTTTGCTACTTGACAGACCTATAATATATCCACTTCACCATTAGCATTTTTAAACATGTACAATCTATACTATACTCATCAAATTTACGTAAATTCTATAGTCAATGTTCACTAAGAAGGTATATACTTACACATAAACTCAACATGGATACTCAACTACATTTGCTTTGAACATAATGAAGCAATGTAACTTTTAATGAATTTGAATTTCAGCTTATAGCTCACTGTTTTGCATCAACTTCAAAATCTCATATCTCATGGTACACATATTCAATTACTTCGATTCCAAAGCTCATTGTTTGTTAAGCTGTCTACTTTAACACGGTATAAGAGTTTAAAAATTAGATGACGTTAAGATAGGTTAATAATACAAAACATGAAAATGTCCAAAATTTCATAGTTTTGAACAAACTTGACACTATATGCTCAAACATATATGAATCGACAATTCCTTACATTTATACTCACAAGCATGATCTTATGACATTGTTATATACCTTTTAAACTAAAAAGTTGAGCATGAAAATTCATTTTCGTGAACCATATACTAATTTGTCATACCATCACATAACACTCAAAATATATCACCTCTTGTATAATCTTTTTGCAGCCAAACCATAAAATTAACTCAACCATAAAGAAAGGTTCCATCTCACCTTCAAAATCAGGGAAGATTTTGAAAATTTTATGGGTTTTTGGCTCTCAAACGAGAGTTATCTTAAGCTAGAATTAGTTTTTCTTAGAGAAGAGTTACAAAAGAATAAGGTGTCCTTCTACAAACATGATGAGTAAGCACTATGTTGTGCTGTCTTAGCCCAAAATTTCTCTCTCTCCCTGTGATCCATAAACATTTTTATTTATCTCATCAACACATTCCACCTAAGTCTAAAAAACTGGTGGCTTTTCATCTTTTCAACCTCCACTCCTTAGCCCATGGACTTCACTAATTTAATCTTCTAGAAGCTCATTCCTACACAAATTTTTCTTCTTTTACTAGTTTAACTCTTAGGAATTAACCAACTTCCTATTTTTGACAAACCAAACTACATTTTAATATTATCTAATAATATTTTCTATTTGTTATTGTTAATAACTTAAACATAAATTAGTACGTACATCTAATAAATCATATAATGATATTTTTGGACGTTACAAAGGGAGACTCTCCAAAGAACACATAAGAGAGATCAACAAGCTCTTACCCTTATTTATTAATGTTTGGATGAAGTCATATTTGAGAGATTATCAAATGCGACCACCGCCAAGCAAGCATGAGAGATTCTACAAAATTCTTATAAATGAGTTAATAAGGTAAAGAAGGTACGTCTTTAAATCCTATGAGTAGAATTTGAAGCTTTCTGAATGCGAGAATCCAAGTCCATAGTAGATTTCTTTTCGAGGATATTGACGATCGTAAACCAAATGAAGAGATATGGAGACAAAATGAAAGATGTGTGTGTCAAAGAAAAGGTTTTTTGCTCGCTACATTCAAAGTTCGATTATGTGGTTGTAGCTATCGAGGAGTCTAAAGATTTAGCGACCATGATGGTTGACCAACTCATGAGTTCTTTACAAGCTCATGAAGAGAGAATCAATAACAAGAAGAAGTAGTTGATCGAGCAAGTTTTGACCATTAAGTTCTCGGTGAAGAATGACGTGGGAGAAACCAAAGAAAAAGATGATGCCAATGAGGACGTGCACAAGGTAGAGGAAGAGGTCAAGAATGACAAAATCCCGACAATGAAGAGAAGAGCTAATATGTTCAACCCTGCAATCATATGTTAAACAACTCATAATCCGAAGTTTAGTGCTTCTCGGCTAAATCCGATCAACACCTCAATTTATTAGTCACAAAATATATCAAAACAGATCCAAATGACGTGAAAATTGGAAGAAATATTAAATGATGAATCACGAATAAGTTCTGAAATAAAGTGCAAAAATAAGAAGAAAAGCAAAAGTTATGGAAGAGAAATCCCGTGACCAGTTTGGTAAGTAACTTGAGCACTTTCAGGGAATGTACACTTTCTAAAGAGAGTGACAATGGTATTTGAGCTATGGTGTTCACCTTTCCTACTATTTTCCAGCCACCAAAGTTTTAGAGAGAAAAGATGTTGATAAGAACTACAAGCCACCAATTAGCTTGAAGTAATAGAGGCTATAACTCCAATCGGCCAAGAACCGTCGATGCTTACCTTTAAAGCCGATGCTCTTGAGACTTAAGAAAAACACGATATTTTATTGATGTGAAAAAGGTGACTACAAACTCCAATAATAATGGTTTAATATCCTAGAATGGCCGAGGGTTTAGCTTTGAGAAAATAAGGAAAAGAAGATGTGGAGAGATCTCGACTGCGGGTGAGGACGCTCCTCCAATCTTCGACCGTATATGAGAGTTCCTTGCATAGTAATTTGCCTCGAGTCCATATGGAGATAATGAGCTATGAAATTTAAATGTTGAAGAAGAAAAATTGTATCATTCGATCATATAGATTGGGCTTGGTTGGTGAATTCGAATGATGAGTTGAGCACTCTTTTGGAGAAAAGGGATCAGGCCTTCAAGAGAGTTTCTTATTGGATTGATGTTTACTTGATGAAGATTGCGGATAAGAGAGGGAGAGACCAAACATTTCCTTATTACTCTGTGGGCCATAGCCTTGACCACCCATCTAACTTAATGCTTATGCATGCATAATTGAAGGCTTACAAAGTTGCAAAAAATTTAATAAGAGGACTAGTGTTTGCTAAAATAAAATAAACGAAAATAAAACATAAAGTTCACAGTTACAAAGGATTGTCTCCGGGAAGACAAATTCCCTCTTGATAAGTCTTGGCTACTGTGTCCCAACTGAGCACGTGCAAGGGCTTGTCCTTATCATGAGCATCTGGATTCTAGTCCAAGTCGTTAATAAGCCCATCACCTGCAAAAATAGTAGATTTGTCAATAACAGGAGTAGACAATAAATGTGTCTTGATTTGGGACCTTGTTATAAGCCTCTGAGACATATCAAGAGTCATTTCATTAAAGAGCGTGGTAGAGGAAGCCACTCAAGACAAAATGATCGATCAAGTGTTCAATACTACAATTACCAAAAGCACGAATAATATGCTCGTGATTGTTAGAGCCCTCAAAACGTCAAAGAAACGGTGAATTATGCTCAAAACGAAGAGGTGGAGGAAAATTTGTTTCTTTCTTACAAAGAAGGAAAAGGAAGCAAGAGAAACATGTGGTATCTTGATAACATGGCAATCAATCACATATGTGGCCACAAGAAAAAATTTATGGAGATCGACAACTCGATGACCGGATTAGTCGTATTTGGAGATAACTCCAAAGTTCAAATTGAAAACAAAGACACAATTTAAATTCGTATGAAAAATGGCGGTCATTAACTTATCAGCAATGTTTACTATGTTTAAAGTATGAAGAGCAACGTCTTGAGATGAGACAACACTTGGAAAAAAAATTACAAAGTTCACATGAAATATTGTAGTCTTCTACTTCAAGGTGATAGAAGAAATATGATCGCAAAGGTACCAATGATAGAATGTTCCTGCTGGATATTTAAGCCGACATTGCTCAATGTCCAAAGACTTGTGTGAAAGACACCTCTAACACTTGAGATTTGATCATCTCAATTTCGGCTGCTTAAAATTATTAGGCCAGAACAAGATGTTGAAGGGCTTGTCGTCCATATATCAACCAGACCCGTTATGCGAAAGGTGTTTTGTCGGCAAACAATTTTGAAAGACTTTTTCGAAGGAGATGACATCAAGAGCAAGTAAACCTCTTCAACTTGTTCATGTTGATGTATGTAGACTAATTAAGCCTCTCATTCGATAAAAATTGATATTTTCTTCTCTTCATTGATGATTTGAGTAGAAAAACTTGATTTTATTTTTTGAAAGACAAATCTCAAGTTTTTGATGTTTTTAGAAAGTTTAAAGCATAGAAGAAAGACAAAGCGGGTATTTCTTTAAAGCTTTGAGATCAGATAGAGGAGGTGAAGCACATGGCATCCTGCAATTCCTAACAGTTCCTAGACTCCTCAACAAAATAGTGTTGTTGAAAGAAATAATCGAACCATTCTCAATATAGCGAGAAGTATACTAAAAACCAAGAAAATACCAAAAGAGTTATAAGCAGAGGCCGTTGATTGTGCTATCTACCTATTCAATAGGTACTCGATGAGAAGCTTGTATAAAAAAAAAAAAAACCTTAAGAAGCATGGAGTGAAAGAAAACCAAGTTTTTCCCATTTTAAAGTGTTTGGAAACATCAGTTAACTGTCCAAGATAAGAAAGTTCAAAACTTGAAAATAAAAGCAAGAAGTACATCTTCATCGGTTATGATCAATGCTCCAAAGGCTACAAGTTTTACAACTCAACTCTTGGGAAGAGTATTATTAGTAGAGATGTGAAGTTTGATGAAGAAGATTTTTGGGCTTGGAGTGATGAAGACAAAAAGAGGTATGAGTACTTTCTTTTCTTTGATGAGGATCAGAGAAGTAAAGTTCAAAAGCCCTGATACACCTCCAAGGTCACCAACAATATTAAATTCACCTTCATCTTCTTTAAGTGAAACTCAAGTGAAAAAGAGCTTTGTATGAGTAGTCTTCAAAATCTTTATGAGTTAACATAAAATCTAAGCGAAGATATAATTCTATTTTGTTACTTTGTCGATTGTAAGTCTTTAGTATTTGAAGAACCCGTGAAAGATGAAAAATGGAGGATTACTATGAGTGAAGAGATTGCTTCAATTAGAAGGAACGAAACATGGGAGCTAGCAAGCATTCTAAAAGGCCAAAAGTCCATTGGTGTGAAGTGAGTCTTCAAATAAAACAAGAATGGGAATGGAAAAGTGGAGAAATGCAAAGTCAGGTTAGTGACGAAAAATATAGTCAACGTTGAGGTATTAACTATGATGAAGTATTTGCTCTCATCACCTATTTAGAAACTATGCAGCTAATTATTTCAGTAGCAGCTCAGAAGACATGGAAGGTTTATTAAATGGATGTCAAATTAGCATTCTTGAATGAAGTTCTCGAAGAAGAGGTTCATGTCGAACAACTTCAAGGCTATGTTAAAAAGTATTATGAAGACAAAATATTGAAGTTAAAGAAAGCATTGTATGACAAGCTCTAAAATATTGAAGTTTGTTTTTGTTGACTTATTTATTGATGATTTAATCTTTAAGACGAATAATCCGAGTACGTACGAAGAATTCAAGCAAATAACGACCAAAGAATTTGAGATGACAGATATTCGTCTAATGTCATACTATCTTGGCATGGAAATTAATCGAGGAGATGATAGTATTTTCATATCTCAAGAAGGTTTTGCAAGAGATTCTAAAGAAATTCAAGATGGAGAATTATCAACTAGTGAATACTCTTATGGCATGTGTACTAAAATTATTAAAAAATGACGAATGAGAGTCTTGTTGAAAGTCTGAGATACTTAACTTGCAGAAGACTAGATATATTTTTTGGAGTTGGACTGATCAGTAAATTCATGGAGTCACTGACACATTTTCAGGCAACAAAACGCATTCTTTGATATATCAAAGGTACAATTAAATTTGATTTGCTTTATTTATTTTTTGATGAATTTAAGTTTGTCGAATATAGCGATAGCGATTGGGGTGGAGACATAGATGATAGAAAGAGCACAACGAGTTTTGTTTTCTACATGAGCGTCATAGCTTTTACATGGAGTTCAAAGTAACAATAAATTGTAGATCTATCTACATGTGAAGCTAAATATATTGCCGTTTTACCTTGTGTATGTCATACTATATAGCTAGGAAAACTATTGAAAGAGCTACAAATACCACAAAAACAAGCTACAAAGTTTTTCTTTTTTTACAATAAATCTTGTATTGCATTGGCGGAAAATCTTGTATTTCATGATAGAAGCAAGTATATAGATACGATATATTATTTTCTTCATGAATGCATTGCGAAGAGTGAAGTGCAAGTAAACAATGTGAAGATAGACGATTAAGTTGCTTATATTTTTAAGAAGGCTCTCAAATATGACACTTTCAGCAAGGTAAAGATGATACTTAAAGTTACCAGGGATTAAGCTTAATGGAAGATATTGAAATTATAAGCTTAATTCAATTAATATATGTTTGGTTAATATATGTTTTTAATGTATTTTTGATTAAAGTCTATGTATTTGTGAATAGTTATCTAAAAGTTTCTAATTCATGTATGCGTAAGTACACTAAATATATATGCTTAGGAGATTTTTTATGTATTAATACATGTATGTGATTCATTAGTTAGTTCATGTATGACGTTATACATATACTATAGACTCTTACAAATAGGATCTAAGGTTAGGTACTTTCCCATCAAATAAGAGCCGAAACATTCAATAAAAGAGTTTTCTCTCAAGTTCTCTCGTCACCATTTTATTTTTTTTTATTCTCCAAAAATTCCTCTTACTCGTTCCAACAGTAACTCGTAACACTTATAAAAAATTCAGAATATTCAAATTAAAAAGAAAACTCTACTGGTGTGAAACATTACATTGTATTAAAAACTATAATACTGAAAAAAAAGGGTATGAAACACATTAAAGATTAGACTAGTATATAAGCACTGCTGGTATTCTTAGATTTTTAGTCCCGACCCACTTAATTTTTCTTCCGTTATGCAGTCGATTTGTTTGGCCATTTCCGGTGTCAAGTAATTCGTCCAGTCTCCAACCTCTCCTTTTCTAAAAAATGCATTTCGTCGAAGCCCACTTGACACTTCTCCACTCTGGTTCACTTCCAACCTGCTCAAATGCTCAAAACTGCATAATTTGAGAATATCATCAACCACACCTCGTCTTTCTTCCTCGGCGGAAAATGGGCATCCTAAGAACTCTGCAATTCTCCGCACATTATCTCCAGGTTTCTCTTTCATTTCCTCAAACTTTAAGAATAGGACTTTTTCCGGTCTTTTCAAGCTTTCATACCAATATTCCAGTAAATGCTCCCATAGAGGTCCAAATGGGGTTATTCCCTTGCAAAACTTGACAAAGGCTTGTTCAAGAGTAAACCCTTCAACGCTCTCGTGTTTCAGTTTGTTCATGAACTGCCAAAGAGATATCAAATTATCTTTGGGATTCCTACCCATGTATATAATCTTGCAGCTTGATTCCTCGACAGATTTGGGCAGTGATACATAGGGTAAGTGGGTAGAAAAGATTCTTGGAGACCTAAAATCTGACTCGTTGACACATGCATGTTTAGTAAGATACAAATCAAGCTCGAGAGAAAGCACAAGATCGTGGGGGCTCTTTTCGAGCAAAGGGTGTCTTTCAGTGTCCTTATATTGCATCCGGTTGATAATAGAGAACACCAGAGCCTTTGTCCATGTAGTGCCTGCTTTGGGAGGTGTGACGAGCAGTAAATCTGAAACTCCAGCCTGGAACTGTTTTTGGCAAGCGATGACTGAGTTTAATATCCGAGTTGAGTACCAAAAACCTTGGTACAAATGCAGCATTTCAACGTCAATCCAATCAGTCTGAGATGGTAGAGAAGCAATTAGGTCTTTGAGTTCTTGGCTAGGCTCTTCTTTTCTCAAGTAGAGTGGCAAATCAGTAGCAGAAGTTTTGGCCAATTCCATTGTGAGAAACCGCAACAACAACCTTTCTTCGATTCTCTCTAAGCTCTCTTGTTACGCATTCTACGAGCTGTATGTACTTATGTAGGTGAAAAATAATCAGAAAATAAAAATATACTTTTTTTTGTTCATAGGGGTATGCCCTAATCAAGATCTCATTGAATAGGGCATAACTTAAGGCACTATCACATCACATGACCGAATTAAATATATTATATGAAAATATAATATTTATTTTATTAATATAATTGCTCAACAATGTTGGAATAAGTATAATTTAATTCTCATGCGTAGTACATGAGTATCATTATCATAAAAAAAAAATATAAAATATGTAACAAAATAACTAACTAAAATAACATAATATTTATAATAGATTGCACATGAATGAAATAATAAATAATTTAACAAATTATTTATTAAACGATATATCACAAATATTATAACTAGCTAAGAAGCTACAAATATCTTTCAATAATTTTTGGATAAATATCAAAATAAATCCTTAAATATATGAATATTTTAAAGTAATACTTTAAATTTTTTTAGTTTTGAACAAAATAATGAAGAGATCGAATATTTTTCATTCGATGAAAAGTTATAGAAAACAAACAAGATTCGAGGCGTCGTAGCCCGATAGAGAAAGTTTATAAAGTGTTAGTAACGTTAAAATGTGTATGACTAATTAAAAACGTAAAAGAGAATTTATCAATGGGCTATAATTCTTTTCAGGTTTGTAATTTATCTAAAAAATAAAAGTATATTTTGTCAATGTCGCATGGCCTATTAATGGCTGGTCATCTTGTAATGGCAGATTGGTTGCTGGGATTGTTTTCTTCCCCTTCGGGAAGGCGGGTTCTGCGTCGACTAAGCGTGGGCGACTGAGGTCTTGTTCTAGTTCTGATTCAGCTGGGCTCGCGGAGAGGAATTCCGCCAGTTTGGTGGTCTTACGAGATCGTCTTCTTAATTGATAATCTAGTCTCCATGGAGATACCACCTCCATCACACCCCACCTATGATTTAAAAGGCACCATCAAATTAGCACTTGCTGAGGATTCTGCTGATATTGGTATTTCTCTCTTTAACGTTACTACCCATTTTCAGCTTTTTAATTTTTTTTCCTTTAAACAAAGTAGAAAGTTCTTTGCAGAAAAAATGTCATCGTGAGTAAGAACATCTTGATTTTATTTGTAATTTTAGGAGATGTAACATCTATGGCCACTATTCCATCTTACATGGAAGTGGAAGCCTATTTCTTGGCAAAGGAAGACGGTATTGTTGCTGGAATTGCTCTTGCAGAGATGGTTTTTCATGAAGTTGATCCTTCCATTAAGGTGTTAACAAATTTTGCTGAATAATAAATTGTTTTTTCTCACCCTCGTATGTGTTCTTTATTTATGCTCAATTATCAGGTCGAGTGGACTAAAAAGGATGGTGATTACATTTACAAAGGACTACAGTTTGGAAAAGTTTCTGGTAAACTTGAGTAAAATTGTTTTTATTTTTCTTCAGAGGATTCTACAAGTTGCTTGACGAAAATTGAATGCAGGGCGGGCACAAAACATTGTTAAGGCTGAAAGGATCGTGCTTAATTTTATGCAGAGAATGAGCGGAATTGCAACTCTAACGAAGGTATTTATATTCTTTTTATTGGAGAACAAAAGATTAAATTATTATCAAAACATGTTATTGTAAGAAAGATATTTCGGTATTTTTGAACTTTTTATATAATTTTTATGTCATCATGATAAGCGACTTCTACAAAAAGTATATGACCGTTTGACAAACCATATTTTTGAAAGTGACTTGACTTTTTAAGTATTTTGATAATCATAATATTAATGTTGTAGTGGTATACACTGCTTAATAGGGTGAACATATAAGCCTATTAAGCTCTGCAAACCAATGAAATTGTTAAAATCTGTGATATACCCAGCGATTAAAAGTTTTATGTGAGTACATATTTCTGTCGTATTTTTGTATTTTTGTAGGCAATGGCGGAAGCTGCGTTTCCTGCACGCATGTTAGAAACTAGAAAAACTGCTCCGGGTTTACGTTTGGTGGATAAGTGGGCGGTAGATCAGTTCCTAGCTGTTATGAGTTTTATTTTATCCTGCATATAATAAATGTTCATCATTTTTGCTCTTTCATTTTATATAGGTACTGATAGGTGGAGGCCAGAATCACAGATTGGGTTTATTTGATATGGTCTTGATAAAAGACAATCATATATCAATAGCAGGAGGCATCATAAATGCTATTAAATCAGTTGACTCATACCTACAACAAAAAAACCTTAAGATGGAAGTTGAGGTAAGATTTCTGCTTTAAGGGTTCATTTATCGCAACTCAGCCAGCGGATATGTTCTTAAGAAAGGAAATTGATTGACAAAATTAATTTGATTTATATACTAATGAAGTTCAACTTCATGTTGTTTTGTTCTTGATTCATATAACTTTATACCTCTAGTTTCTTCTTGTCATTTATGGCTTTCCAGCCATTCTGGATCCAGGATGCTTGGTCATATCTGTGCCATCTACTGAGTTTTGATATATGTCTTTCAGCGAATTTCTGTTACCATGTTTTCCTCCTGGCAAAATTTGAACTTTCAATATCCTTATATTTCTAAATCCAACGTAGTATTTGTTGTAGCAGCAACAACTCATAAAGAATGGCAATTTGTTTTCAGATCGAAACTAGAACACTTGAGGAAGTGAAAGAGGTACTGTATTATGCATCTCAAACGAAGACATGCTTGACTAGGATAATGTTAGACAATATGGTAATACCTCTATCTAATGGGGATGTGGACGTAACCATGCTTAAAGAAGCTGTGGAAATAATTAATGGGAGTTTTGAAACAGAGGTACCCTTATTTTTATCAATGACTTTCTGTATCATAACAGATGTATTCTTTTGTTTCACTTCTCATTGTTCGATTTAATTATTCAATTATTCTAGTATCCATTCTTGAATTCTTTTATTTTCACTGTGAAATGAGGAGCTGCTTTTTCAACTCGCCTGAGATCTTATGGGTTATACAAGGGCTCGAGCAAAATGTATTCAAACTTCATATAGTTTCACATACCTGTATCGAACTAAATTAACAGATTTAAAATTGTGCTCTTCATTTTATCTCCTTGATACAACCTTTTACTTTCAAGTTTAGGAGAAGGATGTTCTGTGATCCCATTCGCGAAAACATCTGATTGATTCACTCAAATTGTTATTGGCTACTTTCATTTTTTTTTCTTTGTTATTGGCAGTCATCAATTTTCTTTTTCGAATTCACAGGCATCAGGTAATGTTACTTTAGAAACTGTGGTGAAAATTGGACAAACTGGAGTGACCTACATATCCAGGTAATATAAAACTCTGAATTTTTGTGAACTTAATAATTCCAATACATTATGAGAAGGCGATCAATTTTCATCTTTTTGATGATGTCAATTAATTTAAGTTTCTGAGATTGATATTATTTCAGTTTAGATATAAAGGTTTATCGACTGTAATCATAAGATGCAGTGGTGACATAGATTAAGCTACAACAAACTTAACCTTACAGCTAGAATTTGTTTAATGTATCGATTTAGGTATTTTACATGCCAATTTAATGTATCATCTGGGATCATTCTACGAAGGTAATGACCACTATAATTTGAAACAGTCTATTAGATAGCTCTCTATTTTTTCTTACGGCTTCTTGCGGTCTTAATAATTAAAAGGTAAAGTATAATTTAGGTTCTAACGTTAGAGGATATTTGAACGTTAGATCTTAAAATATTGTTTTGAAATATCGAATCTTTTTTTTTTATTTATCAGTAATTTGAAGCGTGTCATCAATTTGTCTATTAAATTCAGCATATGTATATCATGTTTTCTATTTTTATGACGTTTTAATTTGATTTCTAACATTTGTATTAATTTTAACTTGATTTCAAACTCTGTCAATATGTTAATGGAGTTCAAAATCTCTTGAAAGGAGGTCAACATAATTTGAAACCGGATTGAAAATAGCTGGAAGGGGTTAAAATTGAGTTTAAATTGCTAATAACAAAAATGTGGTGATCAAATTTGTCAAAAAAAAATTTTTAAATCTAATCTGTAAACGATCACAAACGCTAGATAATAAATTGCACTTTACTAATAATCAAATTATCATCAACTCCCGTTACTAGGTCTCACTCAATAAGATCAATTAAACTAATTTTCAATATTTGCAGCGGTGCTTTGACTCATTCTGTAAAAGCGCTTGACATATCCCTCAAGGTTGACGTAGAGTTGGCCTTTCAAGTAGGCAGACGCACTAATCGAGCATGACCATTTGCATGAAAGTTTCTCATTTCATTTATGAAGTCAATGGTAAATTCTTCCACCACCATGTTAATTTGGAAACTATTTTAACATTCTGTCTGTAGTCCTTGAAAAAATATCACCCTCTAAACAAAAACTTTCAATTTCCAACAAACTAAACTTTGTTTACTCTTCTACTTTTTTATAGCATCTCTTTTTCCTCAATTTGGTTGCAAAAGCACAAATGATGTTACTTACTCTTCTGGGTGTGAGGAAAGTTAATGGAAGTCTATTAGGGACATGGTCTCGCATATACTCACCTGGATGCTATAGCTGTAACTGAGATGGCTCATTATGATGGAATATAACCTTAACTGAAGCTTTTATTAGTGCATGTAATTTAAGCTAATAATTTATAAATAAATATATTATTTAGTTGCAAACCTTAATGATCTTATTTTTGGTTTGAAAAAAAGGAGAAAAATGGTACCCAATTCGATTTTCTGATGGCTCTAACTTCAGGATACTGAGTGTTAAAAATAATTCAAGCTCTCATTTGTCACATTACTACTACTAATTGTTTGTACAATTAACTAAAGCAACATCATTTCTTTGACAAGTTCTTCAGTTAGAATCTTTCTTATCGAGTAAATCTGTTTTACCACAAGGTCACAAATCTACACATTGACATTCTAGATTTACTTCTAACAATATAAGTAAATAGCCTTCCTTTGTCTATCGATAAATGACTCTTGTTATCTCTCAACAATAATCAAATTTACTTCTCGATCAACATATTTGAAGGATTATCTTCAAATATTCCTAACAAAGAGTAGTTAAATATTTATGTGTTTTGATCCTTCGTGAACACCTGATTCTTACTAATGCAGCAGCAGAGATGGAAGAAAGAGATATAGTTAGAAAGGAAGAAAGAGGATACTCGAGAAGATAGGAGAAATATAGCTGGGAAGAGAGAAAACGAAGAGATGAGAAAGGGGAGAAGCTCTAGAGAGAGAAAAAGGGTTGGAAAATATCAAATAATTTGCAATTCAATCAACAATCTTCATAATCTTCATTATAATCTCAATTACAATGTTAAATTTTATATAGAACAAATCCTAGAAGATCATAAGTCTATAAGACGAAAAGATTGTAACCCTAGAAAATAAAAGGATTGAGTCAATTCATACAAATCAGAATAAATATAAATTAAAACTAGAAGATATAAAAAAAACTTAAGTCTTTTTAATGTAAACCAAAAACAAATACAACATAAAATATATAATAAAACTAAAATATAAATGATGTCCTAATCAATTTTTCCAAGAAAGAGAAACTCCCTTGCAAAAACCAGTTTTATTTGAGAAAATAGAAGAATCGGACTAGCAAACACGGGTTTATTGTTTGAGAAAATAATAAAATTTTCTCTGATACCAAATTTGATGCAGCAGCGAAGATGAAAGAAAGAAATATACCTGGGAAGGGAGAAAGAGGAGAAGAATAAGCCCGAGAATAAATGAGAAATATAGTTGGGAAGGGAGAAAATGAAGAGAAGAGAAAGGGGGTCGGAAAATAACAACAATTTGCAACTCAATCAATTTTCATCATAATCTCAATTACAATGTTAAAGTTTATATAGAACAAACCCTAGAAGATGATAAGTTTAGAAGATAAAAAGATGATAACCCTAGAAAATGAAAAGATGGAATCTATTAATACAAATTATGACAAATGTAAATTAAACTTAGAAGATATAAAAAACTTAAGTCTTGTCAATGCAAATTAAAAATAAATACAACATAAAATGTATAATATATAATAAAAACTAAAATATCAATGATGTCATCATCACTTATCCAAGTGAATTGTTCTTAATTTATAGTAATTTAGTTTTGTAATATCTTGTTTCCAATCTAGTTCTTTTAATGATCTTTGAACCCACATTCTTTTTCAATGGCTTCTGTCCATGTTGTGTATAAAGCGACTGTTCTAGACACAGCTACTGCCTGAAATTGAGATACCCTCTATAATTCTAGTCCACATAACCAGACTCTCAATCTATGTCTAATGACAATTTGATATATCTAATATCCATTTTAATTTTTAATTTTTTCTTTACATTTTCTTGAGTCTGTTGCATGCTTGTAAGGTAGTTTATTACTTAATAGTTTTTTTTTTTTTTTTTCAGTGAGCATCTTCAAGGAGCATGTTTTGGGGGTGTACATGCAATAATAGAGAAGCAACATGCGATAATTAAATTTTACTCGGAATATTTTACCCCAAAATTTTAGAGATCACAAAGTCGAATTCAGGCGATGAAGAGTGAGGCCCCAACTGATAACCCTTGGAGAGGGGAGTTTTCTTACCTCTCTTGTCTTGAAAAATATCGTTATGCTGATATTGTTGACGTAGGATTGTGTGCAACGAGAGCACTGCGTAAATTGAGTTTGGGAGTGTGCAAAGCAATGACCCTCTTTTGAAGACTATTTACTAGTTCTTTTTCGCTCGCATGCTAGATTATGAGTTTCAATGGAAAAGTCTATCTTCTCTCTGGCAAAAGAAATATGTGATAAAAAAGTGTAAAAGCCTAATGTTTACTTTATGTTCTATCTCTGCCATAGCAGCGTTGATATCTATTAGTACTCTAAATTTTTTTGTCCAAGTGATGGTTTAGCATGAATTAAAAATTGGAAGTAGTTGTTGTAAGTTTGTTTTCCACACATATTTTCCACTTATGCTCAAAAAATGATAACATGATTGTGATATAGTAATCTCTAATTCCATAACAATCACAAAACAAACAAAGAAATACAAATAAACTCAACAGCCAAATTCATAACAGTGAAGGAAATTCGAGGGCCCTTCCCTCTCCCACTCTTCAGATTCCCCCTTCACCCTCTTCCCATTGGTAACATCTCCTGACAGAATTTAAAAGTGTAATTTCTCCTTTATCCCTTTGTATACCTCCTATTTTGAATATTGTTCCTACCCAATTGCAATGGAAAGAAATTAACATAATTAAAACATAAAACATAATTAAAAGAAAACATAGTTAATCTGTCTTATTGCTTCGTTTCCTCCTCGAATAGTTGAATTGGAGTGGTGGATTCCTATCCATGCTGGCCGCCCAAATTTTCACTTTGTCCTCAAGGTTGAATTCAGGAAATTGAGCTGTGATGACATCAAAAAACTCTCACGTAACCTCCTCCTTAGGTTGCCCTTGCCATTAAATAAGGACTTTACCTCTAGTTTGAATACCCTCAATACTAGGCCTTACGTTCAGCACCCCTTCCAATTCCACGTGAAGCTCCATATCCTCCGATAAGGCGGTGGGTAAGGTTGTAGTCACTCCCTTATTACCTATTGCTCGTCTCAACTGAGACACATAAAATACATCGTGGATGTTGGAAGTCACCGGTATTTGTACTTTGTATGTCACTTTTCCCACCTTTGCCAATCACTTGCTAAGGCCCATAAAAGCGAGGACTAAATTTCTTATTTCTTTTCTTTGCCAACGAATGTGCCGATATGGTTGTAATTTCACAAACACCCAATCACTCTCACTAAAATGCACCTCCCGACGCTTACCATCAGTTATCTCCTTCATGCGAGTTTGGGCTCACGATAGATGAGCTGGTAACTCTGTGATGATAGCGTCCTATTCTTGTAAGAAGTCCTCTAGTGATTGAATTTATGAGTCACCCATCCCCACTTGAATCAAGGGCGGTGGCTCTCTTCCATAAACTATCTGAATGGCTATATGAAAAGAAGAATTATACCAAAACTCGGCTCAAACAAGCCACTGAACCCACGACTTAGGTTTGTCTGATGCAAAACAGCGTAAATAAGTCTCCAAAGAATGATTCACCACCTACGTCTGTCCGTTCGTCTAAGGGTGATAAGTAAAACTACGCTGTAACATTGTGCCTTGCAGTTTGTAGAGTTCTTTCCAAAAACATGCTTAAGAAAACCTTATCACGGTCACTGATAATCGATCGTGGAAACCTATGTAAACGAACAATTTCTCTTATGAACACCATTGCCATTGATCGAGCCATGAAAGGATGCTAAATGGCCATAAAGTGGGCATACTTACTCCACCGATCAACGACTACTAGAATAGTGTTGTACCCCTCCGAGCGAGGCAAGCCTTCAATGAAATTCATGGAAACATCTTCCCAAATTGATGTCGAAATTGGTAGGGGGTGAAGAAACCCTGATGGGGATAAAACTTGATATTTGTTGCGTTGGCATACATCGCAGGCTGCCACAAACTGCTTCACCCAGGTGCACATCCCCTTCCAAAAGAACTCTGCGGCTATTCTTTGGAAGGTTTTAAACCCTCTCTAGTGTCTCCCCACTGTTGAATCATGGAACTCTTGGAGTAACAACGAGATCAAAGCTGAGTTTGAAGCTAACACCAGCCGCCCCTTATAATACAATCACCCATTTTGTAAAGAATATTCCATTGGAGTCTCTATTTGGTGCTAAAGCTGAGAGAGGATGAGTGACAAATCCTTGTCACCCAATATCTCATCTCGAATTTCTTGCCAAGGCAGTAGTGTCGTAAATGACAAAGTGGCAAGTGTTGGTCGCTCAGGCCTACGGGATAGTGCATATGTCGCCTTGTTCTCCTATCCTGCTCGAGATTGAATCTTAAAGTCGTACCCCATGATCTTGGTCAGCCACTTTTGGCGCTCTGGACTCACCAAACGCTACTCTAATAAGTAATTGAGACTACGCTGATCTGTATGGACAATAAAATGACGACCAAGTAGATAAGGCCGCCATTTGATGATTGACAGAACTATGGCTCGTAATTCTCTCTCATATACTGATTCCAACTGAGCGTGTGGTGACAATGCTTGACTGAAATAAGCAATTACTCGGCTCCCTTGCATCAGATCTACCCCAATGCCATTGCCGGAAGCATATGTTTTTACTACAAAAGGCTTGGTAAAATCGGGTAAAGCCAAGACAGGCACTAACGTCATAGCCGTTTGAAGTTGCTGGAAGGCTGTTTCTGCCTCCTTTGAGCAGATAAAGGCATCTTTCTTGAAGAGGCTCGTTAGTGGAGATGCCACTTTACCATAACCGGACACGAATCGTCGATAATAGCTCGTTAATCACAAAAATACTTTTAGCTCTTTCAAAGTGTGGGGTGTAGGCCATGATAACATCACCTCAATTTTAGACTTATCGACAACAACCCCCTCAGCCGAAATGATATGTACCAAATACTCCAACAGTGGTTGAGCGAAGAAACACTTGGAAGGGTTGACACTGTGAGCACTGTTTGCAGGTGTTGTAGATGTCTCTCGACGTCGGTGCTGTAGATGCGTATATCATCAAAGAAAACTAAGACGAAGCGTCGTAAGAAGGGCTTAAAGAGCTTATTCATCAAGGTCTGGAATGTTAATGGAGCATTGATTAGCCCAGGAACTCATAATGTCCATCATGTGTGCGAATATCCGTCTTCAGGATATCCTCCGACTATACTCATATCTAGTGATAGCCCGACTTCAGATCTAGTTTCAAAAAAATAGCAGCTTTAGATAGTTCATCTAAAAGTTCGTCGACCCATGGAATAGGAAATTTATTTGGGACAGTGAGATACAATCTATTAATAAATTTCACTCAAATATTCTAACTATTTCTCGGTCTCATCTTATAATACTTCAGGTGCTAATGAAATAATTTTAGTGAAATTTAACAGTCTCAATTCCTGGGGGATCGCACCGAAAATTCGGGTTCCTTTTGGATTTCCCTCTTGATCAATAACAACCGCAGCATTGTCATCATAGCGTATTATCCTACCATTTTCATGTTTGAGTTCTTTAGAATTATAGCAATAATAACATTACCAATATGAGCATATCATCGATTACTAGCTCCTATGATTCGAATACACATCAATTTTTGGGCCCCGCTGTATCCGCTATATTCAAATGGCTTTGAGGTTGAATCATATTATTTTTGTGAATCTGTTCTTTCAATTCAAATGGCTAAAAAAAAAAAAAGAAATATTGTTTGTTCAAACCAAACAAAAAAGAAATTTGAAATGACAATTTTTTTTTTTTGCATACCAAAGACCCCTTTTCTTTGATTTTACATTCTTATCCTGAAATAATGAATTGGGTTTGTATAGGCATTTTTTACGCCGCTATTTAAATAGCTTTTCTGGCTATATTTTCTACTACTCCACCGATTTCGTAAAGTATTCTATTCGGTTTAACAATAATTACCCAATATTCAGGAGATCCTTTCCCCGAACCCATACGTATTTTCTTGGGTCTTATTATAACTGGTTTGTCTAGAAATATACGTATCCATATTTTTCTCCCACGTCGTGTATTTCATGTCATTGCTCTTCGTCTCGCTTCTATTTGTCTAGATGTGATCCAAGCGGGTTCAAGTGCCCGAAGAGCATATCTACCGAAACAAATATGATTACATCGATACGAAACTTCTTTCATTCTTCCTCTATGGTGTTTACGAAATCTAGTTTTGTTAGGGTTATAGTGGATGATTATTTTTTCTCAATTCCATCTCTACTATAGAACTGGACATGAGAGTTTCTTCTCATTCAGTTTCTCACGAATCAAACGTTCCAAAAGAATAGACTATACATATATTGTGTCAATAATAGATTGAATTAGGGTATTCTTTGATATTTCATCTAATCTATTATCCATTTTTCTCTTTTCTTTTGAGATAGAACTAAATATGTATTCTATTTATACATGACTTACATATTTATATACTATATATATTCAAATTCAATAAAATTTATTTAAATTTAATAAAATTATCTATAATTTTTTTTTAATATATATTAAAAAAAATCACATTTTTTTAAGGTTTATAAATAATGGAATCTTTATTTCATTCAGGTTTCTCTTTTCTTTTATTATCTATATTTTTTTTGGGGGTCTTTGATAAACCAAAATATAGAAATTCAAGCCAATAAAAAAAAAAATTCGTGGAGAATATTTACTCTTTTTATATGTATTTACGATCTAAATTTAGCTCATGAAATGACCTTTTCGAATTAATGGATTGGTCTTGGGTGGATTCTGCAATCCTACCCAATGAATTATTAATATTTATTTTCAATAGAATATTATGTATTCTTGGGTTCCCTCGTCCCCATCATTTCTTAATTAATAGTTAGGTCTTAATTCTACAATGGAACTCCTAATGAATAAAATTTATTGTTGAGTCAATCTATCAGTCTTTATTGACTAAGGCTCTTGACTTTTTTTTTCTATTAACAGATTAATTTAATTATGAATCAATCAATGTTGTTGTTTTCTTACACTACCTTTTATGATATTACTAATAGACCTTACATAGTCCATATTGAAATCTTATATCATTGATTTTTTTTTTCTCTCTTTATTTTACCCTTCCATTTATTCATATATTTTTAATGCGTCACAACTGATAATTAGATTGGTATTTTGTTTATGCGAAAAAGATTTCAATTGCTACAATGATATGACATGACCAATATAACATATCTTAATTACGTTTTTTCGATCTAGATAATGTGAAACAATGAGTTGGTTATTTTTTTTTTTTCAATTATTAGTTCAGATTATGTTATGGTCAAGTCCATTTTTATCCTAACACAAAAATCAACTAGTCGCATACTAATCATAGCAATTATTTCAAATAATTAATTGAATTTTTATTCCAGACTATAGAATTTTTCATTTACTATTAAAAACAAATAAATATTTTTTGTTCTATGATTGAATAAAATAGAAAGACAAATTGAGGAAAGGCTTATTATTCCTCGTCTACAAATATCCAAATTTTAATCCCTAATATCCCATAGATAGTTACAACTGTATAGGAACAATAATCAATTTTAGCCCAAATGGTTTGCAGAGGAACCCTACTTTCTCTTATCCATTCAACTCTTACAATTTCTTTTCTGTTTATACGCCTCCAATTTGTACTTGAATTCCTTTTGTACCTTCCTGTTCAGTTAATTCAATAGCTTTTTTGATTGCTTTTAGAAATGAAACTCTATTTTTTACCTGCCCAGTAATAAATTCTGCAAGAATAGTAGAGTTTCCGTAAGGATTTTCAAGTCTTGTAATATCAATGTTTAGTTTTCGGTTGACAAAATTTAATTCTTGTTGTACATTAATTTGTAATTCTTGCAGACCCACTTTCTATTAATAACTTTGAGAATCCCATATAGATTATTACTTGAATGAGATTAATTCTTTTTTGAATTTCGATACGTGCAATTCCCTCAACACCGGAGAATATTCTTTTTTTTTTTACATAATTTTTTATACAATCTTGTATTTTTTGCTCTTCTTGTAGATCTTCAAAATACTTTTTTAGTTGGGCAAACCAAATAGAAAGATGTCATTGGGTTGCACAAGTCTAAAACCAAGTGGATTTATTTTTTGTCTCATACTCCTCCATTATTATCCATACAATAACATGTGATATTCGCGTATTTATTTATACATCTAGGTTTTTTTAAGCATAATATGGAATATTCAGATCTTTTACGCTCTTCTTCGTTGAAAAATATATCTTTCAATCCAATAGTTATATAACAATGGATCTTTTTATCGGATAACTTCGGCCTTGAGTTCGAGGTTTTAATTTTTTCACAGTAATACTTTTGTTGACCTCAACTTTACTAATGACTAAATTGGTTTCGTTGAGACCCACGTTGTGACTAGCATTTGTTGTTACATAATAAACCAATTTAAAAATGGAATAACATGCTCGATAAGGCATGAGTTCTAGTATCATAAGTGTTTCTTCGTAAGAACGTTCACGAATCTGATCAATTACCTTTCGTGCTTTGTGAGTAGACATACATATATGTTGACATAAAGCGTATATTTCTGTATATACATTCTTTTTTGTCTTCTTTATCATAAGGTTCACCTCTCACTAATGAATCATAAGTATCTTGATTTTATCTCTATTTATTTTATTTTCTGACTAATTTAAATTATTAACGACGAGATTCATTATCATTTTTCGCATGTCCCGAAAAATTTAGAGTTGGCACAAATTCTCCTAACTTATGCCCTACCATACGAATAGACAAATGTTTCTTTCCATTATGAATAGCAAGAATATGACCAATCATTGTGGGTATAATGGTAGATGCTCATGACCAAGTTATTATTATTTCTTTGTCTTCTTTTGTGTTAAGCTTATTTATTTTTTATAAAAAATTTGCTACAAAAGAATTTTTTTTAATGAACGCATCACTGTTAATTTCACATCTTTTTTTCTTATTTACACATCTTTTTTTTTATGAACAAAGGATGTGCACGAATTCTGAAAAATTGTTTATTCAATTCAATGATGCATTCCATAATTGAATTTACAATTAAATTATAAAATTTATCTTATTATGATTTATAGTAATTCTATATTCATTTTATTCTATATTAATTCAATTATCTTATTTTATAAAATAAGATAGAGTACTTTATATAATATAATAATAATTTTTTATATATAAAATCAAATGAAAGTATTCAAATTTGAAATGAATCAATTCAAAAATATTTGTCTATTATGAATTTCGAAATATAGTAATCAAAAAATAATAAATCTATAAAATTACGATATCATTTTAATAAAAAAAATAGAAGATAAAATATATAAGATATGCGGGTAGCAGGAATCGAACCCGCATTGTTAGCTTGGAAGGCTAGGGGTTATAGTCAACAATGATTCATCATTTTGAACATCTCTAATTCAAAACCGAATATGAAACCTTGATTCATTAGGCTCCTTTATGAAAGATGGAAAAAAAAAAGATGTGTAACGACCCCTTTTTCCAGTAAAATATTATCCGCTCTGGGGATTGGGTCGTAACCTAATATCCTCCCCTCACGGATTTTTTTGGCGAGAACTTCTCAGTCGATCGCCCAACATGGTACTGCTCTAATTGGAGCACTTTTAATTTTGGAGTTCTTTTGGGATTCGTTGTCAATTGTGCTCCAAAATGAGTCTTACTATATTGAGAGGATTTCCTTACATATGTTTCATTTCTATATATCTCGCCAAGCGAGGTGGGATTGTGACGACCCTTTTTTCACGACCCGGTATTTGTCTATACTCATGTCCAGAATTTGCCTACATTCGGTTTAGTTTCCAAAGTTTGCCCCGTAACTCGAGATTTGCTCCACAGCTGTACTCATACGTACATATTCGGATCATCACAATCACTCCTCCTCAGGGGCTCAACGTCCTCTTTGGCCACATTTTTGGTTGGGTACAGATTCTGATATCATTTGTAACGACCCTTTTTTCTATTAAGATATTGTCCGCTCTAGGGATTGGTTGGTAACTCAATATCCTCCCCTCACGAATTTATTTGACAAAGATTTCTCAGTCGGTCACCCAACATGGTAGTATTCTCGTCTGAGCACTTTTAACTTCGAAGTTCTTATCGGATCTGTTGCCAATTCAAAACGTGTCTTACTATCTTGGAAGAGTTTCCTTACATATGTTTCATTTCTATATATCTCCTCAAGCGATGTGGAATTGTGACGACTCTCTTTTCGCGACTCGGAATTTGCCTATTGTCGAGTCCAAGATTTTCATACACTCGGCTTAGTTCTCGAAATTTGCCTCGCAACTGGAGGTTTGTCCCGTACTGATACGTACACATTCAAGTTATTACAAGATGTAAACGAAAAATAAATAAATTCTACCCATAACATCTATGTCAGCTTTTCTGCCTGAATGCATTCAAAACCACCTGTTTTATATAGATTATCCCCATAGAAGAAAATAAGATTCTAATAATTTTTTCTAGTTACTTTGTTCCCAACTTTCTTCTTTACCAAGATAATTGGACTTGAGAACAGACTACTGATTGGTTGTATAATGCCAGCCGCTAGTATTTCCCTCACTTGTTTTTTGATTTCGTCCTTTTGAATTTTGGGGTATCGAGATGGTGTAACACACACTGGAGGCATGCCCTGGACGAGCACAATTTGATGATTTAGAGCTCTTGGGGACGGCACCCCTTGTGGCATAGTAAACAGCTCCTGAAAGAAGCCTATCATTGCTTCTAACTCCGGAGGTAATTGAAGGCAAGATGTTGCTGTTAACTCCTGTAATTCCAATAGTAAACCCATATCTCCCAACCCAAAGCGTTTAACCAAGGAGCGAAAGGACACCAAGGATTTTCCCAAACCAGGGTCCCCTTGCAATCGTACGTGTCTGCCATTCACAGAAATGCCATGGTGAGTGCTCCCTAGTTTATCCTCATTTCTGCTTGTGACTTCAACCATCTGAACCCCAAAATCACATCTGCACTGCCTAATTCTAGAGGAAGGAAATTTTCTACGACCACAAAATCTGGAAAAGACAATGGTAGTGCTCGACAAATACCTGCACTCCGAATTGCCATTCCCCTACCTGTCATCACTTCAAACTGTCCATATGGCTCCAAAGGAATTTGCAATTGCTTTCTGACCGAGTGGGAAATAAAGTTGTGGGTTGCCCCACTGTTGATGAGTGCCACAACCTCCTGTCCAAGAATGCTGCCCTTAACCTTCATAGAATCGAGTGAAGAGAAGCCAACAACTGAATTCAGGGACAAATGAGCTAACTCGGCGGTCTCTGGCAGTATTTCGTTGTTCTGCAGGTTCTCCCCTCCATCATTCTGCGCTTCTGGTAATTGCTCGGGTTCCTGGAAAACCAAAACCAAGAGGTCCTTCGACTTGCAGTGATGCCCTGGGTGGAACTTCTCATCGCACCGATAACACAAGTCTTTCTCCCATTTTTGCAGCAGCTCAAAGCCCATCATCTGCCGAAACGACGAATGCGAGCGAAACTGCGGGTTAACATGGGCCGGTTTGGCCATCGGCAATGATGCATACGCCGGTGAGGAGGATGAAACGCGGGCTGGACTCGATGAAGGGCCTCGAGCCGTCGCCGCCAGGGAGAGCTACTGGGCAGTCAACCCCGATTTGGGCTGACCCATTCCTCTCACGCCCGAGCCTGGCCCAATGTTTTGCAGCAGCACAAACTATCTTCCACCCGTTGTGCTGTTTGCATCATCTGGTAGAGGCCAATCGGTCGCACGGCCAGAAGCTCTGCACGTATTTCGGATCGCAAGACCGTCACAAATTGCGCCTCGAGTTGGTGCTCTGGTACGTCCGAAAAATGGGAGGCTGCTCGCTCAAAGAGTTGCCTGTATTCTTGCACCGACCAAGTTTGCTTCAGCTATAGGAATTGCTCAGACAGCGTTCCCTCCAGCGACGATCAAAAGCGCTCCAGTAGCACTGCCCGAAAATCAACCCAGCTGCGGAACAGTCGGCTCCGATCTTCCCATTGAAACCAAGCCAGTGCTTCGTCTTCCAAGTGGACAGCAATTCAGTGGAACTTCTCTTGCTTCGACAGCGGCTGTAGCGCAAAGAACTGCTCCACCCGAAAAATTCATCATCTGAGTCAGCTCCCGCGAAGACAGGCATTTCCAAACGACGATTCATGTGCTCTTCCTTCCACTCCTCTTCTGCACTTCTTGCCGGGGACGCTTCTCCTTGGCAACTGGATTGTCATGCGGGTTCGGCGTCAATCGTTTGCTTTCCTTTATCCCACTCCCTCGGTGGTGCGAAATGCACCACATCGGCTAGAGAATCCAACTTCGCCATCAACATAGCTATGTTCCTCTCCAACTTTGGCAGTCGTGCAATGCTTTCCTTCACCCCCTCCATCTCCTGCCTGAAGTCACCTTGAGCCCAGACCATTGGATCCTCACCCAATTCCTGTTTGCCTACACCATGACCCTGCTTCTTCCCTGCCATTCACCAGGAATTGCTTCCTCTGATACCACTGATATAAACCATTTAATAACCTCCAATTCCAGAACAATCACAAAACAAACAAAGAAATACCTCCTATTTTGAATATTGCACCTACTCAATTGCAATGAAAAGAAACTAACCTATTTAAAACATAAAACATAATTAAAAGAAAACATAACTAATACGTCTTATCGCTTCGTTTCCTCCTCGAATAGGTGAATTGGAGTGGTGGATTCCTATCAGATTGATATGCAAACATGAAGAGTTTTGGAAAAGTTTGGTATTAAAGTTAAAAGTTTTCTTTACTAGCTTACTCGAGTAAGTCTTTTGGATACTGAACGGGTGATTATTGCATAGGGACAATTGAAGAAATTTTGTCGCATGATTAAAAACAAAAAATTGTACCACGGTATTTTATGTCAAACTTTGCCTAAAATATAAATAGACTTTAAACGGGACTTTACTGAGTAATCAGGTGTCTTTATTACCAATGTTACCACTAGCGTATTATAACGGAAAAAGGTAATTTTAGTATATGATATTTAAAAAAATGATGAATAAATACCCCGTTTGGTTAAGAAAAAATTTCTAAAAATGTCCGTTTAATTCTTTGGATTGTTTCCTAACCGGAGAAAGTTAGATAAGGATGGTTCATGAAACCTAAATTTTAATGTTGAAATTATTTTTTTTATTTTGTCTATGTTAAACCAATCTGTTCATGGTTTGTATGTATACTATCGAGGAAATTGTTTTGGAGTACAAATTTTCATTGACTAAATTCACTATTTGATGAATGTTACCCTCGAGTAATGCAACTTAGAATCCAACCTTCACATTTGAGTTTCATCTTGCTTATATGTTTCCACGAAGAACATTGTGTTCCAATAGTGTATCTCTTTCACTAGACTAGTGCCATAATAAGTTTAGACGAGGGTAGAAAAATGTCACTTACGTACCGAGGCATAGCACGTTTTATGCGTGTGAAAAACCGATCAGTTTGGTCTAGTTAGGTCTAATTTGAACAACCCTACTCCAAGGAATGTTTGACTAACTACTGACCTTAGGGGGTCATATATCAACACTCTTTGTAAATCACGTGCCTTAACAATTACTTGATCTTTGGCTGTCGTCAATACATTCTATGTTCGGGTAACCTAATCTCCAATTGTTCCATTAATTGTTACATTTACTCGAGTTTATCCATTATGCAAAAGCGTTCAACAAGAAGAGAACAAAATAAAACCGGAGTAACTCGGTGCGATAAGACATTAAGGAAACTAAGTACAATGTATCACATTAGATGCATCATACATTTATTTCAAAAGAAAACACGAGGAAGCAAAAGTGAAAATCAAAAGCATTGCTAGTACTTTATAACTCCAATCCAAAACCACTTAACTTCTCATTGATCACACGGTCAACTCGTTCAGCCATATCTTTTGTCAAGTAGTTTTTCCAATCTCCAGCCTCCCCTTTCCTGAAAAAAGAACTATGCTCAATCCCAATGGCTAACTTCCCATTTCTGTTTACTTCCAATTTGCTCAAATGCTCAAAACCACATAGCTTGATAATGTCATCGACCACGCCCTGTCTCTCTTCTTCGACAGAAAATGGACAGCCCAAGAACTCAGCAAGTCTGGTCGTATGGATTCTAGGGTTTTGTTTCATTTCTTCGAACTTTAAGAAGAGGACTCTTTCTGGGTTTTTCAAGCTTTCCTTCCAGTAACCCAATACGCTATCCCAAAAAGGTCCAAAAGGGGTCTCTCCCTTGCAGAACCCGTCGAGTAATACTTCCAGTGACAGACTGCTCAAAATTTCTGCGTCCATCTTCCTGACAAAGTGCCAAAAAGAAACTAAAACATCTTTTGGGTTCCGAGTCATATAAACGATTTTGCAGTTTGATTCTTTAACAGACTCGGGCAGTGACACAAATGGCAGGTGAGTAGAAAAGAGCCTGGGAGATTCACGGCCTGAGATATCCATGGCTTCTAATTCCAAGAAAGGAACAACAGCATGGGGATTGTTCTGAAGCAAAGGGTGCTGCTCGTTAATCACGTAGCGCCCACGATTCGTAAGAGCAAAAATCAAAGCCTTCATCCATGTCGTACCTGATTTGGGAGCTACGGCGAGTAGTACATCTGAGTCTCGAGCTACGAACAGTTTTTGTATCGATAGAACAGCTCCCAGAATTGGAGCTACGTACCAAAAACCTTGGTACTGATAAATTTGTTCGTAAACGTAAAGACTTTTTTTTGGTAAAGAAGTTATAATTTCTGCGTGTTCTTGGCTGAGTTCATGCTCTTTCGCCCACTCAAAGACGTCACCGATAGAAGGTCCGTTTGTCGCCATGGCTGTGTTGAGAAACTCTGTGTTCTTGCTTTACACACACCCACACTACACATATATATATATATATACACAAAGGAGAATATATATATCTTAATAATTGATGGTATGGGCAGGCAGTATTACTAAATATAACCTAACCCAAGGCCTCTATTGGCTTGTAAAATAACTAAAAAAACCAAACCTCCTTGTAGATAGAGTCCCACCTACGAACTACGAAGGGTTGCATGAGATCAAGAAGCTAAACCTAATATCCAAAAGGTTGCCATAATTTACAAATACTAAGTCTGTTGGTCGAAAACACATTATTAATTTGGGAGTATGTCATGTTATACTTTAGCTTCGTAACATCTCTACTCTGTCCACCAAAATCATAGGCCTCATCAAAAAACAAACTACTTTCATATAATCCTTCCATTTCATATTATTTGAGATTTTAAATTCTTATAATTATTATCCTTTTCCTTAGTTAGATGTAAGTAATTATTTCTAAAAACTTATTTTCTAAAACTACTGTCTATCATTCTACCAAATCAAGGATGTCTGTTAATATACTAATTATAATTGTAATAAAGATGTGTAATTAATTTAATAAACATGATAATAAAGCTACATTTATCTTCTTATTCTATCATCTTCAAATACATACTAATATATACTGACGTGTCCAAATATGAATATCAAATAAATAATAATAATAATATATTTGCTAAGAGAAGCAATGGACTCAAAAAGATAAAATAACTAACTCAATAATTTAAATCTTTGCAACATATTTTCCGCAATTAAGTAAGTAATACTTGAAAGGATAACGTGACATGTGACGTGTAATTTACCCAACTACGAATCACTTTAAATTTTCCGCAAAACATATTTTCCGCAAAAGATTTGTGACAAAATGATAACAACCACATCCAAAATAGACCAAATCGTCATACCATTACCTTTAAATTTTTAATTTGGTGTAAAAGACTTGAATTTATAAATAAAAATATAGAATAAGATAAATAAAAATAATTCTATTGCAATCCGCTCAAAAAATATTTTTAAAAAGCAAATCTTCAAATTTATGCTACGATGGTAACTACGAATCACTTTGAATATTTTTTTTTTTAAAGAGGAGAATCATTTTGGAGTGAATTGACTAAACTCAACGATAATAAAATTTTATGTTCAACATTTAATTAAAAAACAAATATTAAGATGTCAATTTGTAAAAATTTTAAGAGAGTTAAAAATCATACGGCAGAATAAGTTATTTGAAACAACTCACTATAGTTTGATAAATAAATAAAATAACTCTCTACCATGTAAGATTCCAATCAAAATGAAGTCACTTACAAACTTTATGCGTACCATGCCATAGGAATAAAAAAAAAACAACGATATTATGCAATTGCAAAAGTCGCGAAAGACACTGATCAAATTTGAAGTTTTACGTCTGGGAACACGACATATGCATTTATCTTATTACTTTAGTTAACGAAAAATCAACACTTGAAAATAAAATGTACACGACTGGGTTAAACAATAAATTAACTGTCTACTCAAATTTTAAACAAATTTATTGAAAAATATATACGTGATATAAAAATCTGACAAAACATAAAATGGACATGTCAATTTAATAACATAACTTGTCTCAAAATATGGTTTTATAAAACAATGTCATACGGAGCATAAAATTGAGTATCTGTCTCAACAAAGTCCGCATAAAACCAAAAATACAAGAATGGGTTAAGTCCAAATATAAAGTTGTCACACCAAACACAGTATCATACCAACATTACGATGAAATTCTAGACTTCAAAGTTTAGGTCCAAAAATAACTCAAGAAAGTTCAAGTCGAAAGTCCAAATTCCGCGCACTTGAAACGACCCAAGAATGATCGGATAAAAAATTGATTTCCGTCTGGGTCGGGGCCAAGTTGTCCGAGTCATGGCTGACTCGTCTGAGCCGTGGACACCAAACTTGGAGCTTGGATCGCAACCGGCTCAACCCGAACTACACCAAGGAGGGCTTGAGTCGCTGCTCAGCTTGATCTGAGCCCGGACTCTCCAATTTCTGTAGTCCCTTTTTGACCAGAATCTCGCTGGAAACTCCATTTTTTCCGATTAAAACTTCTTCTAATCCGACCAGCCTTGTTTCCAACCCAGTAAAAATGATTCGAGAACATCCAAATCATGATTTTTGTTTTTACAAAATCCACTACTAAATCCTAACAGTTCAATATCAGCAGAAGACTTGAGATAAAAATTAAATGCAGGAATTTGATTTACCTGCTAAAGTTTTTGGTGGCCTCCTACTGCTGCAACTCACAGCAATGCTTCACTGCTTGTGCTTTAAAAACCTGATTTCCCGAGATGATTCCTGACAAGAATAAGCAACCCAATTGGTTTAGACATTCACAGAAGAAACACCCATAATTTTCCTTCCCATTAGAAGTTCTCTCTTCCCTTTCGAACCAGACACTTGAACGTCGATCTTTCAACGTCAATGTCAAATCCTTCGATACCCAAAATCAAGGATGATTATTAAGATATTAATTATAATAATGAAATCATTATCTTCGTCTCTTTTTGCCCTATCACGTTGAATTATTGCGATTGTCAAATAAAAAAGAATATATTTATTAAGAGAAGCAATGTATTAAAAAAGAAAAAATAATAATTAAATCAATGATTTGAATCCTTGCTACTTTTTAACCAAGAGTTGCAATATAACTTGGGCACATTTATGTGCAAACAAATAAGTAATATTTGAGAATAATATGACATGTGAAGTGTAATTTTTGGATTCTATGCAGACCATAAAAAATTAAAGTGCATATACTACATTCAAATTTGAAAGCACAATGTCGAACTTGCTCATTTATCCGATATATCGGATTAACTCGTTATTTGATTGTTTAGTCAAATTTACCCAACTTCTCTCAATTATTAATTTATCGTGGCCTGGCCCGGGAGGGATCCAAGATGAAATGTGAAATTAAAAGGTAGGGTCCAAAAAAACTAGGTTAATTTATAAATTCAACCGTGACAACAAGATAGCTGGAGAATAAAAGTTCAAAAAGCTGGATAAGTAATTGAATAACAAATAAGTCAAACATAAAGTTAATTAAACTACAAAATTCTCACGAAATAACTAAAGAGATAAATGTCTTTTATTCTTGTATCTGTAGTTGCTGGTCTCTCTAACTAATATGTGAAAGTAGAGAGAAGTTTGAATTGAATTAACTAAACTCAATAGGAATGAAATTTTATATTCAGTGTTTCAATTAAGAATAACGAGCGATCATACAAGATATAAAATATTTTATAAAACTAGTTATAAAGCACCATTATGGCAAATAAATAATCTATAATAATAATGCCTAAAAATTATCAAAAATAAAATTTAAAATATTTTTTTTTTTTATTTTAAACCGCAAACTATCAGTTTTTTTTTTTAACTTCAAAATATACTATTTATCAGTCCAAATTTTAAACTTTTAAAAATAAGCAATTTAAACCTTAGAGATTGGACTGCAGGAGTGACCGTCGTAGGGAGACTAGCCGGCCTCCCTTTTTCCCCTACAAAATTGTGACTTTAAACCTTAAGAGACCGGATGGGGGAGTGGCCGCTGAGTGGAGGTCGGTCGGTCTAGTTAGACCGGCCAGTTTCCACATTTATATCTGCAAAACTCGTAACTCTAGTCACGAGTTTTGTCGTTTTTAAAGAAGGTCAGCTGGTCCAACTGGACCGACCTCCCTCTATTTAGAAGAATTTCAAATCTCTACCTGACACAATACTTGAAGGAATAGTACGAAGACAAACGATATTATTTATACATAATTTACTCAACCTCGTCAGAGAGAAATTTATTCTAACCGCAACAAAATATGTAGATTACGTTAATCTATCAAATATAACTCAAACTGTATTAAATCTCTACACAGTTTTACGTAACCCAATAACAAAATTTATAGTTATTTAATTTCATTCCCACTCAGGGGATAAAGAGAAGCTGTAATAACCCAGTTGGTTTTCAATGCTTGGTCTGTACCTATTTACAAGTCAAACACTTGGACATATATTCTACTACATCTTGTTTTATTTCAATTTATTAATACTGACTTTTCAAATCATGATATAGACTTATGACCTGCTAAAACTGTCTAAATCTGAATCATCGAAATAAAAATCCATCTTTGCCAATCTCCTACGAGGTTGTTCGAAAGAAGAAGTTGGCTTTTGCTTCCCCATTTTGTTTTTCCCTTCTTTCTAGGTCTGATTTCATGATTTTCTCGTCTGTTACTTGTGATTTGCACAAGATCTTTCATGGTTTAATCCCAACTCTTTCCCCCCTTTTTGCTTAAAACTATGGGTCTCCCTCTCCAAGCAAATCTTCTTTCCATTACTGGGTGTTGACTGTTCAGAAGAAGAGTAGTCCTTCCGTGTTTGACTGTTCAGAAGAGTAGTCCTTCCGTGTTGACTGATAACTCAAAAATAGTTCAATCTCCGTTGCGTCGTTCATCTGTATTTTGCATGGGATAGTTATGATTTTTCATGGGATAGTTGCGATTCAACTTGTTCATAAATTTCCTGAGAGATCAAATTGTCTGATATCCATATAAACAATCTTGCAGTCAAGCTTGTTTTAACAAATGGTAGGTGGGTAGAAAGAAGCTCAGGAGATTCAAAAGTAGACTCATCAAGACAACGTTGAACTCCATGGTAAGAATAAGATTGTTGAAAATCAAGGGCAAATTGGAAAAAAAAAAAAAAAACCAAAAACAGTGTTAAAGGGATTTACATGAAAAATCTTTTTCGAAAAACCAATCGAGGTCGTTCAACTAAATTTTAGGAAGCAACAATATATAGAATAAAACAACTCTAGTATTGAATACAGTTCAACTCGATCCAACTCGAATTTAGGTCACACCAAACTCTCTACTTTGACATAATTTCACGAGAAAAATCCAAATACAAACTTCTCGAATGTATTATGACACATCTAATCTTATTCTTCCATCAATGAGACCAGAAAAAGAAAAAGAAAATCTATTGAAGAGAAGACGAAGAGAGGAAATGAGCAAAGAAGTTTTAGAGTAAATAGAAAACTAAAAGAAATTTTGAAGGCTTTAGATCGATAACACTTTTACATCAAGGTTTAAATTGACGAAATTTAAAATTCAGGATATTGATTTAAGTACCCCCAAATTACAAAGTTTGAATTTATAACCCAAAAAAAATGCTTATATTTGGAAAGAGGCAATTAGCTGACATGATAATTTCAGCTCTCAAAAAGCCTCAAAATTCATAGAGTAAAAGATATTCTTTTCGACAACTTTTTCATCAAAATGCGTCACTAACATTTGATGTTCGCTGATCAAATAATCTCTATAGATATATGCATTGTCACCATCTATGGATGGTGCCGTTGCTTACCACTGTTGATGCAGGCTTTTAGAAAATGAAGCAGGGTTATTAGCTGGATCTGCGAGGAAGAACCTGCAAATGAATTTATTTTTCCTTCTCAGATACATAAAATATAGAAATCAACAAATTGATTTCTCTGTACATGATTATCAGAGAAGTGTATGATAGAATCTAAATAAAGCTTGTGAAAGAACAGCAAATAATGGTTAGACAGTTAAATCAGGCAAGAGATCAAGAACTTTTAGGAGAAATTTAAACTTACCTGAGATATTAGGGGCTTGGCATGTTCTTCCCATTCAGTAACCCAACTAGCAGAACAACCGGTTTCCAATGCACCGTTCTTCAACGACTTGAGAGTATCGCATTCATGTGGAAATCCCTTAAATAGCAACTGTAAAAATCACAAATGGACAAGTTACATGAGTTCTCCGAAGCACAGAACATTGTAAATATATCAAATCTTTAGTTAAAGCTACCGACAAATTTAAAGCAGTAACAACAAATTACAAATTCCAAATGAATCGAGCTTACCAAGAGTTGATCAGCTAACTCCGAAGAAGACGAAAACAAGAGGCCGTTTTTCCCAACTTTAACCAGTTCGTCAATGCTTCAATATAGTAAAAACGAAAGTGTTATTTGTACAATAAGAGATTTGCCAAAGGAACATACTTCATCCAAGATAGATTTCAAAATATACAAGAGCTGACCATGAGTAGGAAGCAGCACAAACAGGTAATCCACAACCAAACATATCCACAACCTGGTATCAAGTTACATTTAGAAATAATTACATCAAAAACAAGACGAATAGCACTACCGACGATATTGTTTTAGCTCACATTAGCTTTACAATTAATCATTAATAACCTTCATTGGAAGGTCCAAGCCCGACGAAGAAGTATGCAGACAAACCCCCAAATCCCCTGACCCTGTAAAGTAGTCAAATTGTCATTTAAATAGTCAATGGGAACTGAAGAACCAACAATTCACAATATAATATATATTACCAAGAAGCATAGGGTAATCTTCCGACGATAGCCACATGGTACGAAATGCCACGCGTTTGAGGTGTAATTTCTTTATTTTCTCTTCATACTTATTTTTTTCAGGGCCTTTACCTTCATGAACAGGTAATCTTAATAAAAATGTCAGCTTGCAACCTAATATGAAGTAGACATCGTGAACTAATGACCTGTAATGATAAACAACAATCTAGGGTATAAGTATTCGTTTCCATTGGACATCTCCTTCCAAACAACCTCTTCATTGATTGAATCATCTTCGTTCAAGATTGCAGCAACACGCCTATCGTACATTAGTGCAGCCTCTAAAAGAATGCTGAAGTCTTCATCTGGAGTCCTGAAGACGGTATCATTGGTTCAACATAACATTTCTCGAATTATCAAGGTTACAGTTTAAATGTTTTTGGAATAAATTGTATTATAAAATCATCAAGGTCCATAAACTTGTTCCTTCTAGACCTGGTTGGGATTTACTGCAGTCTAGATCAATTATACTCTCCCTGGAGCATGGGATTTAATTCCGCCTCTAAATTTACATGATACAAAATTATACACTAGACTTTATAATGCTGATAAAGCTAGAATGTTCAACCAAAGCTGAGTCATAATAAAAAAAAAAAGCCTACAAATTTAGCTATTCAATTCAATTGTTGGCCCATCGTCATTCCAAATTTCCTTTCAGTAACCTATAATCCAGATAACTGAACGAAATCAAACATGCTGGCTACATAAAATTGACTTGTAATAATGAATAGTATGCAAGCATGAAGCAATGATGTGAGGAGCGAAGGAGTGATACTGCATGTGTCTTCACCTTATAGTGTGGACATATTCCAAATGGTATTATTCCATTTGCAATATTGAAGTGAATCTAACACCGATACTAATCCATCTGGCCCTCCCATTTATGTCTTTCCTTCTCTCTCTCTTTTATATGAAGAATCACTGATTGAGGTGAGATCAAATTTGGAGGCTTAATTTATTTTTTGTTGACAGACATGATGCACTCTGAAAAGTACTTCAAAAATGAAACCTTGATGCCCGTTCTACCACAATAATCAGTATTGATTTTTTCACTTAAAGACATTCTCAATTGCAAGTATAACAGCAATTATGAGTATATAGAATCCCCATAATAAAGTGAACTCCCATTATCTAAATCAACTAGGGTATCTTTTTTATATATGATGCCTGTAGAGAATTATCTGGATTTTCAGCCACATTAGTCACGCTTCAAGAAGGTAAGAGAAAGAACTAACCAGCTAGTGCTGCTGACAACAAGAGCAGGTCTGCTCTTCTTCAAAAACATCTGGTCATCAACCTGGTTTGTAAACAATGTCTCATTGAGGCCTTGACTAACCACTCCTAAATTCCCCAAATAAGATTTAATTACATAACAAGGACAGATGCAATTATTGAAGCAAAAAAAAAAATGCCTTATGAATAGAGTTGACCTTACCAGTGCTAACACAATCTTGAAGAGCAAGAGGCTGAAGAAAACTTTTGTGTAACCTACAAAACAACTAAAATTGATCTAGACGTTAAATTCACTAGTGCAGTCTACGTGACAAAGAACACAAACTAGAAGAAAAACACTACTTCACCTTGTGCTTTTCATTGAGAGAAGCGGGATGAAAAAATTCAGGAGGTTGATCATACAAAACTGTTGCGCTATGGATTCACCAGAAGCAAATAAAAAATTATACATGCCATCAAGCAAGAAGAAAGATATGAACATTCACCCACTCACTTAATTTCCCAGTTTTCAGCCAATTCATGTTGCATTGCCCTTGTCACACAAAGGGAACCAGTCGCCATCTTCCCATAATGCTTTTCAATCCTGGGAAAAACTTATCTATATTACCCTTAAATTTATCTTAAACACCAACATCAACTTTAGAAGGTATTTGAGGACTGGTACCAACGATAAACGGCGACAAAAAGACTACTTCTTCCTAAAGATAAAGCAAGCAGAGTGTATCCAAAATTATGCCAATCTACTATGAATGCGCAATTCCTTAATGAGCTTGCCCATTTTACAGCCACTAAGGTTGGTACAGAAGGAGGATTCTGAAAAAAATAAGTCAGCACACAATCTATTCAAAGAATAACAACAGACCTAGAATGTTCATTCAGATTAAGAATCAGTTTTTTCATTTTTGATCTGTTAGAGTTAACTAGTAAAAGTGACAAACAAGCATATCAGAACACATGATCTTAAAGGAGTTTCAAAAAGGAAAAAAGACTCTCCTATAAGACTACAACCAATTCAAATGATATAGGATTCAATGCTCCCACAACTTCCTATGCTCTGCTCCAACGATGTAGAGTTAAAGTAAAACTCAGCAGTTTTTATCGAAAAAGGACTTCTTCAACACTCCTTAGAATGAGCATAATGGACTTACTTTCACTTATACACAGACATAATTACGGTATGAGCATTTCATCATTATTAATTATTGCTAAAATCAACTATCTTTTGATTAAAAAGAAAAGCATGCCAATCATGCAAGACACCATAGTGGCTCATACATTTATTGTCACTTTTATAATAATTCAGCACTGCATACATAGTTACAAGTACTTTTTATAATAATTCAGCACTGCATACATTTATCATCAAGGAATCCATTTTTTATGTTAAGAGCCAGAGAAAATGGCTCTCAAGAAATTTATGGGGAAATTCAGATCCATGAAACAAAATACTATTTAAAACTATTGCTTTTACTATAACAAACATTGATCACTCAAGATGACGATCAGTGTAGGACAAATAAATGAAAGCTCACCTGTACCATAAAAAATTCGGGCCTAGATATTCTAAAAATGAGGAACCAAAGAAGCATCAAAAACTGAATCAACGGCTTGAGTAAAAGAATTAGGGGCCAAAATATATTTGGCAAACTTTCAAGGATTCTAGGCATTTGTGTCTGCAAAATTTCACAAAAGAATATATGAATTTGAAAAACAAAACAAAAGTAATATCTTGCAAGGAGTCAATTATTTACTCTGACCATTACCATGGTGTGAACATGAATAGATCTGTCCTCTATAAGTGCAGAGTATGGTTGAGAACCTGCCAAAACACCCAAATTTCCAGACCAGAATATAATGTAGTAATATAGAATTAACTAATGAGAAAAAATAAAATAAAACTCAGTAATATAGATTCCAACATATCAGATACGATAGGAAAAAAAGAAACTGGACTAAGCACCTCCTGAACAGTAATGATGAACTAGGAGCCTAAAATATTTTAAAAAATAACTTTATTTGATTGTAGATGCCTCAAAAAAATAATTGAAATGATTCAGTTTCACGTCATTAAGTATTTCTGTGTCTATGTATGTGAGTGTGTGTGAGAGAGAGAGAGAGAAAGATATTCTAACTATTTGTTTATTAGTATTTATCGACAATAAGTAGAGGTGTACCTCCATAGGCAACAATATCAACCTCCATCTCTGCCTGCAACGTAAGTAAAGAATTCCATCAAGATATAAAAAAATAAATATCTGCAGTGAACGCACACAGAGCGTAAAGAAATGGTAGAAACAACCAAATAATTGTTAATGCGTCGACCAAGATGAATTTTTGCCTGATAAACATACATATTAGAGTTCTGCAGAACTGTTGCCATACTCATCAACTTTTCTCTCATAATCAAAGCTATTATCTACCAACCTTTCTACTTTCTCTGAATACTTAAAAACGGAATTTCAATATACACAAAAACAAGTTTCGAATACGATCCAAATAGACCTATGGAAGGCACACTTATAATCTCTAGATATGGGTTCAGCTTCAAAGGAAAATCAAATCATGGACACCTCATACTCCCTCTACTGTATGAAAGGCTTTTCATGGTATCACTGCTTATCGCTAAACTTAATCTTCAACATGAGATTATGTTGAGGGAAACAAAGACAATGTATAAAGCCAACCCTGCTCATGACATGTTGGCATAATAGACCAAAGAGGCATTGTGAGTACTCAGCTGCTAGAGAATGTTCACTCATGTCATGATGGCATGACAAAAATAGATGTCAACTATCCACCACCACAAGGACTGCGACTGTGAGCGAGCAACTTGATGGCATGCAACATGTGGCCTGCCATGATATATCGGCTCTGGCGAGCCGAATGCGTGTTTAGTGTCTCCACTTAACAGGGAGCTTCATGGATATTATTTGTAGCCAATCTAATATCAGCATCGATCGTGGGATCACTACATAATCACATATTCTCACAAGAAAGACCCAAGGTCAAAATGATGCTTGCAAGGTCAACGCCGCATTGAAAAGATGAAAAGTTGCTGAGAAAAACCTTGTCGTTGGATCATGGTTGCTCTAGGTATGCATTGGCGTGGATGCATATCTCTAGAGATAGTGTGTGCGCGAGAGTTCCCTCACGCACGATGGTTCAGGAAGTCCAGCATCAGTGATATCAAGTTTGAAAGGAGTCATTATAGGTAATATCTCTCATTGTCTCTTAACGTTGTTGCTTCTGCATACATAGTAGATTTAATGGCTTGAGCATGATAGTCAGAATAAACTATGAATTCTGGTGGTGCACGATATCAGCCATTAATATCCTTACCACAATCTTCAACGTGTGTTGACCATGATGACATAGTAACTCTCTTACACCCATAATATTCTATTTACACCTTTATCAGACTTGAAAATTGAAATTATTCACCATAAAGTCATCCTACTAGAATCAGATTTTGATCATAAGCAAAAACAAACTCACAAGATATATGTGTTCCCACACAGTTATAGTTATTCATTCACAAAAAATCCAACGAAATTATTCTATATGAGATCTTACATACCTAATGCACTCTCCATTTTTTAAAACACATTACTTAATTAAATAATAATAATGGAAAGTTTCTGCTAATTTTTCCTTCTACAAGAAAGGGCACAGATTGATAGACAGTGTCACTAAATTTACCAAAATAATCATGTTTTTCATCATATTTTAGCTACCACAGGCACGATGACGAGAAAAGTCATGTACGTGGCTTCGTGATCGTATTCTAACAATCCACGAAATCCAACATAAAACCGAGGAACACGAATTCCAACAATCAAATGGAAGTCAAAAAAAAAAAATGAAGAAGAACTCCAAAGCCTAGAACCAAACGGATATCTTATTTCCAGTAACCAAAAAGTTTTCCTGATTCTGCGGAATGAGTGCAATCAGTCGCAAAATGAGCAACAAAACCAGCCAAAAAAAAAAAAGTGATACCTGACGAGCAAGAGAAATGGCATGATACTGCATACGAGGACTGCGACCGAGATCGCCAAGAACCACAACACAAGCCCTTGGCTTCTTCTTCCCTCCTTCCATAGAAATGAACCAATACAACAAAATTTACAGATTCCGCATGTCGATCCAATTAAAATATAGGAAAACATTAATCTACCTTCCATCCAGCTCCTGAATCTCCGACGAGCTCCGTTTTGGGTACAAATGTTAAACAAAAGTCAAAAACCATTAAATTCCCCATTTTCTAGTTTCTAATTTGATTCTTACTTCAACTTTCAATTTAATCTCTCTAATTTTAATTTCATAATTAAAGTTTTTTTAAAATAATCGTCACATCTATATTAACTACTAAATTCACCAAATTTACATGTGATAATCTTTTTATCTACGCCCAATTAAATATAAAGTTCTATCAAAACACTTAATTCGTTGTCATTTTAAAAAATAATTAACAACTTAAATTTGTATATAACTATTAATCTAAGTCTTTTGATTAAAATAAATAAAATAATAATGTTACGTTTATTCTCCTACTCTATTATTTTAAACTGCTCGTTAATCATGATAAATAAATTAATTATAATTTATTACATTGATTATATTTCAATCATAATAATAATTATTTATCATATTTGTAAATATTTTTAAAAAATATAATTAAAAAAGTACACGTAATATTATTCTAATAACGTCTTCCCACCAAGTAGTGTCACGTTCGATTTGCTTCTTTTTTTTTTTTTTGGAACCCTGAGTCCAAAGTTTTAACACATTTGGGGAATCTAGGATCAGCACTATGAATTGGAGAATTTGTTTGGCTAGGCCATTGAAGATCTGCTGTGTGTATTGGAGGACCAGCGTAATGGTCATAAGGGATAATGTGTCCTATGATTTGCGTTGAAGATGTTTAATCCTTAAAAGAATCAATTGACATTTTGTTGATTTATTTAAGGGTTTTTTTTTTTTAAATAACCTTCAAATTATCACACTTAAAATAAAATATAAAAAAAAAACTCAAAATTTATTTTTCATCAATTCAAACTCTAAAATTTTGAAAATAGACAAAATAAACATCACCGGACAGCAATCCATTTGGACTGACTGTTCAGTACTTTTTAAATCTTTTTTAGAATGGACGACCAGTCCAACCCAATCTTATGACTAATGTCACAGGTTTAGAATTTATCGAGAAATGACGATCAGTCCAACCGGACCGACATCTATTCTAAAATAAATTGAAAAATATCAGACGGTCGGTTCTTATGTGAACTGTGACCGAACGGTGGATCGCTTGTGTGACGAGATTCATTTTGTTTATTTTTAAAATTTTAAAATTTGAATCGATTAATAGTAAATTTAAACTTTAAACTTTGAAGATTTAAAAAAAAAATTGATACTTTGATATTTATTTTTTTTTTAATTAATTTATTTATTTATTTGCATAAGCAAGAAAAAAATATTAAGATAGTTGTACATGACGCCATCATCTAGTGTAATTTAAAGTCATGGTCCCTGAGTCAAACAATTGTAGCGACAAAAACCATGATAAATATTACTGCCAAATGGCATGGCCTCCAAAGGTATTTGCACTCAAAGTACGAGTCTCAACATCTTTGGTCATAGGTTGCGCAAGTAAATCGCAAAGAAATATTTTCAAATTGCTGACCTGTTCGGCTGTTGCCTCAGCGTCTGCATTCTTTTGCAGACAAAAATCAACAAACAAGCTAAAACATTGGGCGAAAAGTTGTGTTTTGGTTGTGAATAGCGCGCTAAAATAGTCGGGGCAGTCTAGCGTTAAGCTCGGGTCGGAATATGAAGGCATAGTTTGTCGGAAACACGACTTCAAAGTAATTGTGGAAAAGACCAAAAAGGATGAGTTAGGAAACAAATACAATATCCAACAAGGACTGTATTTCTTTTATTTAGTCCAAAGAAGGGTGGAAGCTTCTTCCTTGGCAGAAAAGAGAGACAAAAGATGGAGACAGAGCAAAAGGTAAAATTAATGGTTTTTCAGACCCGCTAACTATACATATTAGAGTGTTTGTACGTTGAAAAAACTAAAGCCAAAAACTAACTATAAGCAAAGATTAAAACCAAACATATAAAAATAATAATTTAAGGAGTATTTAATAAATTAGGTAAATGCTAGGGTTTAAATTACATTTTATTTTTTAATATAATATTTTTATAACCTTTTGTTATGACATTCATTGATTGAGTTAATAATTAAAATAAATAAAAATAATAATTAAGTGATTAAACTAATTAATATACCTATCAAGAGATAAAAAAAAATAGAACTTAAAATTAGAGAATAACTTAATATCACAAGTACATAAATATAAATAAAATATTATTTTAATTATTTATAATTGATCATATTATTATATTAATCAATAAACAATATGACACGCTAGAATAAAATGTCAGATTTAATTTCTAATGTTCGCTCATAAATAATAGAAAACGCGTTACCAACATCATGTAAGTGACTAAGTTCATTTATTGAATAAATAATTTGTAGTATGGCTTCACTTATAATTTAAAAGTTGTATTAGTTGGGTTTTAATTGTAAAGCTAAAACTAGTTGACTCTCTCTTATTTTAATAGTTTTAAGTTACTTAGAATGGTTGACATACAAACTAAGACTGAATTTAATTACTCTTTATACATTAATATTTAAAGTATGCGTGACTCATGATGTGACTTAAGAATGCTTAAGCTAAAGATGTGCCTTGGTATTATTTAAATGAATTAAAATAAATAATTATCATTGGAATAATATTTGAAATAGTAGTCTAAAACTTATTCTTATTTTTTTATATAAATTTATTTAAATGACAAATTGTTTAATTCAGCATATTTATTAATAGAATATTATGTTATGTATCTTAATTCTTTATAACATGACATTCTTATATTAAATATATATTTATGGAAACTAAACTTATATTAAATTTTTATTTATTTTTTTAAATTACAAAAAAAAAATCTAAATTGAGCATAAAGGAACTGAAAATGACCAAAAAGTCTAGCCTGAATTAACTGAATCAAGCAAAATTGAAGATAATTGAATTGATTTTGGTTTTACTTTGGTTTTAATTAGAGATGAAATCGAACCAAACTTGACTTATCCCATCCCTACCCTACTAGTTTTCAGACGACGTTGGTACATCATTTTGGTTCGAAGACCCTCACGAATAGAATGGGTGTTGCGGTCACCAGTTATTAGTGTCATGATGCCCTCACTTGGCATAAACTATGTAGGCAGTCGGAGGAGTTCGAGTTGCCGTGACGCTACTGTGCTAAACAAATGATAACGTCTTCTTTCAACCCGAGAGGTTCGCTCGCTGTGGTGCCAAAATGCTCTATGTCATAGGGTAGAGTGATAACACAAATTTCCCATTTAATATGTTAAAACTTTACAAACATTTTGACAGGAGGGCTATTTGTGGCAACTCACCGTGGAAAACGTATAAACATTAAGTGCACAACTTTATGTTATTTTAAAAAATAAAAAATATATAATTTATAAACAAAATTTTTTTTTATATAATATAACGTATTTTGAATAAATATAAAAATAAAATTGTATAATTTGGACACAAGATAATTTTATAGTGGGAGGGTATTCAGGTAGCACTGCGTGAGATCACCTTCAATTTGAAATTCTTTCACTCCGAGTACCCAAAAAAATTAAGCAAAGATAAAAACGAACAATAATCTACGGAAGTGACAGTTGGGAGGGTCGTCTTCAGGATCAGCAACTGAGATACTCAATGGTCTGTGGGAGCAACAGTACATATCAGTAATTTAATAGGTGGGGTGCATTTACATGTCAACACTAACTCCACCTTATACAATCGCCGGCCAACAGAATTGACAAAACCGGATCTCGCCGGAGATTCCAGGAAAAAAAAATGGTTTTGACTTTGAGCATTGGAAAATTGCTTTTTTATGTTCTGTTAATAAGAACTCGATTTGAAGCAAAACAAGAGAGAAAATAAAACATTTGAAATCGATTGTTTTTATCGTCTTCCGGTGATCGGAAGCTGGTTGTCCGGTGAGCAGCTTCAAGGATTTTCCGATGGATTTCGCAGGGAAAATCTTCTATCCAATGAAAAGAATAAAGGGCGATTTTTCGATTTTGTGCGTAATTAAAATCTGGTAAGTAGTGATTAAAGCAGGATTCTCAGGAGAAATTTATACTGAATTGCTGGAACTGAGGTATTTGATTGCAGTTCCAATTTTAGAGAGAGAGAGAGAGAGTGCAGAGGTGGCCTTCCAGTTGACCTTTATCAGGGCAGAGATAATGACAACTCACCTTTCTCTCTCTACCTCTCTGTTTGTCTCTGCCTCTCCATTTATGCTCTTTCTAAATAGTCTCGAGTTCAGCCATTGACGTAGTTTCTCTTTTCCTTTCTACCCTGTTAAAACTTGCCTGTTTTTTTGCCTCCGGTTGCGTTTCTTTGATTCATCGGGTAGTATGTGAGTAGTTTTTTCTCTCATCTCCGTAGCTAAAACCTTCATTCTCTCTCCTCCCTTATTCTCTCTCTTACCCTATTATTTGCAGAGTCAAAGTGATTCAGCTTCTGGGTGTTTTTTTTTCTCATTTTCTCTCTCGATTACAGTTTTTCATGTGATTTCTATTTCTGGGTGCAGTGGATAATCGATAGATTTTCTTCTGCACTACATACAAAAGAAAAAGGGCGACTTCTGTAGATGATATTGAAGGTATATGCTTATTTTTCCCTCATTTTCTTTCTGTTTATTCGAGTGCTTGGATCTGATTTCTATCCCCACTTTCATTTTGACCATTCCCCTCTTGAAATTCTTCAGAAAACTACAGGGCTACTGTAAAAAAAAAAACCATGGTGGATTTCTGATCTTGCTTTTCTACTCTAATGGCGACAGTGTGCGATCTCAGAGGAAAGAGACGATGTGTTTTCTTATTTGTTTGATTCGATATTAACGAATATGGTTTCCTGTTGAAAGCTTGTAAAATCTTATAACTTTTCGCAGCTACTTCTATATTCAGAAAAAAAGCTTTGAATTCTCCCCTTTTTTTTTCTGAGATTGCCTTTTCTGCAACGACGCTTGTTCATCCCTAGTTTTGGTTTGATCATGATTGGATTATAACTTCAATATAAGTATCTTGATTCTTATTCACCCTTTTCCCCTTTACTAAAAAACTACATTATTATCCATACATATGTATGCACATGTATATACACAAACATGTTTACATTGTTTTGTATTGCTCGTTGTCCTGCCGAACATTTCTATCACACCGACTATTTTTCACAAAATTCATGCCCTGTCATGAGTTTAGCTGCGAGTTGTGTGCATCCATATTTATAAACTGTATGTTTACGCAGGTTAATTATAGAGAGTTTTGCGAAGAATCGTGTGGTAATATGTTCTGGAATTTAAACCAACTCAATCAATTTGATGAGTCTTTGTTTGCTGGGATTTGTAGATATTCTAAAACAAGTAGTTGGAGTTGAAATTTTTATGATTTGATTATAAATGATTATTTGAAAGATGAGTTAATCATCTTTTTACTCAATTTTGCTTCCAAATTGCCTAATTATTGCTAATGTGACTGCTTGCCTGTCTGACTGATCTTCTCTGTTGATGGCAGGTCTCTTTGGAGCTTGTACCATTCAAATGTGGTGTCTGTTTTCGAGTATTGATCGCCTAATTCTCGAAGATCTGTTCTATATATTGCGATTACTATCAACATGAAGCTTGGTATAATATCATCCTTGTCTATCTTCGATTTTGCAATAAATAAGTTACAAGCTTTTCTTGACTCTACTTCCATTTTTGCTGTAGTTTAGATCAAACTAATGCGAATATTCACTATCGGTTATAGAATTTGGTGTTTTTAGTACAATTTATTGATTGTCATCTATCTGAGCTATTTCAATTTTTTAAATATATTTGCAGAAAATGAGTCCATTTTCTTCCATTCAACTCTTAGCCATAAACCTGCATCCAAAGCTTCAGAACTCGTAAATGATGCTTTTGAGGCGGATAGATTGAAAACACAAATTGAGGAAAATCGTGATGTAAATGGTGATAATAATCTTTACGATGGCATGCAATACATGGTCAAAGATGAAATTTTTTTGAACCCGTGGAAGGAAGTTTTCTCAAGCGTTCATCGTATGGACGATGAAGATGTTAAAGTTTTCAATGTAAAGTCATTTGAGAAAGATTCAGAAGTTTATGTCGAAAAAAATGTACCTGAATGTGATTTGCCCGAGCTTATAGTTTGTTACAAGGAAAATTCTTGCAATATTGTCAAAGACATTTGCATCGACGAGGGAACGATGCCTTCGCCTTCACCAGTTCGAGTCATATTTGAAAGCGATAAGGGCGAGAATGATCAAAACAAAGAATGGACGAAGGAGCTGCAGATTACTGATATAGCTATGGACAATGAGTTCAAGAATTCAGAGCAAAGTTTATCTGAGAAGGATTTGGTTGATCAAATAGACCCCAATGAGTTGGTTCCATCGAATGGTGTTGGATGTGATTTGGAGGATCTGAATACGAAGCAGACCGTAGAACTTGAACCCTGCGATGGAAATTTCAACGGTGAGGATGGGGTTGAAGAAGATACTGTTCAGGTATGTTTTATCTTCGATATTACTTTATTTACAATTGAAACATTTAATATGGAAAAAATTAAACTTAGGAAAAACTATTTGCGTAACAAACAAATTAAAACAATGACATAATTATTGCTTTCTTATCGGACAATTCGATATATAGAATGCCTTCTCAGAATCTCTCATTGATTTGTTTTAATTCAATTCAGGTGTCTTCTGAGATAGAAAACTCAGCAAATTCTACCTTGGTTTATGCTTGTGAAGAATCGGAAAACGAGGCCGAGAAATCGACACCAACAGATCCATGTCCTGTTTCAATATTGGAAGAACCGAGAGATAACAGTATTCCGAACAATTTATCGTATAATAGCAAAGTGGAGAATGAAAGCATTACTTTCAACTTCAGTTCTTTAGTATCCTATTCAAATGAAAAAACCGAATTCCCCGAAAATGGAGCAAATCGTGAGGACAGAAGCAAGTTGGAAATTGGGAAGTTATCCAAAGTTGAAGATGGTACGTCCGGCCAAATTCAATTCGGATTTGGAGAATCGAGTTTCTCCTCTGTAGGTCCTTTAGCCAGTATGGTAAACTTTTCTGGTCCGGTAGCATACTCCGGCAGCCTCTCTATTCGATCTGATAGCAGCACTACAAGCACTCGATCCTTTGCCTTCCCTATGTACGTGAACTTCGACTGCTCGTCTTCGCTGTTTTTTTTCGTAAATTTACGGATCACCAACTTATGAATATCGAGTAGAATAAAAAAAAGTGACGTAAAAATTAAACTATAATTCTAGTCTTTCTATTGTTTTTTTTTTTTTTAATGTAGATTGCAAGCTGATTGGCATCATAACAGTCCGGTCAGGATGGCGAAGGCTGATCGGAGATTTTTCGGAAAAGACAAAGGGTGGAGGCAGGGTCTTTTTTGCTGTAGATTCTGAGTGGGGTTGTTCTTGTTCTATTTCACAGATATAGATATCATCAAATATACATCATTCAAATTCATCGTCTTGCTCGACTGAGTTTAATCACGTGAATATATTTAGTCCAATGTTTTGGTTAAGTTGAGAATTCTTGTGAAGTGTTTGGTAAAACAGAAGATCTTTGTACCTGATTCACTTCCTTACGAATTACAGCGATTTGGGTATGCTTACTATTTTCTTTCGATTTAAAATTATCAAACTTTTAGTGATTTAAGTTCTCTCCTATTCGTCTTTTACCATTTCTCTCTCTATTTAGTTTGCTATTTGTTACCTGCACTCTTCTAATTTTTTGTAAAATATTTTTCCATCACCTAAATTTTTTTTTTTTTTATATAAAACTTATGCCTTAATGGGTTTGTTCAACATTCAAACTTAGCTTAGTTCAGTATTAAGTTTTCTTTAGGGGTGGGCAGGAATAGACCAGAATCGAGAACCAGGAACCAAATCGGACCAAAGGAATTTGGTTGATCCACCAAGGTATTCGGTCCGGGACATGTCCTCTTACTAAAAATTTTGTCAGTTTCGGTCTGGATGCCAAAATCTCAAAACCAGACCATAAATTAGACCCTTCAAGTTCAAGCTTTTGATTTAGGGCTCGCGATAGTCACTGGTCACCCAGTCTCTCAAAACTCAGAAGCTTAATTATTAGTTAGGGCTCACGACGTTCACTCACTATCAAAACTCAAAAGAGAAAATGTCACGACGTTCACTCACGATCAGAATTCAGTCTTCTCTTCTGAGTTTTGATAGTGAGTCAATCTTCAATGCTTAATCTCGGAGTCACTCTTCAGAAGAGAAATATCACGACGTTCACTCACTATCTCTGTAGTGCTAAGTGATATTTCTCCGCATCCATCGTTGCCATCAATGCTGACGGTTGTGAATAATTGGTCGGAACACGACCTCTTCAGATGACAGCCATCCAAATATATTGAGAAAATATCGTGGGGTGAAATATCGATATTTTTCTCTAGCCAGTAAACATGGAGAAATATCGCTAGATAAAACAAAAAATTTTCACTTATTTAGAGAAAAATATTAAAATAAAATAAAATAAAATGTCTATTTTTTTTTAGAATTACTAAAGTAAATGATAAAAAAAAAAAACTCTACACGTACACCGGTGAACATGAAAAAATATTGCTGGAGCAATAAAATAATTATATGAAATCTGAAAATTTCGGTAGTGTGATGAAAAAGGGGGGTGGAGGGTTTAAATAGGGGTGTGGAGGCCGACTAGTCCAACTGATCTGGCTGACCTCCACAAATAGTTCGGGTCACGGGTCTTGGAATTTAGCAGAGAGGTCGATCGGTCTAACTAAATTGGTCGACCTCCTTGCTAAAATTCAAAACCCGTGACTTTTGTCACGAGTTTGCCCAGTTTACTGGGTGAAGGCCGGCCGGTTCTGTTGGGCCGACCGACATTCACCCTATTTATAATGTTATTTTGGACGAAGGCCGGCCAGTCTAACTAGACCGACTGGCCTCCCTGCGGCGACCACTCTTCAGAACGATATAAAATGTTTAAATTTTTTATTTTCGATACTTTAAGGTTTTGTTTTGATAAATAGTAAATTTTGGGGATTTTTTGTAAAAAAACTCCTTATTTTAGGGTTTAAAATTAAGAAAACCCTATAATTTATTATTGATAGAATATTAGGATAAATTATAAATAATTAAAAAAGTAAATAAATTTCGTTAATGAATAAATATCATGACTTTTGCCTTAACATTATCCATTAAGAGGAGATCCTAGTCAAGTGAAACAAGTGGAGGCAATATTTTATTCTAAATGATTTTTTTGTGCGTAATAACAATATTTTGTTTCTAATTTCAATATTAGGCACGTGACTTTTTTTTGGCTTGAATTTAGTTATTTTGTCTTATTTAATTTTAGTTTTCTTTATATTTAAAATATAAAATATGGTTAATAACCATCTTCTTTTGTTTGATTTAATCCAAACCATAAGATTTGAAATTATCGACCCAAATTAGAGAAAAAAAATACGATGCTTACGATCTTTATCTATTTAAGTTGGGAGTACTTAACATTCTAATCAATCTAACTACATGCATTTGGCTATGCTATTTATTTAATAATCAAACCTCACTTTGCATGTGTCCGTTTTCAAGTATCGCTTTTTGTTTTATTATTTATGAATTTAAAATGTATTTTTGGCAACTTAATATTTACTAGATTGAAATTATATTAGTAGATGTAAACATAATGGTCAATTTTTGAAATATTTAATTAATTACAATAAAATTATAATAATGCTTGATTTAGCTCTGAATATTACACTCTAATCTTAATTCCCGAAGTATTGATAATCTATTAGTGTAATTAATGTATTCTTTTAATTATTAATTTATCTGAATTATTCCGTCAATTAATAAGTGCCATCTAAACTTGAGATGCATAATTAGTGTGTAAAATTAAATTAAATGAAGTGGGCTTTAATCTAAGGTGGTTCGGCCCAATATCGTAATGATCAGAACTCAATTAATGGGCCGGATTAGATGATCAACCGAACCCGGGTCGGGTCGATTAGTACGTTGTCGTATAAATTGACAGTTTCTGCCCTCTCATCGGTTGGAAATGCAAGCTGCTACTATGCAGGTTTCTTTGGAAGCGAACTAAGGAGCGAGGCGACGACAACGACGACGGAGAAAGCAGAGAGAAAATGGAAAATTTCTGGCAAAGAGCGAAGAATTTCGCGGAAGAAGCCGCGAAAAAATCTCAAGCTTTAACGAACTCCTCCAAATACTCCGAATTGGTCACGGAAACTGTAAAGAAATCTAAGGAGATTGCTGCAGAAGCCTCTCGGACCGCAGACCTCATTAAATCAGCGGCGATTAAACAAGCTGATCAAACCCTAACGAACTCCACCAAAATCTCCGATTTGGTATCGGAAACTGCGAAGAAATCTAAGGAGATTGCCGCGGAAGCCTCTCGGACCGCTGACCTCATTAAATCAGCGGCAATTAAACAAGCTGATCAGTTAAAATCTCTCTCTGTCTCCGACATTATTCCGTCGCAGCTCTCATCGCTTTCTGTCGTCCATTTCCCGGTTCCTTCCACCTGTTCTCCGTCGGAACTCGAAAAGTTTGGTCTAACTGATGATCTCAGAGAGTTCGTCAAGGGATTCACTTCCAATACTTTCCAAAACTTTCCGATCCAAGGTATTTGAAGGCTTTGGGAATGTTGATTATATTGACTTTTGATTTGTGACGTTTTGCACTTATCAACGTGTCATGTGCTCTGGCTTTGGTGAAAAATTCAGATGAGCAAGAGTCGTCTGATGTGTCATCTACATCGTCAAATGTGCGCAAGGATCTGACTGAGTGGCAAGAAAAACATGCGACTTTGGTTCTCACAACTGTCAAGGTTAACTTAATTCCTCGAATTTCTCATAAATTTGATATATAATCAAATGCTGGATTTATATTTCGTTGTCGTCTGAATTTCTTGTAAATCGATTCGGACTTCTGTTTGCATCGCTTTTTTTTTTTTGGGTTTATTTATTTATTTCCTTCCTCATTCTCATACTGAAGATTAAATGCTGTTTGACCGTAAAAGTGGAGGCTATTTAATTTTCATTTTAATAAGTTGTGATCCAGGGAAAATATCTTTTGTTCTCTGTGCTTTTCAAGTATAATTTAACGTACGAATTAATCAGAAATTCTCAAACTTGGTATTGTTTGCTGAGTATAGTTCTTTACGTAGTCCTTACACCTACTGCTAATATTATCTTTTCAGTTGAGCTTGCCACTCTTAATTTTTGGCGTTTTCTCTGTTCCCTGTGTTCCTGGCGTTTTACTTTCATGTTTTAATAGCTGATGATTTTTTTCATTATAATGATTAATCAGTTCTTTTTCCTGTTTTAAACATGAAAAAAAATGCCAAAGTGCTGCTTAATGATCGGGAATACTTATTAACAATGTAGCGAAAATTTTAAGAGGCCCTGGGTAATACTGCACAACTTTGATGTAAAATTGTCTCCATAATAAATTTGAGGCATCCAAGATACGAACTATCTTCAGATATGTATTAAGAGAAATCTGTGTCATGTTCTAGAAAGAGAAGGCAAAACTTTTCCATCTGCTTAGTTGTTATTCTTTTTTTTTTTTCAGGTAATTTCGAGGTTAAGATATGATTTATGCCCTCGAATTATGAAGGAACGGCAATTTTGGAAGATTTATTTTACACTTGTCAGCAGTCATGTGGCTCCGTAAGTAGCATTTTTATTTAACGATCAGCTTCCCATTCCCTTGAATTTTGTTTCCATTTTTTATGTTGTGATCTGTGAATTTTAATTGGTCGGACAAAAATCCAGATGTAAACTTTGAAGTGTTAGTGTTTTGTCAGATTTAATAGAAGTTTTTACTTTGCTACGAAAAACTTCATGTAAGTTGTTTTTTGTAATACTCTACATCATGGTCTCTTTGTGTCAAATCCCAAGTTTTTGACTATAAGCAAAAAGTTTCAATACTTTCTTCTTTTGTATAGTCCATCATGTGGCACATTATGGAGTTCAAAATGCTGCCATGCTTTTTTGTGAATTTGTTGTTAGCTACTTATAACTGTTGTTTAGACGATCAGCTTTATTTACTCCTGAGTAGTTTCTTCTCAGTTAGCCGTCTTGTTGTGCTGTTCATCTTATATTTGGTCGTTTTATGGATGTAATTCAGCTATGAGAAGAAATACTTGGAGGAGGTTAATTTACAAGCTCAAGAGCAGCTAAAACATGATCTGGGGAAGCAGACTTCCATGGTTGGTGGAACTGATAAAGAAGAAGGAAATGAAACCAACCTGAAGACTAGAACTTCCAGTTTGTCATCAGCTGAGCAAGATTTGGATACGTTTCTCTTGGGAGATCTTGAAGACAGTGATGGAGATGCAGGTACTTTTTACCTTGATGTTGATATCTGGTTCAACAGATGACTTGTGTTTCTTCTTCTTGCTTACATGTAGACTGGTCAAATCAACTTTCTAGGCACAAGTTATTAGGAGGTTATGAAATTTGGTTGTGTTTCGTTATTAATTATACTGTCAGGGTATTATTAGTCCAGTTAATAAGATGGCGTTGCGCATTTTCTTAGATTTGTTAATTCAGGGCTTGTTCCTCAATTAAGCCTTGCAATTTTTGATCACCTCACATGGTTTTCCCGCAGATGTCGGCCACAACTTCGATGATGATTTCGACAAGATTGACAATTCGGTAAGCATATAGAAACTTTTCTTCCTCCCCGTTACCGCTCCTTTTTCTCGTTAAATCTGTCTATTTTCTTTGTAGGCCATACTCTTCTCAAAATCAATGTTCAATATTTGCATGTTTTCTGCTTAAAATAGTGACTGATTTATGGCACTTGTAGGATGTCGAAGACGAGAAGCACAAACCAACGAATGGAACAGGGTAAAAACTGCAGTTTGTTTAAGTTAAAAAAGAAAGGGTCTGAAAGGGATAGGAACAAAGCTATCTTTGCCACTTGGGAAAAAGTAGAAAATTTAATTTAATTTAATTTAATTTTTTTATTTTTAATTGCGACAACAATTGTATGATATAGTTGATGATTCATGGTTGTTGGAAGAACTGGAAGGCTGGATCCCGCTGCTCTCTGTACAGACGGTTATGTCAACTCAGATACACTTATTTGAAAGATAAAGCTGTTGAGTTCTATGTATGTATTTCTAATGAGTAATTTGTTATGTTATATCTCTTAGTCTAAGAAAGAGATGCATTCTGGTTAATATGAAAGAATGGTGATGAGTGGTCTGATCAATTGGACTAATGCAAAATTAATGTCACGTGGTTTTGATTATAGTTTCAATCATGGTTTTAAATGTTGTTATATGTTTATTTATATCATCAAAGACTCGCTTGAGGCAGACTAACAGACATATTTTGAAATTCAATTACGAGGTTTTTAGTTGTTGCAATTTAAATATACGTTAATGGAGTTGGAATTGTCGTGACAAATGACACTAGACTTGCTTAATTTGGATAACTGTGTTGAAACATTTTTGCCAGCTTTCTTTGATGGGTTCCCATAAAAAATTTGCCCAAAGTATCTAACAAAAGGTCGGGCCACTTTCTTCGTGGAATCATTTGCAGTGCATTTCCCAATCCACCTAAGATTGATCGGAGCTGCTTGTGAAGAGTCTGGACTCTGGAGTTAGCTTTGACCCTTCTCAAAAATGGTACCATGTTTTTGTTGAAGTAAAAATAAATCTGACTCGGGAACAAAGAGTGACCCTGATTTCTCTCTCACTGGAAAGTGGAATATACTGGAATCATAAATCGCCATGGCCGTCCACCTCCTTTTCTCGATAGGAAAACGAACATTCTCAATCCAAACTTCCATTTCTCCACTTTGTTCTATCTTCCTCCCCAACATTTCCTCCTCTCCCTTCTCCTCCCTCTGCAGACCCCATTTCTCTCCATCTTCTCTTACTCCACCGGTCCCGAAGAAAGTCCCTTTCCTAGTTTCGTCTCATGGAAGGACGCGTCTGGATCCCTTCCGTTGGATGTCCGATACCAATGACCCTGATCTCGCCGAGTATCTCGCCCGAGAAAATTCGTACGCTGATGCTTTTATGGTGGACACTAAGAATCTGCAACACGCTATGTTTTCGGAGATGGCCAGTCGAATCCCGGCTCAAATTTCCACTCCTCCTGAGCGTTGGGGATCTTGGTATGCTCATTTCTAAGTTTCCCTTTCAAAATTTTTTATGTTTTTAGTTTGGTCTTGTTTCCGAAGGAACCCAATTCTGAAGGCTTGCAACTGTTACAGTCCAAACTAAATTAATGATTCCAACAATTCAGTCAAACCAGTTCTTAGGTATCAAAGCGTAAACAAACTGATGAGACCCCCCGCAATCATTCCATAAGAGACACCTCTTTCATTCCTAGCTCTACTAGTCAAGTGGTGAAATCAGTTATGTTCTAAAAAGAAGGCACTTAAGCAGCATAAACACTATGGGCAGCTCGCTTTGCTTTCCTAGACGAAGAATGAATAATGAAGAATGTCAGATTGAGTGCTGATGCAATACAGGTCCGCGAAGACTTAGCCCACCACCCCTCCCCTCCTCCTTCTCCTCCCTTACACCCTTTTCTCCATCTCTCAAAGCCCTATGACTACCTCCCCCGTTTTAACACGCTCAAATTCTGCCAGTCTTAGATACAATTCATCATAAAGAAATTATATTTAGTATAAACAGAAGCATGAACAAGTGATCACCTTTATCCTAACTAGTGGCTGAGTTGACAGTTAGCAGGTTGGGGTTTATCACAAACCAGGCCGCACTAGCTCAACAAACTAAAAATAAAATATCGAATACATTTAAGTATGTTATTTAGCCAAAAAATCAAATATAATAAACTATTAAAAAACAATTGTTAAATTTGAATCTTTTTATGCTAGTTTCAATGTTTATATGCTGGTAAAGACTTTAACAATATTTCATTCTAATTAATTTTGGAAAAAAAAACAAGATCCATAAAGAATTTGTGTATTTGTTGAAGTTAAAAAATAATATAAGAGGATAGCTCGTTAATATTAAGTTTGTGGGATGGTTTGATTAGTTAGATTCTTAAATTTTGTAAACTGAAATTAAACCATAGTATTCAGTTTCCTTTATTTTGAAACCAAACTAAACTGATCTAATTGACCAAACCTCTCGATAAAATTAGTTGGATTAGTATTGGCTGTTTGGTCAGTTTGTGGGTAGTATAACTATTTGAACTATGTTAGTCTGCTTTATGTCTTTGGGGTTGTTTAATATGAAAATAGGAGATGAATAATAAAAATAATAGGCATGAATTGATGAAGTGAAGTGTTTTAGCTTTTGGAGTATTCTTACTACATGTTCTTGAGCAGGTTGTACTACCAATACATTCCAGAGGGAAAGGAATACCCAGTTCTATGTAGAATGTTAGAAACAAAGGATAGCGGTTGGCTAAAGAGTCTTCTCCAGTTTGCAAAAGGAAATTCTGGAAGGGAGCAAATTTTGCTTGACTGGAATGAAATTGCTAAACAGTATGGCAAGTTTTTAATTCACTCCTTCATAAGAACAGTGGATGTTTTTAGTTCATTCACGGATGTTTACATTTATTCTACTATAGATGTATGAACATTTTGCTGGTTTCATTGTTGATCTGTCCATTCCTCAATTTGCTAAATGAGTTTAAAACAATATAACTTTCCTTATGCTCGTTTCGACACAATGTTAAAGGTGGTTAATCATTACTTTTCATCACTTTAATATCATATTTCTCTCTCATTTGGCTATTATAGGTTATGTTCATGTTGGTACATGTCGAGTTTCACCAGATCACCACTTTTTAGCATATACGGTTGATATAACTGGCAGTGAACATTTCATGCTTCAAATTAAAGACCTGAAAAGTGGCTTTGTTATCCAAAAATCACAGATAGAAAGGGTTGTGAGTTTGGCATGGGCTCGAGAAGGAAGAATGCTGTTCTACACTCAGTCAGATGAGAATCAAAGACCTTACAGGCAAAATTTGTTTCAATTTCGAGCAATGTAGCTAATAAAGCATTTTCTCATCTTTATCTTCCATCTTCTTGCCAGGGTATACTGCACAGAAGTTGGAGGATGTGATATTGAAGATGTCTTGGTGTTTGAAGAAAGTGATTCCACAGTTTGTGTGGACATCACGAGCACAAAAGATGGGAAATTCATTACCGTCAATATAAATTCAAGGACTTCTTCTGAGGAAGGAACTCACATATTTCATTTTCCTTATACTATATTATTTAATTCAGAATTTATTAATTGCTGAGGCTCATATTCAATTTCAATTGCTTTAAGTTCAGGTTTATATAATAGATTCTTCCAACCCCCTTGGTGGTTTGCAAAGAATTAACAAACGCATTCCAGGTGTCCAATACTTTCTAGAACATCATAACGGTCTTTTCTACATTTTAACCAATGCTCCTTTGGGAAAGTTGAGTCGGCATTCTGGAGAAGGTTATTATCTTGCTAGATGTCGAGTTGAAGATATATTGACAGCAGATTGGCAGGTTGGATTGTGTTTCTTGTCATTCACTTAGAATAGAATTACCACACCTCATTGTTCGTTAGAAGTAGATCGTCTAATAGTATTCTACAAAAAAAAAAAAAAAACTTTCCAATTGCATTGCTTGTTCTTCCGCCTTTCTTACATTTTCTAATATTTTTTTTTCACATCTGTTCTGTATTTACTGTTAGGATATCATCCTTCCAAGTGAACATCTCAGTTTTCAGGATTTGGACATTTTCAATGGACATTTGGTGCTTTTCGTTAATAAGAACAATGTGCCTATGCTATGCTCCATTAATTTACCTTTAAATATTAGTTATAAGGTAAGAGATTCTCTCACCTTGTGAATTTAATGGTTTAGTCTAAATAATATTGAATTAAGAATCTTCTTCTGTTGTATATTGTTCTTACTTAGTCAATTACTTATTTAAAAACATCTATAATCCTCTTCCCATTGGCTGATCAATCGTTTTGCAGAGCCAAATAGAAATTCAGAATCTTAATCCATGGTACTTCCCTCTACCCCCAAGTTCTTGCAGCGTTGTTCCGAGTTCCAACCATGACTTCATGGGTTCATTATATCGAGTGGTGCTGTCATCTCCTGTGGTATAGCCCTTTTTAGATTTACTGTTTCTTATATGTATAGAAACAGATCTTTCAGTTTTTAGATGTATATGTATGGAGTTCTTTTCTCTTTCTCCCAATCTATCTCTGCTTCTACGTAACATGTGCCTCAGACACTTTCTGTTAACAGGAAGCCAGTAATTTTAAACTGACAGAAAAAGAGCCATTGATGTAGAGAACTCCTAGTACGTCTCAACTTGGCTGACATTCACTAGAGGCCCACTCTAATTTTTATAAATGGAAAAAGCCAATGCAAGATAGATTTGAAAATCTGGTACAATCATCCGGAAGAGCAACAAAGAAAACGAACTAACTTGTTAATAATCAATATTGAACACTCGCTAAAAGTATGCAACTGAGATGTGATTGGATGGATTCTTTAAAAACCTTTTCAGCTAGCTGCAGCTGTTTCTTCCTCAAGTTTGAATATTTTTAAGAATGTTTTTGGATATGCAGATACCTGATGTTGTCGTCGATTATGACATGTCTAGACGAACGTTCTCGATTGTTCAGCAGGAGGAAGTTATGGGCGCCTTTCCTAATAAAAAATATTCATTGAGTCATAATGATAATGAACAAGTCCAGTTGGAGTCTCAAATGTGGAAATCCCTTTCTAATGCATATTGTTGCGAGAGAAAGGACGTTGTATCACGAGATGGGACGAAAATTCCTTTGACTTTGTTGTATTCTCGACTATCTTGGCAGAAAGCCCAATCTCCGGGTCTTTTACAAGGATATGGAGCATATGGAGAAGTTTTAGATAAGAGCTGGTGTTCCCATCGCCTTAGCTTACTTGATCGAGGTTTTTTAGTGGCACTAGCTGATGTGAGGTTGGTTCTTTTTGTCTCACTCTCCTTCCTTTTTCCCTTTAAATGAACCAATGAAACTGCCTTTATGCAGTGGGATATTTATATTATTTACTTGCCGTAACTGTTATTAGTTTCTTGCCTTTATCTTTGTGTTTGCTAAAAGTGCTCAAGAATTGTCTAATATGTTACTTGACTTGATTCTACGATGCATAGGCTCCGGGTTATTCTTCCTGTTATCAGCTAGTGTATTCTAGAATGAGCTCTTCTTTCAATTCAAACGTAGTCATGCAAGATGATGAAAAATGTACTCAGATTTTTCAAGAATTCAGTAACAATTGTCTAACTTAGAAAACTACTTATAATGGTAAAGTCACATAAATTAAGAAATTTTAAATAATATGTAACTTAAATAAAGTTCATAGTTATATATGCTCACATTCAGCATTCATAAATATAATTAGTCAATCCATGATTTAATGGAAAACATATAATTTTCATTTTTTGGCTTTTTTTTTCAGCCAATGGCACTACAAATTGTTTCTTTTACCTTCTTTATATTACAATGGAATGATTTACTCAAAACAGGGGTGGAGGTGGTGGCGACTCTTTTTGGCATAAAACTGGGAGTGGATTGTGCAAACAAAATTCAATTGATGACTTTGTATCATGTGCAAACTACTTAATAAATGAGGGTTATGTTCATAAAGACAGACTTGCTTCCATTGGATACAGCGCAGGTTGTCTTCTTGTTGGGGCTGCTATAAATATGTATCCAAATCTGTTTTCTGCTGCAATTTTGAAGGTTATACTTAAGATCTATTCTTTTACCTTTATTAAATAGTAGTCAAGATTTATCACGAAAGAAGGCATAGGAGAGCTTGATGTATGATGCAGAAAAAAAGGAAGCTCAAAAATAAATGTAATGTTTGTTCTATTCATCCGGTGAAAAGGATTGGATATATGACTTGAACATATTTTGGAACTTGTTTTAAAACGTTTCTCTTTCATCCAAAATGTGCTTGAAAAGTGTTTGGAAACATCTTTTCACTGTAGTTCATCCTTTTCGAGATTTATTCTTTGGAAACAGTTTGTGGGAACACATTTGGTTACACTGTTTTGAATTATTTAGTTGCTGAGCAAAGATGTTTATAGGCCTTATTCTTACGCAAGGAGACTGAAATGTAATGTGGAGGGGTCACCGTTACAGGGAAATATAGGAGTGGGTTAGTGGGAAGTATTGAATGGGAGTTTGGTCAATCTACGTGGCAGGAAATGGAGGGTGTTGGGAAGAAAAATAAAAGGGGACTGAGAGAGCTGTTAGGAAGTTTTGGGGCAGAACCGAGCCTCCCGATGTGCCCGGGTGATCCGTTATGGGTTTTTGTCAATGAAGTTCCGAGCAGTTCCTCTTATTCAATCTCTTTTGTTATTTTGCTCTTATCAGATGTCCAGGGGAACACGAAACTCTCCTTAAAAGCAACCCTTTTGAGACAACTAATCATTTTTCAGTACAAAACATGGTGGGGAACAGATTGTTCTTAGGCAGTCGTCATGCATTTTGCTTCATGTCCAGTATAGATTTTAATGATTTATCATAATTACTTGTATTATCATTATGTGAATAAATATTTTGCCAATTTCTGGATCAGGTACCCTTTCTTGATATATGCAACACACTGTCAGATCCTAGTTTACCCCTCACTGTCCTGGATTACGAAGAGTTTGGAAATCCAATGATTCAGAATCAGTTTGAGTATATTCTAAGTTATTCTCCTTATGATAACATTTCTCCCGCCAAGTGTTACCCGCCCATGCTCGTCCAAGCTTCATTTCTGGACTCCAGGCAAGTTTTATTTATTTAGAAGATTATATAATTAGTTTTTTGCCATGCAAATTTTGTATATTGCTTTACTTCGATGCTCATGGTTTACAGTTGTTTATATAACCATCTCTTTTATACTTGTCAAGCTGAAAATAAGCTTGATGAGAAAGAATTTAATGACTGTTTTAAAACTAATTCGAAATTCTTAAGATTTTATAACTAAAAGAAAAACAATCACAATAAAAGGTGAAATAAGACTCAAATTATGAAGATTTGTAATGAGAAAAACCTGTACGGAGGAATAATTTATCTTTATCTTTTTTAATGTTTAAAGAATGTAATGTTAAATTCATTTTTAGATCCAAAGAAATGCATTGAACTCGTTTATATCTTCTTTGTTCTTGTATCTACGATGCTTGGATCATTTATTTGTGGTAATAGAGTCGGAGTTTGGGAAGCTGCCAAATGGGTTGCCAAAATACGAGACGAGACGTGTTCTAGATGTTCTCGATCAACTATTTTAAAGACAAACATGGTCGGAGGACACTTTGGTGAAGGTGGACGACACGGTCAATGCGAAGAAATGGCATATGATTACGCGTTTCTAATAAAAGCAATGGGGATATCCGAGGAAAACTAAGGGCAAAATCAGCCTAGAGATGTTTTATAACACAAGCGAAGGTAATTTTATTTAGATTATATTTGTGAATTATGAAGTATCAATGATACACTTTGATTGAATTTTAGCAGTTGGTTTTAAATCTAACGGTTTAGATTAGGTAAACTAAACTTGCAATGTGAGTGACATTTCACATAGAAGATTATTTAATCAAAATAATGTTGACGTTGGATCAACTGAACTTTGTACAGCAACCATGGCTAAGGCTGCCTCTGGACCATCTTGAATAACTTGTGTTCTTCCCATGGCTGACTGTGCTGGAGCCGAAGAAGAAAGAAATGAACGAATTTAAAATTGAAGATTTCTTTACTTTCCCCATTTTTCTTCTGAAATCTTCAGACAACTCTTTCCATTCAGTTTGAAAATAAATGTGTGATTTTAAGACATTTGTAGAAATTCGAGTTGAAGTTGGATTTTTAAGGTATGGTTTTGAAGCGATGAAGCTAAACTAGTTGTAATGACGTCTTCAAAGCTTAATTACTTGTTTAACAAGTGTTTTTTTTTCCTGAACTTTCTTTGTTATTTTATTATTAAAAAAAAAAAAGAATGAATACATCTATAACTTGAGGATACATATATGTTAGGGCAAAGATAAAATAAAATATTAAATTATGAAGTTTTTTTCAATTTAGATATTGATTATTTTTTTTCGTCAATTTAAATATCAAACTATGAAGTTTTTTAAATTTAAACACTGAATAATTTTTTTCGTCAATTCTTAAATCGAATTATAAAATTTTTTCAATTCAAATATCAAATTTTTTTTGTAAATTCAAATATCAAAATACGCAATGTTAGCATACTCTAGAAAATAAAATCACTGTTTGAGGTTGATGCTTTAGTGGACTTAATGTTTGAGCAACTATTTGTAACGCCTTTTATTTTTAATTACTTTTTCTCTGTCACTCTTTCTTTTAACAGGTGCAATTAGATCTTAAGAATAAGAAGATAGATATTGACAGGTTTATGAATGGAAAAATCTCACAACTAATCGATGAAGATATGAAAAAACAAGGAGATTATGTTTATCGTTATCGATATAATGGAGGGGGTGGCTCTGGCAGGTGTACATTCAGAAAATTTTGATATTTGTTTGGCACTTTAGATATTCTTTATACAAGAGTCTAATATATTTTTAGTACTCTTTTGAACTGTGTTGGTTTCCTGCTTTGGTGTTTAATGCTTTTATATATTTTCTATGTGCTAGACTGTATTTGTTGCTCCTATTTCAAGTAAAGTTAATCTCTTGAATTTCAATTGTTTTACAAATTATCTAATTATTTCAAGAACATGTGTCACAATGCATTAGTTTTTGTATTACTCTTTGTGATTTCTTTGTCTATTTTCGTTCAAATTTAGATTTTGCATTCTGCATGTAGAATTCAGATTTGCCATCATTGATCTCTCAGCTGACCCGTGCACTTATGAAAAAATAGAGACGGAAGAAGGAAGTGTTAGTTATAAAACTGTCCTGATTGAAAAATGTGCTCTTTTTCAAGAGATTTTACCACTAGTAATGACCATTCTACTCACGAAAGCTATGTTGGTGAACTTACATCTCTTATATCATTTACGGTTGTGCATGTCATCGCCCATATGTTAGGTACAATGTAATATTTTGAACTCCTTTGTTAAAACAAGCTGCTTTGGACTTTCTTGCAAGTAGTTTTTCACCATTTTGACGAACATGTTTCCATGTTCATTAGGTTTTGAAACTATCGATTTGACAACAACATTGTTTATACTAATTATTGTTTTACAAATTTATAACAAATATAATGTTATGAAAAAAAGTCATAATTACATATAAATGTAGAGGAAATTGAGAAAGAGGTTAAATTACATTTGCACTTTATTTAGTTCTTTCTGCTCAAGTATTTATGAAATATTGATTTGAGCTGATCAAGTATTTATGAAAGAAATTCAAGTATCAAATTATGGATTGTTAGAAAATCGAATTAGTCTAAAAATATCTTAGAAAATGAGATCTCTAATTTAACGTTCGATTTACCTCACTGTTACTAAGTCTAATAATTGTCGTTTTTCTTAAATGCATACAAAAGACCAAATATTGAACAACTTAAATCAATCTTTCATAAATACTTGAGCAAAGATAGCTAAATAGATTGCAAATGTAATTTAACCTCTTTCTCAATTTCTTCTACATCTATTATGTAATTATGACATTTTTTCGTAGCATTATATTTGTTATGATTTTGCAAGACAATTATTGGTATAAGTAATTTTGTTGTCAGATCGATAGTTTCAAAACCTAATGAACAAGGGAACATGTTCATCAAAATGGTTAAAAACTACTTACTAGAAAGTCCAAGACAGACTTATTTTAACAAAGAAGTTTAAAATATTGCATTGTATCTAATATATGAGGCGATGACATGCTCAACCATAGTTGATATAAGAGATGCAAGTTCACCAACATAGTTTTCATGAGTAGAATAGTCACTACTAGTGGTAAAATCTCTTGGAAAAAGCATATTTTTCAATCATGGTAAAGTTTTATAATTGACACTTTCTTCTTCCGTCTCTATTTTTTCGTAAGTGCATAGGTCAACTGAGAGATCACAGTAAATTTGAATTGTGCATGCAGAATGTTAGACAAAATCTAAATTTGAATTGTACCAAGAAATAGTATTTTCATAAGTAGACAAAGGAATAATACAGAAACTAATGCATTGTGACACACTTGCTTGAAATAGTTAGATTATTTGTAAAACAATTGAAATTCAATAATCCTCTCAAGGACATCAACTTCACTTGCAATAGAAGCAACAAATACAGTCTAGCACAGAGAGGACATATAAAAGCAGTAAACATCGTAGTAGTAAACCAACTCATTAGAAAAGAATACTGAAAATATGTTAGAGTCCTGTATAAAGAACATCTAAAGTGCCAAGCAAATATCAGAATTTTCTAAATGTACACCTGCCAGAGCCAAGCCACACTTGAGATGCTTATGGGTTCAAAGATGTTTGATCCAAAAAGGGGTAAATCTTAAGCAGTATGAAGTGCGTCAAAGAAGACATGGTTGATGACTACTTTTCAGCAACCATAGTGATCACAAAATAATCGAATAGATATATCAATTAACGTCATGAAAATGCTAAAATATGAACATATTTCTCTCGAAAAACAACGCTCGTCGATTGTTTGTGACGGTAAAAACTAATCCAAGGGATTATTTTTAAAGAAGTTATGATGATGATTCAATTTTTTCCGGTTGTATTTGAATAATTTAGCCATGTTGAGAAGAAATTACTAGTTAGAGATTTCTAGCTCCTGATAAACCCAAAGTATTTGAGTGCTTCTACTATTAAAGGGTGACAATTGTTTGAGTGGAAATAGAGCTATAGTTTATGAGATTAACATATGTACTAGACATTATCAATAATCATATGTTAAATTTCTATATACAATTCTTTACATGTTGAAGAAGAAGGCTGAAACTAGATCAAACGTACTTTATTTGAAAAATGCTTGGAAGCAGCAATCATGGCCGCCTCTGGCCGAGAGGGGAAGCGGCTCGAATCACTTCCTCTCTTTCGACTTCCATCATTAGAGCCGAAGAAGCAAGAAGTTAAAGACTTTAAACTCGAAGAAAACCCCATTGATTTCTTGGTTTGAAATCTTCAAAAAATAGAATTTTGAAGATGAATTTGTGTGAAATTGTGGGTTAAGTGGATGATCTATTTGAAGAGAAATTTGAGGTTTGTGTTTTCTATGTTTTAATTACTTGTTCAACAAGTGTCTTCCTTTTTTTTTTTTACTATTTTATTGGGTTGTCGACTTTCAAATGTTTATGTGCAGATTTTGAGACTCAGCCAATTTCATCTTTACTTAAATAATATGAATTAGTCAAGGATATAAAATTGATTACTCGGTCTTGGTCTATAAAAAAAAATAGGCGATTATTTAGGATTGTGGAACCAATTCGATAATAACTGGTCCACCAATGACCATACTGAACTTTTCGATTCGGTTCAATTCAACCTGAGCCTAGTTGAAACGAAGCTTTGCATTTGTGCATTCTGTGTCTTATTTTTGCATTTGTGGAGTCTTTTATGCTTTCCATGACCTGTGATTGTCTAATACTTGACAATTTAGTGAAGCTATGTACTTGATTATCCTTTTTTTGTTAATAATAATACTTGTCTTCGTATTGTCTTTTATCAACTAAAGTGATAACTGGTAATGACTCCACTCATACATTTTAAAGCTAAAGTTGATGACAGTGAGTAGTTTGAATATAATTCATGTGCTAGGCATAATATGCTTAACTGTTATGCAGGTATTACCGGACCTCATGTAAGTATTGATTACATTTACATTCCGTGTACACAGTTGCTATATTTTCCTTGGTACCAAACGGTCCGATAAACTGGGTTGACGGTTTTAGCAGATTTGGCGGCTCATATTGAAATTTTTTGCCCGAGTTCTATAAGATGAGTTTGTTGGATTTGTTAAGTAAGACTCGTTAGATTCAATGAGTCGAATTTTTTAAAAGTTGGTTTGGCTCGATTTGGTCAGCTCGTTTGTCAATTTAATTAATTTGCAAACAATTGACAATTAGATAAGTGAAAATCTAGTTAGTATATGTTTAATTTGTAGTGAAGCAACTAGCAGTGGAAATTTTTGAGTTGGGTCGGTTTTTTAGCCAAAATCAAAACCAAACCCAAATGCAAACACGAACCGATCATGTATGAAAGCCGAACCAAAACCAAATAGAAATTCGGTTTAGACTCATTTAATGGGCTCGTTTTGGATTCCATGTTTGGGTCAAAAGCCTGTTCAATTAACATACTGTTACAACATTGCTATAAGCATAAGAAAAGATAAAACCATCAAGATATCCAAATAAATAAGACAAAAAGGAAAGAAACCTAATAAGTAAACAATCAACATACATAGTGTCGTGTTTCGACCGCGAAATTGAAATAACCTCTGTGTAGTGTGCGTAGCTCCGTGCGAGAGCTAAAACACAGAACGTCAAGCCGGTTGACGCAGGAAGGACAAAGTTGAAATGCAGAAAATGGTTAGCTCTTTGCGAGAGCCCAAAGTTGCGTAGAGGTCTCTTCTGTGCTCTGTATCGACTTCTCTCTGCTGCCCCCACGCTCCTCGTCCTCTGCTCTGTCTCCCTCGCATCCGTTGGTCTCTGCTCTGTTGCCCTCGTGCTTGACAGCCTCGGCTTCTGCAAATTGGAGAATGTGCAGACTGAAAAAATCGCAGTTCGCAAAATCTAGGGTCACCTTTTAGGTTGTAGGTTAGGGTCGGTTTTACTCAGTTTTCATTAAACAAACCGAGAACCGAACTGAATAAATCGGTTTCGACGCTTTGTTTCACATTCAATTTTGGTGCATTAAAACCCAACCAAACAGAACCGACCATTCAGGTCGGTTCGGTTTTATTTTTTTGGTACAAATTGAACTGAGTTCTACCTAAATATTTGTTATAATATTTGTCTGATATTTTTTATTAGATTAATTAATTTTTTTTAAATACATATTATTTTATATATTAATTAAATAATTTTGTTAACTAAATAATCAATTATTATATTTTGACATTATAATTCTAATAGTTAATTTTAGTTAAAAAGATATACGTTACATTTATATAAATTGAAAATATTTATGTACCTTTGGTTCGTTAGATTTGGCTCGTTGGACTCATTTAGTTAGCTCGACTTAGTTTGTTTAACATTGGCTTGCAATTCAGCATAAGTTTAAGTGTTTTTTTTTTGTCAATTTTGCTAAGATCGGTTTGTTGGGTTCGTTAAACTCAGTTCATTTAACCTGTTAAGCTTGGTGAGACAGATTTTTTCAGGCTCGTATAACTCGATCGATTCGTTTGTTATCTCTATTAACCTTTTATGGACAGGAAAATTTAAAGAAGATAATTCGGCTTTTATGGGCTGAAGTAGTGGAAGAAGAGAAATCTCTTTGAACAACCGATTATAACGTGGAAGCTTTATATCTTGAACTTAATCCATCTAGTTGATAAATTGAATTGATGTTCATGTATAGCTACAATTGTCGCACAACATTTCTCAGACATTTGGTGGGATTAATGAAAGTTTGGATGCTAGAAAGATTTGGCGTTATATCTCTATGTACTTATAGATAATTTATATTTTAGTTTTACTGGTTTTTTTTTTAATTATGTTAGCTAGCCATAAACAATTAATCGAACATCTCATACTCTTTCTTTTTTATATTACCAGTAAAATCTCGTTAATTAACATTTGTTAACAATATAACTTACTTGTTACTCATTAATCATCATATTAATTTGAGCAACTGATTATATTGAATAATAAATAGTTAAAAGAAGATATTAATTATACTGATTGATAAATGACATATTAAAACATTGTATTGTAACGTAAACATAGTATTATTATGGTACAAACCACTTTCTTCTAGACATTCCTTCATCAATGGTAAATTTGTAAAATCGACATTCATCTCGAGTTTCTCAACTAATCTTCCAAAGTAACGTTAATTGTATATTCTTATTTACGAACTTAAATTTATTACATTGATGTACTATTAATTTATTTATGTGAATGGTTTGATACTTAGTTTAAATACAATTGTTCTTCTACTAAATGCTTAGAACATCATACATCAACTTCGCGGTTACCAATATTAAACACTAGTTATATCTTCTTATTTTATTTTTTTAAATCTCTCAAGTTGATTTATTATTTTTTCTTGGGAATACATGTTTATTAATTTAAGTATTTATTATATATTTAAAACGCTCAAGTAATCACACATCAAAATAACAATTTTAAAAGAGTAAAATAAGAAAGTACACTTACAATTTGTGCATTCCCTTTCTATAAACTGAGCACTATTTAGATAAAAATATTTTAATAAAATTCCTTAGTTTATTAATTCAATTTTGTCTTGGTTCTGAAAATAAAAAGATCTCTCGAATAACTCACTTTATAATATAAACGTTTTTATTTTAATTATCTATTACATGTTTTGTGATTTTATTCATTTATTAATTTAATGTTCTAAAATTTTAATTTAAAAAATCATAATAAGGTTGAATATTATATAATATCAACCAAAGTAAAATTACATAAACACACAGAAATGTTCTTGATCCATCATCATCCCCAACAGTGACAACATCTCACTGATCACAATGAAATATACAAAATTAAGTCCGAACAAAATCTTACCATCTTTCTTTAACTGTATTACAAAATTTGTATATTGTGCTTTACCCTTCTCATAGTTCATAAAAAATGAACGTGACGCTTATACATTGATCATCTATTATTTTAACTTTTATAATATGTTATAATTTTTCTACTTATGAGTAAACGACACATAGAATATAAGATTAGATTGTAGACGTAGCGGTAATATATCGAAAGTTTAGTTTTTTGATTTCTCAATTATTTGATGGTGGGTGGTGCGTCGGTTCATGGTAATCAGCTTCACTGAAATCTGGAAGCCCTGAATCGTTACCTTCTTCCCTCACCAAACTGAAACAGCTTTTCATATGATCTCCATTAATGGCGGAAGTAATCTGCTTCGATTCTCCACATTTTCTTACCATTTTCATGAACCTTGCTGGTTTCTCCATGGATGTCCTTTCTTCATTTCTGTACAACCCTTTCTTCTTCTCGTCTTCCTCCATCTCGTTATTTTTCATTCTCCCACTTTCTGTTTTATTCTCCAAATGATGATCAACAGCTGAAGCATCACCTTTCTGAGCAAAAATTTCATATTCATATGAGTTTTTTGATGGTATTGATAAAAAAATAAAAAATATTTCTTAAGACGGACCATAAATGATGCAGTTATATATGACGGTAATACTAAGAAATAAGTGTTCTCTTTTTGAAAAAAAGCAAATTTTGATGGTAAGATGTTAAGCTATGGCCTAAACTTAGTTGATTGCATGATTTTTGCTAGATTTATTCATTACATTCACATCTACCATGTCGGAGAAGAAAGAAGGAGAGCTGTTATACTTGCCTTTTCAAACAAACCGTTGAGGAAATCTCCGAACATTGCATCGTCGTCTTTAAAACAAGAAAAGAAAAACTAGGGTTTGTCAGTTTTTTGTTGAGCTTTGATGGTGAGCAAAACCTGTAAATCTAAAAACTAGGGTTTGCCAATTTTTTTTGTCGAGCTTTGATGGTGAACAATACCTTGAAGTGAAGGTGATAGCAGCATAGCAGATAATGTAAGCAGCAGCAGCAGCATCCTCATCAGGATCATCTCTCTCCCTCTCTCTCTCTCTCTCTCACTCTCTCCCCCCATCTCTTCTCCCCTGTATATATACATCTGCCATGGATGTAAGAGGACTTTCACGTGTCAGTTGGACGAGCAAATTGAAGAATCTCGGGGTGAACTAAGATTATACAAACTAATATGACAATGAACTTGTACGGTCCCATGCTCAAAGACTAATTTCGAGATGTTTATATATATCATAAACTAATATGTCTAATGTTACCATTATATTTTAATTTTATATTTGACGTGTCTTTTATGCGTCGATTATTTGTTGTTGTAAATTATATATTATTTTATTTTTTTGATTCTCTCTTATAATTACTCCATTAATGAATAAACGATACACAAATCACACGTTGGAATGGAAAGACAATCTAAGATTGTCTACTTGTGAAAGTCCATCCCATGCAAGAGTTGTACAATCTCACGTTAAAAAAGATAGAAATAAATTGTTTATTATAAGTATAATTATCTACCGAAGTTTGATAAAAAAAATTGTGTAAACTTCAATATAAGAGGAACATTATTGTATTGGTGAATTCCAATAGAGTCGTAGGCCTACAGACCTAACCTTAGACCACCCTTTTGAGGGTGGGTATTAGTCCCCCAAAGGCTGGTCGACCCGACCTCATGACTCAATCTAAGCCTCCTTGTAGCATTGATGACCTTGAACTAATGGAACTGAGATGCTACATGAATAAGGCGTAATGTAAAATTAAAATATAAATGTAGCATTACTCGAATTTAGTCCGCCACTTATGTTACTCCAGGTGCAATCATGTAAAATTAGAATTCGAGTGATTAAATGGGAAGTAAGAGGAGTAGAAAATAATTAAAGAAATAATGAGTTTGGAAGTTGTGTATTGGATAGCGTAGAATGGAAAGTGCGTGTGATTAGGGTTGTCTACCGCCATACAATTAACGAGAAGTGACTTTTGTTATGCCATCGAGGTCCTTTCTTGGACTTCAGCCCTCACAAAAAGCTTTGTTTTCAATGCATTCTTTTAATGTTTTCTACGAGAATTGCTTTGGACGACTGACTTTTGTCCATCTTTCTCTATTTCTACTTCATAACCCCACCTCTCAATTCACCTCAAAAGTATAAAACTTGTGTGATTTTCAACATTTAAAAAAGAAAAAGTATATTTATTTCAAATGTTTCGGTCCGTGGAAACGTAATGACAAGTTTGAGACTAGTAAATTGTCGAATTTGCGTAATCTAAGTTGATATAGAACCCGTAAGCCTCGTTGTTTTTTCAATGTTTTTTGATAGAAGTATTCTCTTTTGGTCAATTCCAAATGTAAAGAGAGTTGTATGTGTGTGTGTATATAAGTTAACATACTTACATATACCCCTTGTTCCTTTCGCTTGTATAGAATATATACAGATTATAGGTTCCTTCTTAGCAAAATATCACCTTATTTATATCAAATTTTAGTTTGATAGACACAAAAGAATCATTATCAAAACTCTAGTAGAAGAAAAATCCTAATAGTTTGGGTGTAAGAATACATGCATTAGGTGGTCCGGTGGGGGCCAATTTCGTTCGTACTTAAATGAATCGATGTTTTCGGTTAAGCTTAATTTCGATTATAGGAAAATCAAACTTAGCATCAAGTCCATTCAAAAATCCTTAAAAATATTTATTTATTATATATATTTAACTGGTAGTATTGCAAGTCAGTATGGAGCCCAAATCAACTAAACTGAAGCAAAGAACCAAACCGAAAACTAAAAAGAAAAAAAAAATGATATTCCTAACAACGCAATCGAAATGGAACCAAACAAAATAGAAAAATCAATGTCCAATTTGATTCGGTCCCTAAAATCCCGAGCTAAGATTTTGGGTTTTGAACCGCTTGCACTAAAGTCATCGGTTTAAAATTTGGTAAAATCCAGGCCAATGCAAAGAAATTGAATCAAGCTAAAGCTATTGGAGAGAGTTTGGAGAAGTGGGAATGTGAAAGAGTTAGAGTTGGGGGTGGTTTAATCAGCGTGGGAGTGTGGAGTTTCAAACTAAGTTAATGCATTTGAGTTTTTTTTTTTTTGAAAACATCAGCTCCATGCTTCGACTTTACGCTTACTCAGCCTCCAAATGCTATGCCTTTGTGTCGAGTTTTACTTGATGAATAATGCTATATTTGTTGAAAAACCAAACGAGAAATCGAAAAAGAAAACGAGAAAATAATGGACACTGAAATTTTTGTAAAAATCCTAGAAGCGAAAAAACTACGGATAGAAGAGAGAAATCACTAATCAAAATTGGTACGATTGAGTTTTGCGAATCAAATATCAATACAAGATAACCACAAAACTTTAATATTGACTACGGACCCAGCACGAGCATGACCCATTATAGATCCGAGTCCACACACGTGGTCTGGAACTCAACAATATTTACTCTCCAATCCTACTCTATAATTCTACATCATGACGTGATAAATATTAATTGATATAATTCATATTCAATTGCTCTTAATTACGTTTTATTTACACCAATTATTGTTTCATATATCAGTGAATATTTTAGCAGAATAAACGTAATATTACTATTAATTTTATCACTTACTTTATTTATCATTTATTACATTAATTATACTTTAATTACTCTAATAATTATTTTATTAATTGCACTCTCTCTCTCTCTCTCTCTCTCTCTCTCTCTCTCTCTCTCTCTCTCTCTCTCTCATGATAGATTGTAACAGTAGATTTTTAGCAGTCAATTCTTTTTCAATTCTCATGGAGGGGAGCCCAAAAGTGGAATGGTTCTTGACGTTGGGCTTGAGTGAGAGGAGCCCAAAAGTAAAGGGGTTCTTGACACTGGCCTGAAGTTTTGTTTTTGGACAGAAATGGTTTCCTTTCAAGATTTTTGAATGAATTTTTACAGTGATCGTAGGTTTAAGGAGGGTTTAGAGGCGGCCATGGAGATGGAGTTTCTTCTCCTCCACTTTCTCAAGATCTCTTACATTTTTCACTCCGTTCACTTTGAACCTTCTGACTCTTGCTCTCCGATTCTCAGTTTCAATTGTGATTAATCATCTTTAAAAATTTCTCATGCTAGCTTTCGTATTTGTTCTTCGTCCTTGTTTTCTGCAGTTCTGAATTGGGTTTCTTATGTATGTAATTGGGTAGGAAAGCTAAAAATGTGGAGGAATTTTGCGAAATGTGTTGTTTCAAGGAAGATTAAATTCTCCCCTGAATTACTTTCATCCAGCTCCGTGAGAATTTCCAAGGATTCAAGTGCTGTAACTGAATTCAGAACTTTCAGTACCTGGGTAGGTTTGCATTCTCATGGTTCGGAAGTGGATTTTAGCAGAATTGATCTTTTGCCGTCTCAGAAAGGTACAATTGGAAGCTCGAATTTCTTGCTTTTAAGTAATACTCTAACTTTTCCTGGGTTTCTGAATCAAGCCAAAGGCTATGCAAGTGCGGCAGAAGCAATTGTTTCTGAGGAGGATTTTTCGGGTTCTGATGAAATTCAAGATTTACTGGAGGAATTGAGCGTGCGAGAGAAGATGAAACCTATGTTTAAGCAGCCTAAAAAAACTGTGGCGGGTATGGGGGTAGGAAAGTATAATATGTTAAGGAGGAGGCAAATAAAGATGGAGACTGAAGCATGGGAAGAGGCAGCGAAAGAGTACCAAGAACTTTTAATGGACATGTGTGAACAGAAACTTGCTCCTAATTTGCCTTACATGAAGTCCTTATTCCTTGGTTGGTTTGAGCCATTGAGGGATGTAATAGCTGCGGAGCAAGAGTTGAGTAAAGAAAAGAGCAGTAGACTGTCACATGGACCGTATTTCAATTTTTTGCCTGCTGATATGATGGCAGTTATTACAATGCATAAATTGATGGGCTTGTTGATGACGAACAATGGAGGAAATGGGAGCGTTCGAGTCATCCAAGCTGCATCTCAGATAGGTGAAGCAATTGAACATGAGGTAGCAACTTGTTCATATAGTAAAACCATCTCACCTAAATCTAGATTTTAGGATTAGTTGGAGTCTATAGAGAGGAAATACCTTACCATGAATTTTTGTGGTTTATAAGTTCCTTCCTAATTGTCGGGTATGGAGTGTACGGCTTGCAGTATTCATGAAATCTCTTTTTCTTGTGTTTTGTTAGAATAAGTATTTTTATCAGTTGTGATCTGTTTTTTTGTTTTAGCTGGCGGAAAACAATTATTTTACAGAGTGCAATCTGGTTAGATGATTTGTAGTATAGTGCAGGGTTTGAAAATTTTGTATTTCGTGTTTATACCAATCGCCATGAGGATCATTGATTTTGTCCGTGATTACTTAATAAACTATGAGTTGCGTGGCTAACTGTTGGGTGATTGGAGGATTGAAATCAGGCTTCCTTTCTTACAAGACATCCAAGAATGTGTAGGAGGTTATTTTGCCGTTCAAATCTCAGTTCTTGGATGCACTGTAATTTTTGTCAATAGACCTGCAGTTTTATGCATATATCGTCCTTAAGATGCTATTGACCATGTAAACATCTTAAAACTTGGACACTTTTCCTTTCGTGGTCATTTTTATGGAGTCATCTTAAGTATAGAATTCTCTATATTTGGATCACAGCCTGGGTGCACTGCTGATATTCTTGTGAATTCTTAAATAAAATAAAAAATGCCCTTAGATAGCTTAATCTTATTGTTCAAGGAGGTAACTTCCAATTATATCTTAACTGATACTCTTGTTTAAAGTTACTTATCAGGAATTATCTTCCCCTTTGGGTTTTAAGATAGTATTTATTCTTGTATTTCCTTTTAATCAGGTAAAGATACATATGTTTTTAGAGAAGACAAAGAAGAAGAAGTCGATGAACAAGAATGCTGATTGTGAATTGGATCCAGTAGCCAATGAACTTGCAAAAACATCTAAAGAACAGGAAAAATTGAGGAAAAAGGTTACTTCTTTGATGAAAAAGAACAAGTTGCATCAAGTGAGGGAAATTGTCAGTGAACACGATGATTTGAAGCCTTGGGGACAAGAGGCTCATGTTAAGGTTATAACAATAATTTTAATTGAAAATAGTGTCTTTCTAATATAATTTTATCATCCATATTGGTTTTGATTGGTGCGATGGTTTTATGCTAAATGTTTTAAGTTCGTTGTATGTCGCATCACATGGGACGTACCTATATAACTATGAGACTTTTAAGCTTGCATGCCTATTATGATGGAAAAACTTATTGCCCTCACGAACACAGGTTGCTAGTTGAATTAGTTTCTTTAATATTAAACAACTACCAATCCTAGATGTGAATAAGTGGTCTGAACATTTCTTGTCGGGATTGCACAGACAGATGGTTACAATGTAGTGGTTTTTGTATACTTTTCAGGTTGGTTGCCGACTGATTCATTTATTAATGGAAACAGCTTATATACAACCCCCAATCAATCAATTTGAAGATGGTTCACCTGATATTCGCCCTGCTTTTGTCCATTCACTTAAAACAATTACAAAGGAAGCACAGTTAAGTACCATTGAATCTCTTGTTCTGGTCTCTCACTCCCATCTCTCTCCTTTCCATCCCCCCTCTCCCTCTCTCTATGAACTTTAGCTTATTGCAGTTTTCTTCCCCAGGAAGTTAAGTCGGAGATATGGTGTTATTGAATGTGATCCACTTGTTCGTAAAGGCCTTGAAAAGACTGTAAGTACACAGGCTGCCTAAGAAGTGAAAATCGTTTTATTGTCCTCAGTTGATTGTTTTTTATCTTTTCAACGTAGTTTTGCCTTGACATGCATCCCATGATTATTGACAGACATATTAGAGGTAATATTTGTTCATCCTTTCAGGCTAGACACATGGTTATTCCTTATATGCCTATGTTGGTGCCTCCTCTTTACTGGATGGGGTATGCCATTTAAGGTTCCATGTTATATTATTCAGATTCTTCCAATATAATTTTTTGCTATGTTGAGCTGTATTGCCAGCTTCAATGATTGAAATTAGCATAATGGTCAAGAAAACTAGTTAAAATACATTACCTCCTAGCTGAACTCGTTACGTTAATTTTGCAGGTATGATAAAGGTGCGTACTTTTTCTTACCATCTTATGCCATGCGTACACATGGTGCAAGACAGCAGCGCGAAACAATTAAACGAACTCCAAAGAAGCAGTTAGAACCTGTATTTAAGGTTTGTGAGTCCTGTATTTTATTTCTCTATTTCATGCTATATATTCATTTTGTACCTTTTCTTCATACCCCTCTATTTTAACCAAAAGAAATGAGTTATTAATATTTCTTATAGTCGACATGAGAGTTTTTTGAGATTATGGGCTTTGTTGTTTGATACATATTGGTTGTTGGATTAATGTTCTATTATTGTGAATTAGGCTCTAGATACTCTTGGGAGTACCAAATGGAAAGTAAATAAACGAGTTCTTAGCGTGATCGACAGAATATGGGCCAGTGGAGGTTGTCTAGCCGGCTTGGTTAACCGTGAAGATGTGGGTTGATTTACATAAAACCACATTTTCTTTGTGTAAAACGATATATTGCTCTTATTACTGAAGGTAAATGTCTTATTCAGCATTCAACTACATTGACTATTTTATAGGTTCCTTTGCCGGAGAAACCAGACACAGAAGATGAAGTTGAAATTCGCAAATGGAAGTGGAAGGTTAAAACAGCTAAGAAAGAGAATAGTGAGAGACACTCCCAGCGGTGTGATATAGAACTCAAGCTTTCAGTAAGAATCATTTAATTTCCTTAAATTACACCACATTCTATTGAAATAAAAAAATTAGAATAATGTGCAACTCTTTTTATTGGGGCAGGTTGCTCGAAAGATGAAAGATGAGGAAGGATTTTACTATCCACACAACCTTGATTTCCGAGGTCGTGCATATCCTATGCACCCATACCTCAATCATCTTGGTTCTGATTTGTGCCGAGGTATCCTTCAATTTTCCGAGGGACGTCCTCTTGGAAAGTCTGGCTTACACTGGTTAAAGATACATTTGGCAAATTTATATGGTGGTGGTGTGGACAAGTTATCATATGAGGACCGGATAGCATTCACTAAGGATCATGTAGAAGATATTTTTGATTCTGCAGACAGACCTCTTGAGGGAAGGCGCTGGTGGTTAGAAGCAGAGGATCCTTTTCAATTGCTAGCAGTGTGTATTAATCTCTCTGAAGCCTTGAGAAGTCCTTCCCCAGAAACGACTATTTCTCATTTGCCTGTCCACCAGGTGCGTAAACAATTTAGACTACTTATTTCTTCATAATATTTAATGATTTATATTTTCCGTTACATACATTTGTTTCAAGATAAAAGTATTACCATGTTCCAGTTCATTTTTCCTCTTGATTGAGATTATTGGATTTTGCAATTTTTATTTTAGAGATTGGCTTAACTCATATACAAGAATGTGGTTTGCTTGGATACTGATTAAAATTAGAAATCATAAAGGAATTGGAGTATCCCCCATGAGCAACATCTTCAGATAGAGTTTGAGAATAGAAAGTTTTGTTGTACTCTAAAATGATTGAACAAATTAATAAACTGGATTATCATATAGTTTCCTGTCCTTGTAAAATTTAGTGCAAATGTTGACTTTTACATTTTATTATGTTTATTATCCAGGATGGTTCTTGTAATGGTTTACAACATTATGCTGCCCTTGGAAGAGACAAGGTAATGGGTTTCTGTAGCTGAAGTTTTGAAGATCGAATTTAATGGACCGCTTATTATGCAGGTTTTGTTGAATATTTTGGTTTGTGACTGAACTTTTGTTCACTTTTTTAGTTGGGAGCAGCTGCAGTAAATCTTGTTGAAGGAGACAAACCAGCAGATGTCTACACAGGAATTGCGAACAGGCAACTCTATTTTTCTTTCTTTTTTTTTTTTGAATATTTATTTTCTGTTGGGTGTGAAGCTTGTATACTCAATTTTTATTTGAGACTGGGAATAAAGCAAAGCTTGGCAGTGATTTCATCTAGATTTATAAGGAATCTTCCATCGGTGGATAGAAAATGATAAAATAATCTAAATGATCAATTGCTTTTGGTTTAAATAGCATTGAAAGAGTTCTGCTGATATGTGTGCAAACAGTGACATGTTTCTGGTAGTTCCTCAAAATAACAGGAAAATTCATGCAATTTAGTGAAATTAATTTGTTCATAATGAAATTTGTAGAGACCAATATTCAGTTTCATTCTAATTCACAATAATGAGTTGTTGTACGGTGATAGCTTCTTGAATCGGGGTTAATTGATATTAACCACTGTTTGAGACCAGTCATCACCTTAGCCGCTATCTAAATGGACTTTTTTGTGGTGCAGAGTTCTTGAGATTATGCACAGAGATGCCAAGGAAGATCCTGCTACAAATCCAATGGCAACACAAGCTAGGCTCTTGATCAATGAGGTTTGTGATGTCATTTACTGAAAATAAAGTAATGAAATTTTCAGTAAACATGATACAAAAGAATTATTGCTGAAATTATTGAAGCAGGGGATGTGGCTACCTTCATATACCCTCCACTGAATTAGGTGTAGCATTGCTTGCTACGGAATGTTTTTTTAGACCCGGTATCTGCCTTGGTCCTACTGGTATTTTGAATTAATCGAGGTATTTTCACTTGTAAATCTCCAGGTTGATCGAAAATTAGTAAAACAGACGGTGATGACATCGGTTTATGGTGTCACTTATATTGGAGCGAGAGACCAAATTAAGAAGAGATTGAAAGAGCGTGGATCAATTGCAGATGACGCAGAATCATTTGCAGCTGCTTGCTATGCAGCTAGAGTATGTTGATTAACCTTTGCTATCTTTGTGTCGGCATGTTTTCACATTTAAACTCATACACTGATGTGAATTTTTGAATGCAAAAAAGCTTGATGGGTCTGAAACGGGATTGTCATCTGGACTGAAAAATGTTTTCAGGCGTGAAATTTGTTTTTTGTGCTGGCTCCTGTACAAACGCCTGATATAATTATGTTTTAAAATATGTAAAAAAATACATTGTAAAAATCTTGGGGCTTTGTGCTCAGGCTGGGAGAATTATGCCTGGGCTCAGTTTGACCCATTCATCCCTTTGTGCATGCATGTAAACAATTTCTATTGTGAATTTTTCTCAACATTTTATTGTGGCAGACTTATACTGAGTGTTTAAATCACATGTCCAGACCACGTTGACTGCCTTGGGAGAAATGTTTGAAGCTGCAAGAAGTATTATGAGCTGGCTTGGTGATTGTGCGAAGGTTTGTTTCATCAACTATGATATATTTCTTTGCAATAAGAAGCAAAAGCCGCGGCACTTAATTACTGTTGCCTATTAATTTGATTTCAATTTAAAAATTTAGAGCTGCACTTTTTTATTCAATTTCCCAAATCTTAAATTACACAGGTGATAGCTGCAGAAAATCAACCAGTGTACTGGACTACTCCTCTTGGACTTCCCGTCGTACAACCATACAGGCAGTTAGGGAGGCATCTGGTAACGCTCTAATAAATTTGTAGTTTATTGGACTGATGTTTTTTTGTTAAATTGAATTTATTTTTATGTTTCTGTCCTGGATTGGTTGCAGATTAAGACTTCCCTGCAGGTATTGACATTACAACGAGAAACTGACAAGGTAACAGTACTCTTCTTCTTTGTTTGTATTATTATTTTTCTGTCCTGAAAAAAATATCATTAAATAAGACTGTATTTGTTGGTTGTACCAGAACTTCGAATAAAATGAACCTGGTATAAAGTTGATCCATGTTTTTAGTAAAATCATGTCGAAATAGTTGTTGCAGATTGTCATTTATTTCAGTATAACCAATGCTTCTTTCTCGTGTTTCAATAGCTCAGCTATTTGAAATTCTTGTTCTATTTTGCACTATTTTATTTCTTATCAATTAATTGTCTAATACACAAGTTCTCGAACTTATTTTTTTTTCTGAAGGTCATGGTGAAACGGCAAAGAACAGCATTTCCTCCTAATTTTGTTCATTCTCTTGATGGATCTCACATGATGATGACAGCTGTTGCCTGTAATAAGGCAGGCTTAAATTTTGCAGGTTAAAAACCGTGTATTCTCATTTCTTGTTATTCAATTCATAAACTGCACAAAATTGGGTTTGGGCCTGGAATTTAATTACCAATTAAATGATCTTTTCTACTGTTGATTGATTAACAGGAGTCCATGATTCATATTGGACCCATGCGTGTGATGTTGACGAAATGAATAGAATTCTAAGAGAAAAGTTTGTGGAACTGTACGAGGCGCCAATTTTGGAAAATGTAAGTCTTTCTTTATAAACTGTCTCAAACAGGAGACTGGCTATTATTTTATAACATGTGTAGTTCTTTTTGGTGGCTAAAGCTTTCTGATAATATTCTCTCTCTTTAGTAAAAAAGTCAATTAGACAGGAATGGTCAATGACAGGACCGTATTAGAACTTGTGGGTATCTATGTTTTCCTTGTGATTAGAAGAAGAAACAAATTTTTGCCCTTCTAGTTTTTGTATCCTTCTGTTAAATCAGCCAAGGACAAAGCAGTGTGCCCAAATGGTTTCACTATTGAGTTGTTATTTTTTCCCCATGGTTCTTTCTGAAATAACAAGTGTTTACTTTCAGCTGTTGGAGAGCTTCCAGAAGTCATTCCCAAATTTAAAGTTTCCTCCTTTACCAGATCGAGGGGACTTTGATCTCAAAGATGTTCTACGGTCGCCATATTTCTTCAATTGATCCGAGGAAGGTGCTCAAACTGGCAAATTACATCTGTCTACCCATCTTGCCTGGCAGCTTGTGTTTGTGATCATTAGTCCATCAACTTGAGACATTTGAGGAAGTTCCCCTATTTTCTTAGGTGGAAAGGCCAACTGCCTGCCACCAGCATCCTCCAAGCATTTATTTGTACATATGTGGAATGATGATTCTTTGAGCCAGTAGTATTGATAACTTCGAAAGCATTCGAAGAAATAGGAACCTTCTTGATCAACGAGCAAAGCTTGGATTTCTTAAACAAGCAAGCACCGAGAAGTGTGGTATAATGCTGGAGGTGAGACAGAGAAATGGGTATAAAGAGTGATGCTTTTGTAGACGGAGTCCATGGATATCAGAAGAGGTTCAGATTACTTATGCAAGCTCTCTATCAACGGAAACAAGTTGTCCATGCCATTTTTGGCCTTGATTTACTTATGTATTTCAATACAATCTGATTCTTGTCATCAACTGTTTTTTGTTCACATACAAATAGAGGAGTTTTGTTTAGTTTGATTGAAAATTCAATTTGTCGGAGTCTCGCCCTTTTAGTGGCTTGGAATTGGATTGTTTAGAAAAATGTTTATAGGTTTTGAATCCAAAGAGAATCACAATTTATATGTTGTCATCGTATCAAATCTAGTTTCTTTCTTCATTAAACAACACTCTCTACTCTGTTATCTCACTAGTAGAACAAGTCATTCTGCCGCAAAACATGGGAGAAATCTCAGTTATCTCAAACTATGTGGCTAGTTTAGCTTAACATCTTCATTCTTGTCTCTTGGGAATGTTTGACTGTCCACCCACATCTAATGACTGATCAAGCATGATTGGAGCATTCGAAAAAGTACACAATCATAGAACAATTGACCCGCGACAAAAATGATAGAACAAAGTTATACATTTTCCTTCTGAAAGTTTGTGGTGGTAGAAAAGTGATTAGGTTAATTTTTTCTTTTCTACCCGTGTTCTAGCATTTTTCATGTAAAATCTCGGTATCGGTTATTTATTTTTTTTTTTCGTATTTATGTGTAATTATCGCAAATTTGATGTCTGAAACTTTGAGATTATTTTTTGTGATTTCTGAGTTTATTTTCCTCTTATTTCAACAGTAACAGCACCAGTTTTGTATGGAATTTAAATCCTCATGGGAGGCTTGCTGATGTTATGAATTGAATTACACATTTTGATACGAAGTTTACATGTCATCATTCAATATTATTGCGATTTGATTTATTTTTTAAAAAATTAATTATAATTTATCATAATTCTAGGAATGATCAGATATTATTAATTAGAAAAGGAGAGCGATGATTGGTGTTATGCATGTGGATGGGGTCATTGTTTTGAAATGGATGGAAGATGGACTTGACTTATTGGAAAATTGGGGATTATTAGAGGAGGCAAAGTGGCTCATCTTTCCAATTTAATGATGCCTCCACCCTCCCTCTTATTTGTCTTTTAGAGATCATCCATCCATTGGCTTAATTAATTCAGTATACCTCTTTGTATTTTCTTTGACATTTTCTCCAAATTTTACATCAATTACTTTGAAAAACTTTAACTCTTAAAATTTACTCGAATTTTATATATTTTATGATGGGAAGTTAATCATTGATTTACTTATATTAAACAGGCACAATATAAAATCTATATTCGGAGTCATTGACAATTTAAATCTTAATTTATTTTTTCGATTAAACAAAATTTAGCGATTATATCTTATTGTTGCTATTCTCGTTAATGGGTGTTCGGATTTTCACAAGGCTTTTAGGCATCTGAAACAAGTGTTTATGTATTTCTGCAATTTAAATTTAAAAAAAGAACCTTCACTCGAGACTAGATTTTTGCAGATTTATTTGGACATCTGTTGCGAAAGTTTATTCTTGAAGTCGGAGCGTTTGCATGTTAAGTTTGAAAAATATTGTCTCAGATTTGAGCTTCTGTGAAATCTACTGGACCTCTCGATCTCGATGTCTTCTGTGTGGAAGAAGAAAGATTTACTGAATTATCATAATCTTGCTAACTTGTTTAGTCATAGCAAGAGGTACATGAATAGTCCGTTGCAAGGTTTGATAGAAACCCAAAATATTAAATAAAAAATAAAATACAAATTTTATCCGTTATAAAAATAGTTGAAATTAATCCTCTTAGGAGGTCTATTGGAACGTGGACATTAGCATAAAAATCGTCGAATTAACGGGCACAGACAAATGCAAGTTCGACTATGAAATCAAAAAATTACTAGTAACATAATTCACTCTGCTTTCGGTTATACATCGATCCTACTAATATACTTGGTTTCCTCGAGAGCAAATAGGAGGAAAAACCAACTCCACCCTAATCGGAAAACTCGTAGCTATCAAGTCTCGAAGCCGCTTGCTTGTCCAAAAACCACACCAATTTTCCCGTCCTTGGCTGCACCATCCTAGCAGGAGGGAGCAAAGAGCAATTGAGTCCCACCTCATCAACGGCAAAATGCACTGTCTCGGCTTTGCATTTTCCCGTCACGACTAGAGCTACATTTGAAGCTGAGTTTATTACGGGCAAAGTGAATGTAATTCTTTCCGGTGGTGGCTTGGGAGAATTGGTGATGAAAGTAACCCACTCTTCTTTAAGATCGAGGCTCGAATGGCCGGGAAATAGTGAGGCAATGTGGCCATCCGATCCCATTCCGAGAAGTATAAGGTCAAACTTTGGACAATCACTATCGTTAGATACATCGACTATACGGGATTTGATCGACTGACGAATCATAAACTCATATTCCTCTGCTGCTTCCTCGGCCGATACCGAACTGCTAATGGAATTTACATGACTTGAAACGATAGGAACCTGCTTGATCAAAAAGATAATCGCAGGTTAAATATAGCAAATCGCCTTACCAATTGTAAAGAAGAAACAATAGTTTTCAATTCATTTCGCTACAATAAATCTAATATCATTCCATGTAACAGGAGAATTAAAAAAAAAAAAGAAAAAAAAAAAAAAAAAAAAGGAGAAAACAACTAGCATAAAAACTATACAACGGTTAGGTTTGCACACCCACAAAATCATGCCCCTCGCAACATTCCTTGCAAGAATTTACCAAGAACTTTCTCTGCGTGTTAAAAAACTCCAAAGATAAAACCACAAAAGAAAACAAAAAAACCATCTTCGTCTAACCTCGTTATACCATTATCGTATATAAGAAACGCTACAACAAGAGCATCTCCAATGGATTCGTGTGAAATGAATAAACAAGAACGATTGAAAAATGACAAAGGAATAATGCTCGGCATCGATAAATAAAAACACGAGCAGATGAACAATTCACTTGCAAGAGAACGTGCAACAATAACGAAACTTACGAAAAAAATATAAAAACTATTCATAATTTAGATCACGATTACATAGAATTTTGAAATATTCAAACTAGGAAAATGTCTAGTGAACAAAAAGAATGAAACAAAGAAGCATACCTTTGAGAAAATGCCATCCTTTGCAAGCTTATAGTTGCTGTCGGAATGGCTTTTCGCAACGATGCGTTCGTCCGCCCAAAATACATACCATTTCGCCCAATCTACCGTCTTGTTATATGGAGCTTCACAGAGCTTCCTGTTTTAACTATAACAGACTTAAATTCACAAACAGAATCCTCAAAACCCAGGAAGAATAGTAAAACCAGAACTACCCCATTAATTCAATAAGAGATCCACCAGACAAGGCAACTGAAAAAACCCCCCTTTCCTTCACTGAATCCTCAGATAATTCCGCAATATAGTCAGCCAAATCAGTGCTAAGCTCATCCAAACTTTCATGAATCCTCAGCTCTCGATTCTTACAATCCCCGGAATTCGCCATGATTTTAATAAATTAACAAAACTGCGGTGGTTTCAAGAACATAGAAGTTGAAATAGTTTAATTACCATCAGGTTTCGAGTAAGCAAGCATATCAACAGAGACATTAAATACTCCATTGTATAATCCAACCATGAAAACCATAAATTATCCAAACCGATCTACGAAAACTTGATCTAATTACAATTCACTCCCCCAGATTATGATAATTCAGTAAATCTTTCTTCTGCCAAACAGAAGACATCGAGATCGAGAGGAGGGAACAGAATGGACGGCAGAAAATCCACCAGTGTTTCAAACTATAGACAAACAACCACCTCCCCAAAATGGGAAGAACAATAAGAGTTTTGGATCTCAAACACATTTGGTTGAAAACTAACATATTTAATTAATGCATCTCTTTAAGACAGAAGAGTGGAAGATTCTAATAAAAATAATGCGGCCGACAATTATAATCCAAAATTAGTGCGAGGAAAGAACGACCATCCAATCAAGTGAAAAAAGATTCTAAGCAAAGAAATTCTAGAGCAATTGACAGATACCCAGATCATAAAAAAATTTCAGAAAAAAAAAAACCATTACAGAAAACACTACAAAATAAAGATTGGCAATCGGCAGCAAATATCAGAATCAAAATGGCTTACAAAGAAGAAAGAGGAGGAGGGCATAGAGGTGAGAGAGAAGAAGGATGAACCAGGGGAAATGGAAGATGGATCATGGAAGGAAATAAAGACATAATTTATACTGCATTTACTGATTATCCTGAACGACAACTTCACTACAGGTTGAGAATGAAGAATTTTACCATCTGGGTATCCACGTGCATCCAGTGATCGCGACCAAAAACACAACCAGTACCCTCCTCTCTCTCTCTCCTACCGCTCTCTTTCTCTCTCTAGGATAGGGGTAGATAGAGAGTGAAGTTTATTGTTAAAGGAACCCTTTTTTTCGTCTTCCTGGCGGGAAGAAATGCCTCTACACTGGTTAATTGAATTACAGAACTTGGAAAACAGAGAAAAAGGGTAATTACTGATTTAAATTCTAAATTATTGAATTTTTTTAAATTATCAATACTAAAAATTCAAATCTTAAACTATCATAAACTAACAAATCAAATATTAATGAACAGCGATCACCATCCATTTTCGGTCTTTGAAACGGACGTCTGATCTCTATAAATTAATTTTACTCCTATTTTATAAATTAATTTTAAAAAATACCAAATGATTTTGGAATTACTTAAAAATTTTATTACACGTTCACCACATCATGAAAAAATAATCTGAAAATTTTCGTAATTTTTTAATATTTGTACGATTTATTATAATTTTAGTGAATTATTTTATGAAACAGATACAAAACAATTATAATAATCCATAAAAGTGTTAGAAAATTACAAAATTTTTCAAATTATTTTTTTATGATGTGGTAAAATTTTTAAATAAATTCAATATTGTTTGATATTTTTTTTAAAATTAATTTATAAAATATGAGTAAATTAATTTATATAGATCGAATGTTTGTTCTCTTCCAGTGATCGGATGTTCGTTTTCTTTAAATTGGACGTCCGTTTTAGGGACTAACTCCCAGTTCTTAATTATTATTTTTAATTTAATTTAAAAAATAAAAAAAGAACGAGTGTCATTTTAAAAAAATATTAAATGATATTGGATTTACTCGAAAATTTTATCACATATTCACCATATCATGAAAAGATAAAATGAAAGATTTTATAATTTTCTAATACTTGAAAGATTTATTATAATCTTTTTACGTCTGTTTTATAAAATAATTCACTATAATTACAATAAATTGTATAAGTATTAGAAAATTACAAAAAATTTTAGATTATTTTTTCATAACGTGTTGAATATGTGGTAAAATTTTAAAGTAATTCTAATATCATTTGGTATTGTTTTAAAATTAATTTATAAAATAATGATAAAATTAATTTATAGAGATCGGACATCCATTCTCTTTAAAACAGACATCTATTTCTTGTGACTGGATATAATGAACGGATGATAATCGGTCATCTATTAATATTTAATTTGTTATATTTTAAATAATTTAAAGTTTGAATCATTAAAATTAATAGTTTAAGATTTTATTTAAAAAAAAATCATAAGTTTAAATTGATAATTATGGAGAAAACAATTCTGTGAGTCCGGACAGTAATATGTGAGTGACTCTCGTCTAAGCTGCGCGTAGAAGACACAGAGAGTCTAGAGAGATGATATGAGAGAGAGGGAGAGAGGGAGAGAGAAGGGCCTATCACTGGCAGACTCACCATATAAACTTAAATTAGATCATGTAATAAATAAAATTAGCTTCATTTGTTAATTATATCAAGAATGTGTACTTTCTAAAATCATTATTTTAAAGATATTAAAATAGTTATTTTGATAACATAAATTTAAAAAATAAATTAGGTGAGACGAGAACCAAGGCTCGAACCACCGCAAGCTCACCTAGCTAGTAAACTCCACTCACCACTATTGAAGGTTTGCCCACCCCCACCGATTTTAAACCTCTATAAACATAGTTTCACTTGATTTATTCACAAATATATATATATATATATATATATTTTAGCACGCCGTATTACAAATTTAGTTAATGTATTTTATGATCATCACACACACTCACAATGTTAAAGTGCAGTATATAGTCTTCGTATTTAACGATCAATGACAATTGCTACTCTACCTAATTTTTTTCAATAAAAGAAGCTTTTTATTTGCATCAATAGCATAATAACTCATTGTGTGATAAAAATCATTAATATTTTATGTTTATCGCAAATAGTGATAACTTTAACTCACCCAACTCGAACACTTAAACACGCTCAAGTTCGCATTTGATCTCGAACATAAATCTCATTTGACGGTATTCGAAAATGAGTGTGATATCAAATGTTAGGGAGTCAATTGCAACTCGATAGATTAAAATAAATGTTACAAGTAAAAAAATAAGATATTTAAGGAATTTTGTCATAACAGGCATTGTTTTGCTAACGAATCAAAATATAAAAATATCTTTGACAGAAGAAATTCGTTAAAATCTAAATGGTTTATGAGTCTTGAGTTCAGAAGTCACGTTGCACTTTATAAATGTATTATTTCTTAAAGTTTCGTAATTTAAATTATCATCTAATATAATCAACTTGTTTGATTTATTGTTTCTTTTTCTTTTATCATTATTTTTGCTTTAAGTTGTAATTATTTATTATTAATTTATATTTGGTCAAGTTAAAATTTAATTATATAAATTAAAACAGATGAATAAAAGCCAGAGTGTTGTTTTAATTATTGAGGTGTCGGAGATATACATTGATTGTCTGAATCCATTCCATGTCAACTGCACCACAATCATTATCTTTTGTTGCTAAATCAACAACCACTCAAATAATAAATAACTAATTAAATTTTAAATTATTTTCTTTTTTCCCAAAATTGCAATTATAAAACTTTCCCAACCAAGTGGTAATAACCTAATTGGGACCATAAAATAATTTAAATAATTAATAAATATTAATTTCATCATTGGAAATTAAGATATTCAAATTTGGAATCCAATTCATAATTATAATTCAAAACCTAAAAATATACACTTGGGATGGTAGATTGATAGAATTGTTTAACGGGCGAGTCCAGTCCTAAGAGCCAGCTCGAGCCCAGTCCCATGGGCTTGCGAGCCCGCCAGGGAACGAGCCGACCCTGCGAGGTCGCTAGCCAAGCTTCCGAACCCATCCCGCGACTTGCGAGCCCCTTTTCTCCCTGGGTCGATTATCATCTGTCATCATCGCAACGTCGAAACCCTAGCAATTTTGTCGGCGATTTCTCTCTGTTTCGACAACCCTTTCCTCCGATGTTTACCTGGGAAACATTCTAGACAACATTTTCAACTTAAACATACAAAAATCTTGAGTTTAATGAAATTTTTAGATGAAAAATGAAAACATCCCAAAACAGAAAACCCTAATATTTGGAGGAGAAATTGGAAAGAAAAATTAACTTATCGCAAAAACTTTCTTCACAAAAGTTCTTGACCATAGCGAGATAAATATTTTGAGACCAAAATCAATGAGATCAAGATCCGATCGACCGCCGACCTTTCTCATTATCTCTTCTGTTCACTCTCTCTCCCTCTCTCCTTCGTTCTCGGTTCTCCTTTCCCCTTTCTGAATTCTGAGGAGTGAGGACTGAGCGCTGACTCAGCAATCAGTATGTATCCCTCACCCCTTTTCTAGTTTGTTGTGCATTGTGCAAGTTGCAACTTTCAAATTGCAAGTATCAAACATGTAGTAACTATCAAAATATTGACCGTTGCTACTTGCTTTGCTTGCAAATTGCAGCAAGCAAGCTGCAATTGCAAGGGTGCAACGGTCAATATCTGATCTCCTCCTCTTCTATAAATACATCTTATTTCTTATTTATTTTTTTACCAACTTTCTTTCAACTTTCTCTTACTTCAATTTACAAATTTTAGTGCTCATTGTTCAATTGATATCTTTTATTTTTCTTTCTAATTTTCACATCTTTTCCATTTGTTCAACAAAGTATGTATTGTGGTTTATTTATTTAATAAATTTATAAATTGTTGATAATATTAGTTTTATGATTTAACATTTTTTGTGTAATTTTTTATAAGTTTCGCATACGTGGAGGTAATCACAAACTCAAACCACCAACAAACTATTGTTGATCAATTAGATTTTTGGTATTATTTTCTTATTTGAAATTTACTTTTAATAGTTTGGATCTACGTAATTATAATATTGATATTGATATTGGGGAAATTAGGAAAATAAATCTTACATTTTTAATAAGGCAATCATTTGCACAAGCATGTATTTCATTACCTAAAAAAAAAAGAAACAAAATGTCTGAAGTATGAAAATATTTTGTAATGAAAAAAATTAAAAATTGTTGATAAAGTAGAATCTAGAGCTAAATGCAACTATTGTATTAAAAATTATGCATATATTTCTGGTAGTTCAACTAGCACACTCAGTAGGCATTATAAAAATTGTCACTTAAACAAGCAAATTGGAGACCCTACACAAAGCTTATTGAATGCTAGTGGTAGTCTCATTTTTTTATGAATATAAAAAAATGAGAGAATAAATAGCAAAACTTATAGCACAATATGAATTGCCTTATGCGTTCACCGATAATGATGAATTTGAAAAATTTATGAAAGAGTATACTACTCCTAATTTTAAACGTGTTCCTAGAAGTACAACTAGAAATAATACAATTAAAATGTTTATAATATGAAAAATGAACTAATTTTATTTTTTTCAAGCTCTCCTTCAATGTCTATTTGTATCACATCTGATTTATGGAGTGTATATAATTCTATAAGCTATGTCGTTGTAACTTCTTATTTTATTGATAATTCTTGGCAATTATATAAAAGAATTTTAAAATTTTACAATGGTGAATATCCTCATACTAGTATCACTATTTATAGATATATTGTAACGATATTGCAAGAATATTCTATTCGAAAAGAATATTTAACATAACACTTGATAATGCTAGTGCTAACGATTTTGTTATTTTTTATTTTAAAAATTATTTTCAATTAGATACTAGTCACGATTCTCTTTTTGATATGAGATGTGTTTACTATATTTTAAATTTAGTTGTTAAAGATGGTATGACATATATTTCGTCTCATATTGAATTAATTAGATCCACAATCTCTTATATAATTGGATCTAATTCGAGTTAAAAAGAATATAAAGATTTTTGTAAAGCTGCCCAACTTAAACCACGAAAATTAAAAATTGATGTAGATAATAAGTGAAATTCTACTTATTTAATGCTGGAAAATACTAGGTCATATTGACAAGTTCTTTGTACTTTTATTAATGAGAAAACACTAAATATTAATTTTGATAAATCTAGTTGCAATGTAGCTAATATATTTATTGATTTTTTAAAATCAATGATACTACAAATGAATGTTTGAAAATTTATTGTCTCACTTCTCATCTTATTCTCTCAATTTTTATAAACTTAACGGATAGTTTGCACAATATCGACAAATAGATGAATTTGTGGATATACTTAATAAAATAGAAACAAAATTTAAAAAATATTGACTTGATATTCTTCCTATTTTTTGTTATGCATGTATAATAGATCTTAGATATAAATTAAGAGGAATATTTCTCATAATTAATAAAATTTCTAATAATTTACATACTACTTCTTTATTTTCTACGGATCAAATAACTAATGGTATTGTCAATTTTTTTTTTTTTTTTTTTATGAATCTAAATATGCTAATATTAGTTATTCACGTGTTTCTTCACATGATAGTTCAAGTAGTGGTGGTGGAAATATTCTAGGTTCACAATTTGGTATTAATGATTTTTAGAATCAATGAGATACGAATGTTTACTCTAATTCTGTGTGAAATGAACAATATATTTATCTTGACACTCGATATCAATTTTCTCGCAAAGAAAACTTTGATATTTTAGATTGGTGAAAAATATTTTCTACCATATATCATATCCTTTCTATAATGACACGTGATTTACTAACACCTCTAATTTCTACCGTAGTATCGGAGTTTGCTTTTAGTGCAGGTGACGTATGTACGATTAGCGTTGAGGATGACTTGCACTCAATCTTGTGGAAGCACTCATTTGCATGAAAGATTGGAATTACTCTATTACGAGAAACTAACAACGTGAAGACGAAATACTTGAAGACTATAAAAATTTGGATATCGAAGATTAGCATTATAATTTAAATTTTAAAGTATTTTTCAACTTGTAATTTTTTTTTGACATTTTGCAAATGATTGACAATTAGATGGGTACTAATATAGTTGAGACACGTTTAATTTGTAGTGATGCAAATTTTAAATTTTTATAATTAAATGGTATTTTTGTATTAATTAAATATTTTTATTATTTACACAACTAAGTATCTATTGTATTTTATCATTACTATAATAAATATTTATTATAGTTTTAAATAATAAAAATTTAATGAAATATATAATATATTTATATAAAATTTAATGGAAAGCTCGTTGGGCCGGGCCGGCTCGGCTCATTAGGTTCGGGTTCGCGAATTAGCTCTGGTTGAAAATTTTTTAGGATCAACTCGTTAGAGTTAGCTTATTAAACTCAACATGCTCGTTAGGCTCAGCTTGTTTAGGGAGCCGAGCCTTGTTAGACTCGACTTGGCGGACTCATTTAAGATCTCTATTTATTACTACGACGGAGGAAGTCTACTGATGTTTGAAATTATTGATTAGTCTTAATCAGGGGGTTAAGCTAAGATGATTGGTAAACTTAACAATCTACCACTAACATAATAATTTTAAAATATTATATAATGGCTTAAAGTGATCCAAACAAATAATTACATAATATTTTAACTTACAGGAATATTATATAGAATCTAATGTCCTATTAATAAAAAAACATTGTAATTTTTAAATTAATTATGAAGAGAAATATTTAGATTTAAAAATAAGTAAATTTATTTTTTCCAATTAAATTATAATATTATTAAAAATTTTAGGGTATTGGGTGAATCAAAAGCCTTAAATGAAACGAATAATGCTATGTTTACTTTTTGTTAAATAATAATTTATATAATTAATTATTTATTTATAATTTATAATATTAATTATATTTATAATTTATAGTATTTTAAAAAAATATAATAATATAGTAAACATAATATTATTTAAAATAAAATATACGACTGTGTTGGCTGAGATGATCTTCGGTTATTCTCTTTGATTTTAACTTTGCCTAGAAGAAAATTAAATTTTCAAATTTTTGTTGGGAGGTTTTTTCAATTGAAAAATGATAATTTTTGGGGCCTACTCTAATTATTTATAATATTTTTCAAACTTGACAATGTTCAACAGTTGTATTGAGGATACCCAAATCACAATTGATGCGTAGTGAATATACGTACTATTGCAAAGAATATCCTCTCTCTCTCTCTCTCTCTCTCTCTCTCTCTCTCTCTCTCCAAAAAGAAAAGAATAGTTAAATGGTTCCAAATGGTGTTTAGAAGCACCAATGACCAATCCATGATTGCATGAAACATGCAAATGGTTAGATTGAATAAACTAAAAACCCTCAAAACCTAGTTCTAGTTTTGTCACAAGGGCAGTTTTAAATATACTTCAACTAAATGAGGGGTTTGGAGCTTAGTAATAATTAATTATATTCAAATAAAATATCTCCCTAAATAAGCCTCATCGCAGACTTCAATTTTTAATATTATTTTTGCATTCTTTTTTATTTGTGTTTTATTTTTCTAATTTTATTAGGAAAAAGGCTAATGAAAATTGACTTTTGATACTTCTTATAAAATAAATTTATTTTTCTTGAAAAATGGTACAAAATGACAAAGGATATTTGTGTGAGAAAGAGAGAGAGAGAGATTTAGGCAACGTAATTAAAGCGATTAAGAAATTGAGAAAAAGGTCCTATCTGGAGGAATCTTTTTATGACATTCACTTCATTTAAAGACCTCAAAGTCAATATTTTTTTAATGAAAAATTCATTTTATTTATTTTGTTAAAATTATATTATATTTCTAAATTGTTAGAAAAGAAACGTGACAAGCTTACATAGAATGTCACACCCCAAAGTCTCCTACGTGTCATGTCATGCTAAATTATCACGTAGCTAATATATTTATAGTCTCTAAAACAATAAAAAGACATGGAACAAAGAAAAGAGGTGGCGAAAGATGGCCAATTTGAAAAGAATATTAGACTAATATTTACACTTTAATTTTGTATTCTAACAAGATATCTATCCATTAATATATTTTTTTTTATAATATATCGTAATTATTATATCAATAAATGAATGCTACGTCAAACTATAAATTGTAATATTGTGTGACAAAGTGTATAAAAATATTGTGCGTATAAAAATATTGTATGACAGAGTATAGAGAAAGGATGATCGCGAAACAAAAGGGGACCCACCCCTTTGAAGCAAAAGGGAGCATCACAATTCAAAGCCAAAAGGATTGGTTGAGCTAATTAGGTTTTGTCAATGAGTGAGGAAAGAAGATGTTACGGTCATTCGATAGAACTCTGGTAGTGGTCCACTCATGTCCTGTAAGCTTTAGGCTATCAAACAAACCCACTTGATCAACTGCGAAGCTAGGGTCTAACAAGTATCATACTTTCAATCAAATCTACCTATCAAATAATGGTGGGGGTCAAGTATAAAGCTATGGAATTTTTAATTTAAGATTTCTTTGAATGTGATGTAACCTTCTATCTTTTGTGAGAGCTACCAATAATAATGAGCTTAGTAAAGCTTTATTTTACTGCCCTTGTGCCGATCCCATTTACGAATGTTTCTAGTTAGAGAGATGTGTTAGTCACCAGATCAAGTCAATCTTTACGAGAACCAAATGTATCATCTATAATTTAATAATTTTTAATAGATTCACAAATATTATGATGTACTAAAATTATTATTAAGTTGAGTTCAATGAAATTATCATGGGAGGTTAATAAACTCACAAGCATATTAATCGAGTGTGAGTTGTTATGTTAATTAAGGATATAGTCTTTGGGTCAAATGGTCATCCTATTTATTATGTCTTGTTGTTACCATGTGTTTTAATATTCACGAGCATATCGAATTATGTTACAAATTCTTGTTAGAGAGTATCTATAACTCCTCGATGAGCTTATCGTCACCTTTTTCAAAAGGTTTATTTTTAGGTTAAAATTATATCAAAAAATTTCTCTCTTTCTTTTAATTAATGGATTGAAAAAGTGAGCTGAATTGGGCTTTGCCAATTTCTACCTTGCTTGCTCAGAACTAAAAGATTAAAGCCCAAAGTTTGATTTCAAAACTTTATAAATTAACTTTGTGAAAATAGATTTTGAAATATTCATTTTATTTTATATATTTTTGCCTTGTAATTTCTATATAGAAAAAAATAGGATGAATTATTTCAAACTATTTTAATAGTTGATTTCAAAGTCAAAATCTCTGGAGCTCTATAGAGTTATAAAAACTATTTTAATGTCTTGTTCGAAGAGCATACCCTATATGAGACGAGCACTTAAACAGAAGGCGAGTCCACGAGTGGGGAGAGAAGAATAAAGAGATTGTTTTGTTCACGAATCGAAAAGCAGGTTTTGAATTCGTTGGAATGAAATGATAAAATTGGTTTTTGGAATTAAAATTGTTTAGTGCGAGAATTTTCAAAATTTTGATAGAATATATTCAATTTGAAGAGACCGGGTTTGGACTTCGGACCATCCCACGACCCACGCGAGAGAATTGTAATCCGCTCTTCTACGTGACGACACGACCCGCTCTCACTTGGAGATTCTCTTTTCACTACGGTTAGCGTCGCTTTTCCGAGACTACACACCACGCCCTTATCTGACGTCAGCAACCAAGTCCCACCAGGCGGGACCCACTAGCCCAGCACGTGTCTTGTTGGCAGAACAGCTGAAAGGCAGGGTCACCCTCTGTTACTCCAACAAAAAAAAAAAAAAAAATTTACTTTTTTTGGTACAATTAATTATTAATCAAATGGGTCCCACGCCCTCAACGTTTTGTCGAGCCTCGAACATTAATGATTGTTTATTTTTTTTTTCTTTTCCTTCAAAAATGTGATAATATCACAAAATAAATATATCAGTGTCAGGATAAGACTTTATTTTAATTTTTAAAAATATTTTTAACTTATTAAATAATGATTGATATAACTAAAAATAATTTGATAAATTGAAGAGTATTTTTAAGAAATTTAAATTAGAGTACAAAACTTTATTTGAGACTGAAACAAAGTATTCACAGAAGATGCTTTACTTACTTAAATCATAAAAGAGTGGGAAAAAATAGGATGGAGCTGGTTATTTAGTAAGGTTAGTCAATCATCATCCAATTTGCTTTTCATTTTTTATAAAATAATATTTAATTGTGGATAAAGAAATAAGAGCTGGGAAAGGGTAGAATAAAAACCGAAACCTGTAGCTGTCGGAGGCGAGAGCCGAAAAGAGCAGAGCGAGGGTGTCCACTCTAATACCACGTGGCGCATATTCTTTGTCGTTTTATGACACGTTGCCTCACAGCAAGTTGTAGGTACAAGAGTTGAGAGACCCCAAAAGGACAAAACCATGACTCTGTCAGATTCGACCACGTGTCTTCTCTCCCTCCTCTTCCTGCCACCTGTCTCCCCATCGCTTCATCTTTTCCTACAAGGGTATTTTCGGAATACTCAACTTTCTTTTTTTCCTTTGTTATTCAGAGCAGCACCCTAGGAAAACAAACCATAGCTTTCCTTTTATTTCTTCTTCTTCTTCTTCTTCTTCTTCTTCTTCTTCGTTTTCTATTGTTTTCTATTCCTCCCCTGCAATTCATTCTTCTTGTCTATGTGTTTCGATTATTTTCTTGGGACATGGTTGATTTCTTCTGGGTTTATGATTTTCTTTAAATAATCTTTTTTTTTTTTTTTTTTTTTTTTTATCGTTGTCCAAGTATGGGCGAAGGAAACGAAGGAAGAAGAAAGGGGATAGAAAGCTTATCTCTTCAGACAGGAAATTACCCGGGACATCTACTGCAGAGGTTTATTTTCAGTTCTGCGCAGAAATCTGAATTCTGGGACGCTGACGAAGACGAAGAATCTGAGGAGGTTGAGCTGAGTCTTGGGCTTTCATTGGGTGGTCGATTTGGAGTCGACAAAAATTCCAAGAAATTGACCCGTTCATCGTCGATTGCCAGTACCATTACCATAATAAGAGGCGACGATGCCTTGAATCCGCCGGTGGTAGCCTTTCCGGCGCTTATGAGGACGTCGTCACTTCCGACAGAGACAGAGGAGTGGAGAAAGAGAAAGGAATTGCAATCTTTGAGAAGAATGGAGGCAAAGAGGAGGAGGTCCGAAAAGCAGCGGTGCAAGGAGGTTGCCGTTGGGTGTTTTGAGGAGGCCAGGCCGGAAATCGAGGGTCTTACAACGGTGAATTTCTTGGAAAAGAAGGAAATATCACTGGCGGAGGAAAACAAGGAGGGATTGACAGCGCACCAGCATAATCGGGTGGCGGCTGCAGCTAAACGGGCTCTTTTTGCTGGAATTGTGGATGTGGTGAAAAAAGGGAAAGGTGGTTTTCCAGTCAGATACGATGTCGGAGAAAGAGGAGGTCGACCGGTTTCGCAAGGATCCACGGAGTCACAGGCTGGGAGCTCATCGGGGATGTCGGAATTGGAGAGCAAACCTCATCATGGTATCACATGTTTACAAATTTGGTTTTAAATATCTTTTTGGTTGAGAAGTGTTTGAGAAATAGTGTGAAATCTTATTCCTCAACTCTACGACTAAGTAGGAATAGTTGAGATGTACGTAGGTGGTCTCAAATGTTTTAAGAAAAAAAACAAAACAATACTCGTTGGAGAAGACTAATATGGTAGATGGAACTGATTGTTTTGGAATTTAACTGATCAAAATTATGGCAATGTGTTAATGATCTGATGTTGGGAGGGATGAATATTTATGATTTCGAAAGTTAAAAACTTGCACAAGATTGGATGGTAGAAATTGGTTTCTACTTTACTTCTCGTGCCGTAGCCCGAATAACAATGCCAAAAGCACATTGCTCGTGCCTTATGAGAGTAGTCGAGACAAGGGTAAGATACCATGGCAGTCAAGATTATGGAAAAAAAAAAATGTCAGAAAGTTGTTTGATTATGCTCAATAGGTTATTGCTATGATCCCCCAACTAAATACTTGTTATGCATCCATTGCCAGAGCATGTTTATATTTATTGACTGTCAGGGAATTAATATTCATTTGGAAGTCAGCCATTTTTAGAATTCACAAAGTTTAATACAAAATATATTGTTTTGAAGAAAAAATTATACGTAGTTGAACAACTGACATGTTAAGGTGTGATGATAAGGGGCAAGAATTATAAGGTAACCTTAAATTTATTGTTTTCTTGTAGGATCCTGGTTAATCGAGTGTTTATAAGGATCAGGAAGGAAACAAGTTTTTGGGGAAGGTTTAAGATTTACGAAAGCACATTGATGTATAAATAGATCAAATATTTGTGAAGAAAAAATTATCTTAAGGATTAGTTTCAAGCTTTTTTCATTAGTTTTGTTCATGTAGCAGGATCAAGCAGCTATGGGGAAGCAAGAATCTCGTCAAGCAATTCAATGCTGCGGGAACAAGGGGAAGAGGAGGCCAGAGGAGGGTCTTCAAAGACAAAGACGAAGGAAAATACAAGCGAAACTTGGAAAGAAAGGACAAAAAACTCGGCATATAAGCCAGATGCTGTAAGTAGTGGAGGAGGGGGGAGGAGAGGGAATACAGTGGAAGACATGCCGTGTGTATTCACAGTGGGAGATGGGCCGAACGGAAGAAGGGTGGAAGGAATTCTGTATAAATATGGAAAGGGGGAGGAGGTGAGGATAATGTGTGTTTGCCATGGTGCTTTTCTTTCACCAGCGGAGTTTGTGAAACATGCTGGCGGTGTAGATGTGGCTCACCCACTAAGGCATATTGTTGTTAACCCTAATTCCTCTTTATTTTTGTAATTAATTTGTTCTATCTTTTCCACCCCTTTAAACACAAAAAAAGGGCGGTCAAATATGAATAATGTAGAGCCATTTTTCGTTTCTCCAGGGAAAATATTTGATGATTTGGTTCGGAACAAGTCTTTTGCCGTTTTGTTGTACTTGTTCTTGAGTTGTTCGACTTCTATTTAGTCTCTTGTAGACAAGTAGATTGTCTGACTTTTAACTTGAGGGGATTCAAACAGACCACAATTTACAATGTGACAAGTAAAGAAAAATAAACATTGATCATTTACATGCATGTATTAACATAAACTCTTGTACATATAAAGAATCCACATGACATTAATCGGTATAGATGCATATGTTTAAATGGTCTTCATATTTGCAATGACAGCAACAATACAAACACTGGAGGGAAGATGCAATCATATATGAAAATAGAAATTCAGAACTAGGTAATGTTAAAAGTAAATGGTGACTTACATTGGGAAAGAAAAGGAATGTGCACTGCCTCAACTCCCATCTGACTGTTGAGAGACATTGGATGAATTCCATGAAACTATAGGAACTGGTAATTTTGTCTCACTTTAATCTTCTGCTTCTTCAACAACTAGAGATTCAATTCTTGTCTCCACTCCCCTTTCACAACGTTTAACCGTTGGAACCAGAGCAAAGTGTTAAAGCACAAAAAACTCACTTATCCCTATCCTTGTTCTAAATCTTTCTTTGAATTTGGTTGCAATTTTCTCTCTACTTCTGTGTTTTGATTGACTGCAGGGGGTGCCTAACACATAACTTTAATGAAGATGAAGATGAAGGTGAGGAAGGCCCTAATTTTTTGGTTGACACAAGAGGGTCACATTCCAGAGCATTAGCTCCAACTTGTATCTTCTACTTCTTTCTCTCCCATGGAGATGCAGCATGCATACTGCTTAAATCTTTACCACTACCGCCAACAAAGGCTACATGTTTTTAGCATTAGTTAACCGCTTTCACTACCATCGTTAACAACAGCTTCTTATGCCCCACTTCTCTTTTGGAAGTATATTTATGCGTTTGCTCTACTTGCACAACAGGAAAAAACATGACTAAAGAGAAGGCCTGAAAGCTTCATATAAACTACATTCTATCCAGAAAGGGGTGAAAATTCATATTCAACATACTGAAACTTCACAGGGATGGGGAACCTCTTCGACAAAAATGGAAATGTTTAGACCCTAAAACAGTAATACACGGCTAATTTCAGATGAAGAAACGTTGCTTGAGGGAATTTAAATAATCTACTTTAACCCATGATACCTTTTATTCTTATAACAGCGAACACCTTTTCAGAATTCTTGAAAACTTAGTCGCTCAACAGCCGTAAGTAGCTTTAAAATAAATCACAAAAGAATATCCAAGTACCAATTCACGATCTTTTGTTGCAATTCCCAGACAAACCAATTCTTCCGAGTGAACTAGCATGAAATTTTGAAAAGTTCTGAAAAATTATTTAGTTGTAATTAGATTCTTCAGCGAACGAGAGGTACAAAATACTCACTCAAATCATGCGTGCCGTAGCTGAAAATGAACCCTCGCAGAAATGCGCTGCTTCGTTCATCACTGAGAAACGCGAGGGAAATCGTTGAAATAGAAATTCTCAATCACGAACACAAATGAAAACGACTACGACGTCGTCAAAGTTGTTGAAGAAAAATAATGCACACACCAGTTAGGTCCAATGATTCGCTCCTCAACAAGGTGAAAATCAAAACCAAATCCCCCGAAACACTAACGCACAAAAATTTCCGGAACTCAATTTCCATTGCATTGATGAATGTGGAAATGCAAACGTAAATAAGAAAATGAAGAGAGTAACAAGTATAACAATAGGAATTGAGGTTGGATTAGGGTTTATGAAGAAATGTAATCCGGATGGAAGGTCTTGCGCCATTTGAGGCCATTTTCAGTTAGTTTCCTTCTGCGGCGAACTACGGCTGCTTTGACTAGTACTTGTCTTTCAGGCCTATCAGCCGGATAATTGGTACACGTGGACCCACGGCAGTACTCAATATAATTAAAATAATATATTATTTATTGTATAAGATAATGCAACATTATCCTTTAATTTTTATCACAAAAGACCAAAATGTAATTTTTAATTTTTTCCTGATTAATTAATTGGGGAAAGGACTTTACTTATTTACGTTTTATTGTCGAAAAACATTAATTTTGTTTTTTTTTTTTTAAAATAAAAATAATAAAACTAGAACAGAATCAGTCAACTTCAGTTGCTCAACGACCAAGTCCATTAAAGAAGGTTCGGACATGTCAGGCGGCGAAACAAAACCCAACAGGTTCATTTCACTAGTGCTTTGACAAAAGCAAATCTCTCAAGTCTGATCGAACAATCGCATCAACTTCCGAGGTGTTTGCCTCCACCACTACCGGCAATCACGTTGCCGGAAGCCCGTGAACATTCTTCATAAGCTTCGATGTTGAGCTTCTCCAGAAGTTGAAATTGTTCAATACAGAGGTCTATATTCTCCCTCACTACGTCCTTTCAACTGATCATCCAGCAATCCGCACTAAGAAGGAGCAGGGATGTGACCGACTGGCCAAAGAAATCAAGCATTTCAACACCCGATCAACGACAATATGCTTTCGCAGGTACTGTATTCGAGCATTTCTGTGTAAAAGAACCTTCATTTCTGATAAAAAGGAATCAGGTTGGGATGGAGCTCATCAAACATGAGAGGACTCTGCATATTCAACTATTCAGACCAGCCCAGTTCTTGAAAGAAATTAAAGCTTCCATTTTCCTGGAACTCCTTTTCCTCATTTTCCCAATTTTTAACTTTTTATGGCTCTCCATATATGCTTGCCTGTACTTCCACTTATCCACAAAGATTTTCATCTCCTGAGATTTCTCGATAACTTGCATCACAGCATCAAAGAAACCTCCCTTGACCAGGCCAAAGAGGAACGCATCAACCAAGTTTTGATCAAATTGCACCCCTTTACCGCTCTCTGTCGAAATCTTTCTCTTAACTTCATTCCACAAGATCAAAACGCTAAAATATTTCTCCGCAGATACATAACCATTAATTAGAGATAAATATGTCTGGTCATTTGGTTCATACTGCAAAAATATCATCCTTCTAAATGTCCTCCTTGCATCTTCAAGCCGCCCACCTTTACAAAAAGCGTGAATTATAGAGTTCCAATCGTGGGTTCCAACTTCAACACGAGGGTCGTCAACGACCTCGTCTAAAAATGCTGCCATTAACTCAGGACGTTGATTCTCCATGAAGCCAGTCATAATAGTTAAGTAACTTCCTTTCAAATCAGGTCGTCTTGTTTCTCTCATGTCCCTGAACAAAGAAAAAGCAGACTGGAAGTCTTGGTTTGACATTGAAGCTTCTATTAGAGAGTCATAGTTAGCCGCGTCGAGCTCAAGACCAGAGATGCTAATATCCATCACCAGTTGAGTAGCTTCAGCTGTTCGTTGATCTTTGCAGTAAGCATTCAAGATTGGCAAATAGACACCAAGTGTTAGAGGACTTCCTTGAGCGCTAATTTCATCTAGAATACAATGAGCCTTATCTGTAACTCCAATGCTAACACACGCATTAATGATCCCATATCCAATAGATTTATTATTCGCCATTGTTGTAGGCTCTAGCTTTTGTGCTTCAATAACTAAGGCAGCCAAACCCTTGATATTTCCATTTTGAAGAAAACCCTTAACAATTTCACGGTATGTTTCCTCCTCAAATTTGGAATCTTCTTCCCTTCCTTCTCTTAAACTACACAAAATAGTTGCTGAGACAGAATCTAAATTGCCCAAATTTAGATATCCACTAATTAAATCACTCTTAAACAGTCTTCTATTCGATAAATTAAGTCCATTCATCAAATTTTCTAATTCAACTATTTTTTTCTCGAGCCCCTTTGATGCATACAAATAAGCCAGAGCACCAAAACTAGATTCATCCGGCCTAACTCCGAAAATCGCCATTTTCTCAACAATATTCTCGGCGTCATTAATAGATACAAGCTCTCGACAACACCCCTCTAATGCTGCATTACAACCAGCCAGGTCCGGTTTCATATGATCCAACTTCTCCTCCAAAGCAATTCTACAATTTTCTTCAAAAACTCGTAAAAAGGCAATAAAGGAACCATTCTCTTTACATATTACAACAAGAACCTTTCCCCAAACACTAAAAGGCACAAAGTACCTATTCTTGAACATGCATTTAATCAAAGAAATCGCAGGGGCGACAGTCTTAGCACATTTCATAGAATTCAGCAGAGTCTCAATAGTTTTAAATTCAATCAACTCAGGTTTTTTTTCTACCGCATATACCACAGAGGCAAATGCCCTTTTCAAATTGTGAGTGTCTCCTATCGAGGATAAATAGGTAATGAGGGAATTTGTAAGGAACTTACTCGGAAAAGCAGAACTACCCGTGAGGATCTTAAAGGATTTCCATGCCTCGTCTGTTTCGTTCGTGAGGAGGGACTTCTGAAGAGTAATCTCTAAGGCAGTGATACGTTCTGGGGTTAGGGTTTGAGGGGTTGAATCCTTACTGAGGTTAATGGAGCCAGAAGAAGGTAGTGGAGTTCTCTTTACCGCAAAAATGGAGGATTGGAGAAAAGAGTAAAGGCTAGGGATTTCATGGGCGGAAGAGAAATATCTCTGCGAAACCAAATCGAGGCTTTTCCTCCACATTCTCCGATCAAAACTTTTCGCCGTTCCCGTCGGCACCTCTGAAGAACGCTTCGCTGAAGATAACTACGTCAGCAGAAGAAGAGATTTCAAAATTCTATAAACGTCTTGAAAGATGAAATCTGCCATAGTAGCATGCTTGAGCTGAATGGACTGTCAATTGAGATTCCGTGATTCATTTTCCATGGAACTACAAGACGAGAACCCAAGGCGAGACTGGGAAGGATAGGGCCGCCGGCCGGGGAATGAGGGAAATCCAAATGAAATGTTTTGCGATGAATTTTATTATATTCCCAAAATTAATTTGTTTATTTATTAATAAATAATTATACATAAAAACCAAAATCTATAAATAAATAACCGCAAAAACTACAAGGATGATATAATTATAATGAATTTTAAGTGAATAATGTTATGTTTATCTTCTTTCAATATCCGGTGACATGCCAAACAATAATTAATGTAATTAATGTAATAAATTATCAATAATTTATTTATTATACTAATTGCACCAATAATTGTTTGACACTACAGTAAAGATGTTAAACGATTGAGTCGAGCTAAGCTGAGCTGAGAAAGATCCGGCTCACCGAGCCTGCCTAGTCTAACGAGCCGAGCCTAATAAGCCTGCCGAGCCTAACGAGCTGACTTTAAAAAATTTTTAACCTGAGCCGGCTCGCGAGCCGTGAGCCCAACGAGTTGAGCCGAGCCGAACCAGCCCAACGAGCATAACGAGCTGTTGCGTTGCTGAGCGGTCTAATTCTCAGCAACAGTCATCACCGTTCTTTGACTCTTTAATGTTTAGTGTGAGAGAAAAAAAAAATCGAGAGGAAAAAGATTGCTAATGATTGCCCAGCAACGATGGGCGATCGATCACCTAATGACTACCTCACTGGGCGATCGATCGCCCAGCGGTTGGACGATCGATCGCCCAGTGACTAGAGAGCTAGGTGATCGATCGCCCAGCTCTCTCGAACTCGACGACGATCAAAGATGCTCGAGAAGCCGAGCTTTTGGACGTTGCGCTTTCATTGGAGACATCGAAAAGCTTGCCCAGCTTTGCCCATTGTCACAGGGCGATGATCGCCCAGCGATTGGACGATCGATCGCCAGCTATCCAGACCCCGACGACGATCGAAGATGTTCGAGTGCCCAAACTTCTCGACATTGCGCTTCCATCGGAGACGTCAGAAAGTTCGCCCAGCTTCGCCCATTGTTGCAGGGCGATAATCGTCCAGCTTCCTCCATCGTCGGAAAACTCAGTCCCGAGTTGGGCACGACTGAGCCTGCTCACGAGCAGGCTCATCAGGATTGCAAGCACGGATTGTGGAGCTCGACTCGACTCGTCTGTGCGGCTCGAGTCAAACCCACTAATTACTATAGCGAGCTGAGTGGGCGAGTTGGCGAGCTAGCCCGCCCGTTTAACAACACTACACTACAGCAAGTATTTTAAAATAGTAAAATAAATCTAGCATTACTCTTTTTAGATTTTCATTAAAATATGATGTCAAATTTATAGGTGAAGGTCACAATTGTCGTTACAAATAACTAACACATGTTAAGAATATAAAATTAAATCGTAAATATAATATAATTATTTTCTTCCGTATCATATCATGGATAAATTGTCGTAGAGATCTTTGACTAGACATGTAAATAATTGAATATTAGATAAATAATATATGTATACCCTAATCTTATATTATAATATGTTATTTATAAGTAATTTGTTTATTTTACGTGTAATTTTTTATTTTAATTATTTATAAATTTTATTAATAAATGAAATTAAAATATATATATATGATGATAGAAATGTGATTCTTGTCTAGTCTATGTTTTGGGAGTACATATTTTGTAACTTGTTATTCTAAAATTGGCCTGGAAAGTTAGAAAACATTTTGTTGTGGGAGGGAGAAAGACCTTAATGGAATGTTTTAATTGTGTGAGTAAACATGTGGGAAAATAACCAAACAATTTTAATGAAAATGCCTAAATTATTTACGGATAAAAGTTGGACGACATGTGATATTAATTGTCTATATCACTTGATTTAAAGATTTTTGAATATTTTATGACTTTAAATAAAGTACCGTGCATGTTAACTCTTAAAATTAACGTGAAAAAATAAATAGGCTGTCACACTATTTTTAAGCAAATAATTCTCTAAATTTAAAGTAATTAATAATTAAGTGTATATAGTTATAAGTGTAATCAATTGAGTTACTTTTTTCGCCCAACGTCTTATATCTTTTTTGTTGGGCAATTTTTAGAAGAAAGAAGTTACAATCTCAGCAAATAGTTGATTTGCAAAGAAGATTTCGCAATGATACTAAGCTCCAGAGGTCGACAATCTCCTCTAAAGATTTGTTTTCTTGCAAAATTCGTAACTTCTTCTCTCTATAAATCGCTCGACAAAGAAAGTAGAAGAGGTTAAGTGAGAAAAATGTGATTGCATTGTCGGGACTTGGACGGCCGGGATTTAGTTGGTAATTTCTTCAATTTCAAGGATATTTCATCTATAAAAAAATTCAAGGAACTATTTGATCCAATCCTTAAGTTTAACTGTTAATATGAACATTACCAATAGAGTAGCGCTTCCAATCTACTCAACTTAAGTAAAACATTTTTAACAAAAATATATTTAATACACGTAATGATGCAACGTTGCACATTAAACGTGAACGCGTAATAATGAACTTCTTTACATACGTTTTTACACTTAGTGAGAATATCATTGAAAATAGGCATTTGAAGTTTCTAATATCTTTATGTGAGTCTATGCATAAATTATTTAAAATTTGCTTGTAAGCCTCAGTCAAAAGGTGGCATGAAAAGTCTAAGTGAAGATTGCGTAGCACATTGTGATGAAATGCGAAAGTCCAATCCCGAACCAAGTATATAATGGAAGAAGAATTCGTGGACACCTAAGTCCTGAAGAGTGTTTTTGTTGCAACCATCTACAATGATAGCCTGGTGATATATGTAGAACCTCAATCCTGTAGGTCAAAGTTTGTTTATAGAAGTGAAGACACTTAGACCTCAGTAGCATACACTAGCTATGGATATCTCAAGCAAGCAGCGAAAGCCTAGTCTTGAGGCAATGCTTTCCAAATCTCATTTTGTGGACGTCGGGAGACATGTGCAGACACAAGCAAGACACGCGTCAAAGCCTTGCAGAAGTTTGGTCTAGAGACAATAATTCCAATTGAAGCTTCATGCAGACATCTAGTCAAGAAAGTAGACATCCGGCGTGGTAGCCCTAAACTTAACTTGCAGAAGTTTATCACCACGCTGATGTCTGGACATATCATAGGTGCCCAAAGAGTGCCTGAAGCTTGAGATTTTTGAGGACGTCTATGAATATAAGTTTACTCTATCATACAGTTCACCGAACTAGTTTTACGCTGAAGTGTGATATGCCTCAAAGACCTATCATGCGATCTCAAACCAAAGTACAATCACCAATTAATTTTTTAGCTAATAACTATTAATGCAAGTGAAAATTTTTTTGATGGCTTGGAGTGAGAACCGAATTATCAAAACATGAATAAACCTACACGTATTTTCTCTTGGGAACCACTTTTAGGATCATCTTACAATGAAGAGGAAATTTGTCTTCTCAAAGAGAAATTCATGTAATCAATTATGTATTTTTTGTTGTTGTGGTAAATATTGGCCTTTTATTGTATTTTTCTTTTGGCAAACTTTAGCTTTCATTATGCATGCATGATTAGTGTTAAGTTAAACTGTGGCTTGGGTTTGACGTGCACAATGTGGTGTCACAAGCATAACCGGAAATATGGCGTGCGAAAGGTGGATAGCATAGTCGAAAGGAACGATCCTCACATGCATAACTGGAAGTACGACGCGCGAAAGGAACGATCAGTAAAGCACCAAGGGGCCGGAAGGATGCACACGAGAGGAAGACTTAGCGAATTGTTGGCGCGCATGAATGAAGACGTGGACGAACCAAAGACCATCGACAATGCACGCATGAATGAAGACGTGGACGAACCGAAAACCATCGACAATGCGTGCACAGATGGATTACATGGCCATACGGGAGATTGTTGTTGGCGCGCACACTGATGGATGAGATGGCCTGGACGGGAGAGCACTGATGCCGCGTAATCATAGAAGACTGTGTAATCATGGGAAGCTGACCTGGCCAGCGCTGGGATCTGCAATCAGCGCTCGTAATGACGGGTCACGCGACTGAGCAAATGACGAGGGCTGTGTTCCAAATTTTCCCTCTAGTAATTTGAATCCATTCCAACTTAGTCACGTTTCAGCATGGATTATGGACCAATGGTGAAGCGCCAAGCTGTCCATGCAATGCATGCACTCCAATGGTCGAAGCACGTAAGCGCACACACACATGGCCGAGACTGAGCCCAACAGTTCTTCAGCCATTCTCTCTCTCTTTTAAAGACCAAAACCCTAGTCATCGTAGGTCATATTTAAACATCATTTTCTGTATATTGTACTCAGTTTTGGTCATCAATAAAATTGGAGTTTTTCTCTCAAACGCTCGAAGTGTTTCGGCTCTTCAAGGTGTGTGTCTTGGTGAGTAATATCCGAGTAGAGTTGTACCTTAATTGTCATTCAAACTCATAGTTGCTTGGGTTTTCTTATAGACATCATTCTCTCCAAACTCTCTAGGGTTGGATAACAGAAGAAAGGTGTAAACCAAGCCTTGTGTGCTGTTGTAATCCTTCTTAGAAGATTGCATTAACCAAAAGTGTTATAAGTTGCCTATCGGAACAGTCACGAGATTTCTTGCATAACTTTTTCATTTTGTCATATTTTTACTTGAAATTTTCTTTCATTTGATCATCACTCATTAAGTAAGATTTTCTTAAAATTTCGTGGCATTTAGATTACATTTGAATATTTTGTTCACATTTCTTTAGGATGTTTCTCAGTTTGAGCCGAGTACATTGACCCTTGTGAATTCCTTACAGTAACTCGTTTTGTTTGCAAGACTAAATCGTGTTAAAGTGCCACCCATTTTATTTTCAATATCAAAGCCTTCATTATGGAATGTTAGACTAACTACTATCAATTCTAAACTTGAGTTTTTCTCATTTGTGACAGTAAAATTATTTGTGTTTAAATCTTCGAACTACTATCTTGGCGATTTTAGAATGAAGAAAGGGTGATGACCCAAAAGAGTTACGGTAGATTTGATTGACACGTGAAAGCGTTAGTATAGGAAAATGAATATTTAAGGAAGAGTCACGAAGCATGTATGTAAACAGTTTGGTTGACCTGCATTATTACTTCATTTTTATTGCTTGCATGTTAATTTTAATAAATCTAATTAAGGAGAAAACATAATTTGAAATAATAAATTGATAGAAATTTAATTACACAAAAAATTAAAAAATCAAATGACTCCATTGTGAAAAGTGGAGATGGTCAATGACCTTCTTGACTTTTCACAAAGCATAGTGTGATTGTTTATAAAACATGGTGACTTTGTGAATTATTGTGACCGTTCTTCATCCAAAAAATACACTAAAAACCAAATCTCAATGAATCTTGTACTTTTAGTCCTTAGTTTTTATATCTTCTATTTTTATTTTTTATTTCTTTTTTTTTTACGCGACTTTCATTAATTAATATAATTAATTACTTGTTTTTATTATTTATCTTTTATAATATTAATTATATTAATTAATAAGTGTCATCTTTAAGAATTAAAAAATAAAATAGCAGGTAAATTTAATATTATCCATTTTCTAATTTATCTAAATAATTACATGCAGACTTCCATAACATATTATCCATCCTTTATTATAGCACTTAATGATAATTTATTAGAGTATATTTAAATAAATACATCATCCAAAATACTTTTTCTAGAATAGATGGATGACTCTCTTGTAACCAGGGGTAGGATTGGACCAGATGGTTCAATTCTACTCCATTCCATGATCGAACCGATCACAAAACGGGCTACAACTCAATTCGATTCGAGTTCTGGTCAGGTTGTTCGTTGGACACGTCTAAATGATTCTCAAAATTTATTCAAACAAAAAAAGAAAAAGTCGGAAGTAAAAGTATGCATGGGAGAAAGATTGGCCACATAATTTAGGAAGATCCACCTGTACATAACACAGGAAAGGTTCCAACTTATTTGAAAATTGTTCATCGCCTACACATACTCATAAAGAACAAACTGTAGAAAAGCTTCAAGAAGAATCAAATTCCATGGCTTTATCAAACACCACAAAAGGTGGAAAGAAAGATTCCCATGAAGAACAGCAACCCACTAATTTCCAACTCCAGAAGATTTATCGGATTCGATCTTCTTCTTTTTTTAATCTTCTGAATCTCCTAATCAACTCGGACCTGATTGCTGAACTGTTCATAAATTTATATAAATATGGAAAAGTAAAGGAAGGCCAGAGCTTGGGCGTGGAAGAAGTTTGTTGGTAAAAGCAGAGTTGAAGCAGCCGCAGTGTCGTTGAAGTTCGTGGTGATGCCGCTGCCGGTGGGGCTGATTCCGGAGCCAAACACTGAAGGAATGGTGGTTGGGGCTGCAGACGTCGGAGGCGGTGGCGGAATAGATGGAGTTGTGATGGGAGTTGCGGGTGGAGAAGGGTAGGTTGTCGGAGTCATCGGCGTTGCTCCGCCATTGCTGAAACACCGGAGAAAAAAATTACGAAGCATAAATTATTAACAATCTCAGGAGCTTATAATTTATTAATAGCAATTTAATATGATAAGAATCAAAACTCTTTGTTACAATCACGGGTCACTCATTGACTCTCTTTTGCTTCTTTTTTTTAAATTATAACATTAATGTTAAAAAAAAACACAAAAATTCAAAAATTTTACTTAATCTTGACACGAAGATAATTAAATGCATCATCACATAATTAGGCACTTAAACCAAATTATTGTGTAATTAAGTTATTAGAGATTATAAAACAACATACCTCGAAGCTGAACCGGAAGGATACACACAACCTGAAGTAACGGCTGTGAACAAAACAAAATGTACGTAATAATTAACTCTAAAGAGGTAACTTTTTTATTCTAGTCTCTTAAAACGTGTCAAAGAATTATGAGTGCAATTATAAATAATGAAGTTATTATATTATTTTAAAAAATAAAATTAAAGGTGGGTACGAGAGAGAGTCTGAGCGAGGGTGGCGGTGCCAGCGAAATCGCAGGAGCCTTGCGCTTGAGCCTTGTTTTGGAAGTAGCTATTCACAGCAAAATTGCAGTGATCTTTGACGGTGTTGGGCTGGTAGCAGGCGCCACTCTGAAGGATTGGGGAGCAATCGGCGCCAGCTCCGCAGGCGTAGTCAAGCGTCTTCTGCAGAGCTTGAGGGCTCACTCCATCTTTACAAACGCAGTAGGTCGAACCTTTGCACCAGAGCAAAACGTTAGTTAAACAAGACCTTTTTTCTTGAGGTTATTTTCTTTCATTTCCTCGAGAAACAAACATGAATTGAGAGAGAGAGAGAGAGAGAGAGAGAGAGAGAATAGTGGGTCTATAGCTCACTTGAATCGCCAGTTAAGAGCAACAGAAGGAGAAGGCAGAGCAGGACAGCCATGGCTGCTACGACTAAAGATGGTGTTTTGAGGAGTGAGAAATGGTGCGAAAGGAATTTTGTTGAGAGAGAATGACGATGTGCGGGATGAGAACGTGTCTACGTATAAATTGAAGTTGTATTACATTTCGGTGCTCGGAGAGGAATAAGTAGTTTTTTTTCCAATGTGATATTGTCATCCCTAAGTTTTACACTCATTTCATTAATACGTTGTTCATTAATGTATAAATAAAATGCCATAATATAATTAATGTGACATATTTTATGATGCTATAAAATTATAATATGTGTATGTAATATTATGAGGTTGTGATAAAAAATTGTCAAAGTATGTTTATGCTAAAAAAAAAATTTGAATTATTAAAAATCTATAAAAACAATCCTGGTGGATGACCGATAACCCCCATGTTGAATTTTACATATATAATGGGAGATCATTCCATCGGGGCGTTCTCCACGTGCAGGGCACCGGCGCGCGAGGGGTGATGTGGGGAGTGGTGGCCTCCTGCACGCTAGCATGTGCGACAAATGGATTCACTGAGATGGTCATGTGACTAAATCGCTTTTTGCTGGCTGACGGTGAGCTCCTCGACTCTGCCTATGAGAGACTTCATCCTCTATTTCCTCCCTGCTCCAACTGCTGCTGCATCTGATACCTCTTATCCAACTGTTGTTGCACTTGGGACATCTGCTGCATTTACTGATGCATCTTATACATCTGTTGCATATGTTGCATCATGTCCCAGCTATTATGAACTTGAGAGGCGAATGGTGGTGCGGTGGCGTCCTAGATGGCGGGGGTGTCCTCAGTGGCGAGAGCGTCTTCCATCCGAACATACCAAGATGTGGAAGCTCCAGAATCTCCCTTGAGCATCCAAGACTCGTTGACTTCGACTATGCCCATCCGAGTCAAATGAGTCTTGTCAAATACATCAGCAGATCTGTGTGATCTCACATGCTCTCGACTAGGCACCTGAAACTGACATCGTTTGATGATCTTCCAAATCAAAGTCTCAAACGACAGATTATTATTCTTGGTTCAACCGACTCCAAACATGTGACCTATAATCATGTATCTCGAGTTGAACATCGTGGCGATGTAGAGTTTCTCCATGACGTAAAAATTCATCCAGCTGACGAGATCTCTATGACTATCCTCGGCATAATGGTGTGGCTAATCAAGTTGTGTAGCACCTGAGATTTGACGTTCAAAGCCTTCGATATCGACTTAACGAACTCTGCAATACCCGAATTGCAGTGGATTCACCTAAGGAACTCTAGTGTCTCTACTATTCTAGAGAAATCACACTCTCAGGAACTGTGGTGGTATATTTTTGCGTCATCCACCCCAAATTCCAACAATTCGTTGATAATAGCTGGAGAGACGATAATTTCTGTACCGAATAGGTACATCTGCAAGCACCCTGACCTCCTGGTACCGCTCAAGTTTGCATAAAATAGGTAAACAACTTTGTCGCAGTTGTCGCCCCTCATGTCGTACACTCCATGGAAGGAGATGTCGACAAACATCTTTTTTATCTCCGAAGACTCCCAACTGCTAAAGTTTGCAGTCTTTCCATGAATAATCAAGCAGATTCTTGTATCCCGTTCAAACTGCTCTTGACACTTCTGGTTACGAAATTCCATGGACAAATAACCAAGAGGCGGTTGCAGCCCTTGATCTGGCGACCAGTTTGATGGGTCACCTTGTGCCATTCGGGGAGCCTTCCGATTAATAAACATTTTTTAGGTGACCATTTCAAGTTTGGCGATTTTTTCAAATTTTCTAGATTTTTGAGATTTTCAATGAGAAACTATATTGAATTTGGGGACTTTCAGTGCAAAAATGCCCTCGATTTTCTGATTTTCGTGAAAAAACTCTCTGTTTTGGCGATTTTCAGCTTATAATAGAGTTTCAGATCGATTTTGTGATTTCCTCGAAGGTTTTTTGTAGATTTCGGCGAAAAACGATCAGAAATGATGAGTTTGGTGGCAAAACGCACGAATCTAAAGATTTGGCGGAGAGAAAACTAACGAGGGGCCGTTCTAAGAACGCAGCCAATCGTTCTTAAAACATTCATCAGACGCACAAGTGTGGGGCACCGGGGGGGATTGTGCCTTGCACGTAGAGAACGCGTCGATAAAATGATTCCTCGTTTTATGGAAAAAAATTCAACACGAGATTATCAGTCACCTGCCAAGGGGTTTTTATATAAATATTTGATAGTTTAAAATTCTTTTTAGCATTCACCTCAATCCCATATTTTGATGGTTTAAAGGATTTTAACCAATTTTTTTATTAAAATGGGCTTATTTATTTGTGGGCTGCCTTGAAACTGGGCCTGTAAAGGCTATTATCAAGACCGAGCAGTTATCCCAACTGTTTTCTGATCAAAAATCAGAACCCTAGAACGCAATTGTTGCAGAATGCTTTTGTTTTCAGCTCCAATCTGAATCCATCAGCTGAAATTACACGATTTGTTTGGTTGTTTGGTTGTTTCTGTGGATTTATGGATACTGGTGGAGAAGGAAGGGAAGAAGAACCAGACGGAGTTTCTGTACATTCCCCTTGCAAAGCTCCTCCTTCCTCTGTTTCTTCTCTCTCTAAGGTCTCTTTCCCTCTCTATCACAGTATTTTTGGGTAATAGATAGTCTTGTGTGATGGTGGGAATCTGGTTTCTTGCAGGAACACTGGCAAGTTGAGTTAGAGATTAAGATATTGGAAGCTTTGGAAATATATCCTCCGTTCAAACTACAAGGTATGACTAACTCTCCTAACATAGTAACAGAAATTCTGAAAAATAATCTGTTCTTGAGATTTATTTTTGGAGATTGTGAAAGGCAATTTCCATTTCATCTTCTCTTAATTTTGAACATATTAGGATTTGATTTGATTTTTCATTAATGATAAGTTTAGAGTTGAGTGGAATACAAGATTGCTTTGGAAAGTAATTCCCGTAGTAATCAGTGAAGATTGGTTTCATTCATTGCAGGGTTGCATCGCCACTTCGTGCTTTTCGGATTAATGGAGTTTCTGAGGAGAAGGCTTGTCTTAAACATTAATCAGATTTTTGCCATGACATTGTCCAAAGTGGATTCATTAGTTCTCTAATTTCTCTTAATCTTGGTTACCCTTTGTTCTTGTTACAGTTTCGACAGGCAATTCTCTTCCGATGAGGTTCTACAATTGCTGGATCGATTCTACAACCTGGAAATGCTGGTATTTTTTTCATTCTTTTCTATCATCTAATGCCTAAACCTGAATTTCAAATTTGAAATTGAAGAGAATGTTTATTTTCTCAGAAATATCTAATCCATCTTTGGAAATATTGTTTCTCAGCACTATAATCTGATTATTTATCCAAAAAAAAAAAGAAAGAAAATGAAAGTAGGTAACTGATTTGATTCGGTTCACTCGAAGCCATGAATCATATTTCGCCCTCCTATCTGATGAATTGTTTGCTTTTGCTACCATGTTGGCTGTGATCAGAAAGCCGACGATGAAGAGACCGAAATCTTGAATCAGGAGGAAGATTTTTGCTTACCCCAAAGCTTTTTTGTGAAAGAAGACGATAATCAAGCAACACAATAGACTATGTAAGTATTTGTTTTACCCGTATCACGTAAATGATGATGATTAGGATCATACTTGAACCTCCTTCCTGTTGATGTCAAGTGGATCATATAAATGAAAGGTGCCTACTTTCGTCAGTTTATCTTTATTTTTTTCCAAATCCTTAAGATCTACAATAATTCTAAGGACATGCCACTTTAAATTAGGACTACTTCTAATTTTAGACCCACCAATTGGGGAAGTGTGCGACATTGGTGAGGTGATTAGGGTGGTCCATCAACACTTGAACAAAAACAGGGCATAGTTCTGGATTTTTAAGCATCTTTGTTACGTACTTGTAACAAAAAATCATGGGATTATTTTAATCAGCAATGCAATGCCATCCGCATATTACAAGTTTTTGCATTATTAATTTAGTATCATTATAAATGGTTAAAATAATAAATTAATGCGAAACAATTAGAAACGATTGTCTTTTTCAAAATGTTACCAGCTACAGGCTTTGCAATAATATAAGATTGACTTAAAAAAAAGGAATGGGAAACAGAGTTAAATCAAGAAGGCGTGATGATATAATTAAAATAAACAATTGCCTCATTTAGACGAAAGAAATCCACGCCCAAGATTGTTCAAACAAAACACAAGAAGCATTGAGGATCCGGGAGATGTTTCATCAAAGGAGCTCTACTTTCTTAGATGGGAAGATCATAAACAGATACTTTTAGGTCGTCATAAACAAATAAGCCGCATTAATGCTGCACAAATCAATTAATAATCAATATTTGTCCAGGGTAAAAGAAATATTTGATTTAAGCAAGAAACGAAGATGGGGTCATCACTTACAGCGGGTTCAGCAGGCTTGGATTCTTCACCTTTAAACTCTTCACCTGCATCAGGATACCCGACAATGAGTTATTAATACAGGGTTCTATTTATTTATTTAATTACATAAATATAGGCATGAATTTCCAAATTGAAAGGAAAGAAAAAGCACATCTCAATACATGTTACACATTGTATTTTTGGTAGTTTGTTCTAATTTTTCTCTTCATACTCGACCTGAAAAAAAAATACACATGTATAAGCTTTAAAGTCTGAACTGCAAATTACCCCCATCTTCAGGCAAGTCAGAGGTCCAGAGTGTGAGGTTATCTCTCAGCAATTGCATGATCAATGTGCTATCCTTGTACGACTCCTCGCTTAAAGTGTCCAACTCTGAAATTGCCTCGTCAAAGGCTTGTTTGGCCAAATGGCAGGCCCTAAGAAGTTGAGCAACAAATGTATAAAATTTCCAAGTACAAAGAATTTCTAGACCATCAAAAGTTACTCTAGACAAAAGAGAAATACCTTTCTGGAGAATTCATAATCTCATAGTAAAAGACAGAGAAGTTGAGAGCAAGGCCAAGGCGAATTGGGTGCGTTGATGGAAGCTCTGTGTTTGCTGTGCTTGAAGCAGTCTAATAAAGGCAATTACATTAGTTAACCAATGCTAATGCACTAGTTAACTTGAATGTATTGAAAGAAACATGGAAAATGATTTCTCCAATTACAGTGACCATTGTGTAGAATGTTTAAATGATCCTCTTAGATCGTCAATAAATAATATCATTGCAATACTATCTCTTTACGAAAATCAAATGAGAGGATTGTATGGCCCATAATGTAATATAATATATCATAAGCCATAAAAACTAAATAAAAAAATTAAGTAGTAATTAATAAAAAAATAGAAAAAAAGGATGAATTTTTTTATATATAAAGGAGTTCACAAGTTATTTAAAATTCAGGGTCTACTTTAAAAGTGTAACTTCTATAATTGAAACTTTCAAACAGCATCATTCGTCAAATAAAACAACACATACCTCATATCCCTTCAGTGATTGCTCAGCAGCCTCTTTCCTTTCCTGGTCTGTCTTAAACTCAGCAAGATAACGGTAGTAATCACCTTTCCTGAAACCAAGAAACATAGATTCATTTTCACAAACAATTGGCATTAAATAAATTCTCAACATATCTATTGACAAAGATTAACCAAGATGTTTCAATGGAAAAAACCATTAAGAGCACGCACATTTTATAGTAGAAAACAGAAGCTTCTCCCGAGGATGAAGAGGGAATAAGGTGTTTGTCAATGATGGCGAGAATATCACCACATATCTTTGAGAGCTCCTCTTCCACCTTGTGCCGGTAACCCTTAATCAGTTTGACATTGTTTTCGTTGCCTTTAGACTCTTCTTTCTGCTCAATTGAAGACATAATCCTCCATGAAGCTCGACGAGCACCAATGACATTTTTATATCCAACAGAGAGAAGGTTCCTTTCCTCCACACTCAGATCAAGATCGAGTTTCGCAACATTCTTCATGCATTCAACCATTTCTAAGTCATCAATCAAAAAAGATTTCCATGAGAACCTCTTCTAATAGGAAAAAAGACTAATAATAAAATTAAACAAGTACCCAAGACTGAGCTGCGAAAAAACCTTGACACCTCAAAAAACTATACAAAAACACGAGCTGAATAACCGTTCTCCACCAAAAGAAAAGAAAAGAAAAACAACTCAACATCTAAAATCTTGTCATAAAAAATGGCTATTATGATTGTTCAGAAAGCACAAAAAATATATATAGCGACGAATAAGCTCGGCTATGGAATCAGATGCATCAATTGAAAATCACATACAAAGTCCATAAGGTAAATCAATCGAACAAGAAACATTGCACCATTATCAAATATGAAATCGCCAATTCCAAGTTAAGATTCACAAATGCAGAAGTACATTTTCGAAGAACGATAATCCAAAAATCAAATCCAAAGACAGACATCGGAAATGAAATGCAGAAATGCGCAGCAAAACTAAAATCGAAATTACCATCGTAGCGCTCAGCCTGTTCCGCAAGCTTTGCCAAGTAGACTTGCGTCTCCCTCTCATTCTCGGCCGAAGACATACTGACTTTCACCGAAAACAAAAATTACAGAACGCAAAGAAGATGGGAAGAGAAAAAGAGAGCAAACAAACAGAGGAGAACCACTGCAAATGAAGGTGCAGAGGGAATAAAGGGGGGCGGTTTCCCCCTTTTTATAGAAAAGAAGGTCGAGCAAATTGGGAAAGAGAGATCGAATCTAGACCGTTTGCTTTGAGGGTTGGTTGGGGAAGAGAAAAAAGAGAAGAAATATTGTGATTTGTGGTTGTAAATTTAATGACACCATCCAATTTTTCATTCTATAATTACCAAAAATTATAATTTTCCAACTTATATTTTAATACATCCTTCGTGAATCGGTGGAAACGTTATAAGATTTTGCTTTTTTGCCTGGAATTAACGACGATTGTAAGCTGATTCAGTTGACCTTAGAAATTTCTAGTCATCCGATACAATTTTTTTGTTCTCAAGGTGACTACATATGTTTTCCCCGCTAGAACTTCAGTTGGTCGTTTTTCCATCGATGCTCTCAAGTTTCTTATACCATTGAAAGATTTTGATTATAGTGTTTTAAATATTCAATTAAATTACTTATCTTTTCTATACTAACACAATAAAAATAATTATGCTAAGACTCTCAACGGAATTTTTAATTTAGCCCATTTGAGATTAAACTAGATAGATTACATATAAAAAAAATTAAGTGGGTAGGTTGACGAGACTAATTGAACAAATTAATAATACACATTATGTCGCATGTTATATGCTTATCAATCAATTCGTCAAATGGTCCTTGATTTGTGAGGTTAGATCTACCCTTGGACTATTTGGTTCTGAATTGTAGTATGACTGGGCTTGGGCAAGTAGGACATTGAGATGGGCTTGGTGGAGTAAGGCTACTTACTACTTAGCATGGTGTAGTCCATTTGATTTCATGACTTAAAAAAAGAACAAAGCCTTATTATGTGTGACAATTAAATTACACGATATTTTGCCGAGAGACGTAATTAAAAAAAAGAACTAAAAAACGTATATAAAATTATGAAATAAATAGAATTTATGTCGCGGGGATGTGCCCACGCATCCACTTAAGACAAAATTGGTGGTGGGTTATGGTATTGAGCTTATTAGGTGGGACTGTAAATCCGAGACAACGTTCACTATTTATTTTTTCAATTACGTTGTATTGTGGGTTTCTTGATTCGAATCAAAATAGAATTTGGGTCATCGAAATCTTATATTCATCATCCGACCTAAGATGGGTTCTTAGAGCATTGGTTTTTTGGTCCAAGCCACCTATTGGGCTAGGTCCGGGTCATTCCTGCGCTTGATTTACGTGAATTAAGCAAATAAAACATAGAATTATTATTATTTATTCATTTCATTTATTGCAATTAGGCCAAGTCCACCAATGAACAGATCGCACGTGTCCCGAACTTTCCAACGGTCAAAAAACCTCTTGCAGTGTGGCCTCTGGGATTTTGGGTGGGTTGGCCTTCTGGTTTTCTTCCATCTTTTCAGCCTCCAACTTAAAAACCCATCTTTTTCGCTTCCACTCAACATTTCTTCTCCGATTTTCCAGCCCTTCCTCCGAGTTTCAGGTACCATTTCCTTCCGTTTTCTATTTACCATTTTCTCTCGCTCTCCCTCTCTCTCCCTCTCTCTCTGTTCGTCTCTTTGGCTTTTCGAGTATGAATCTTGCGTTGAGTATTGTTTCTGATGTTTAACTTCTGGGTTGTTGATTTCGGAAGAAGTTTTGTTTCCTTTTTTTCCTCTTGGGTTTCTGTAACTCGTCAAAATTGGGCTTCGAATGGCATTATGTTTTTTTCATTATTTTTATGATTTCCGTTGAATGTATTCCCATTGTTTTTTTAAATTTCTTCCTGTTGTAAGAGATTACTTATCTACTAATTTTTCTTGAGCTGCCTATTGCTTTTCCTTTCTGGGTTTTGGGTTTTCTTTTTCTGGGTATATATTTAGTTTTGGGTCTGGTGATTTCAACTTCATTATGAAATTACGGTAACCTGTAGCTACTCTCCCCAACAATTTCCCCGATTAACATAGAAAAATTTCGTTTCTGCTTGGCTTGTTGTAGAATGAAACTGATGTTTGGAATTTGTTGCTCTCATTATGACAATGGTTTTAAAAGTCAAAAGAGTATATTTGAAAAGCAGCACTCACATGGTTTTCCGATGTGATTTTGCAATAAAGTTTCCATTCGATTCGTCCGGATGGTTGTCTAAGTTTATTTCCTTTTATGTTCCGTTGTTGTTCCAAATAAGATAGTAGTTCGCCAATTTATCTTGAATGGTTTATTTCTTTTCCATTTTTACATTTATTTGCGCTTCTTTTCTGGTTTAATTGATACATATTTTCTTTTCTTTGGGTTTCAACTCCATTGGAAATCATGGACAAAATGTTTTGACTTTACACCATAATTTCCTATAATTCAGAAAATAATGCATAAATTCTAATTATTCACAAATCCACTGTTCTCTTACGTAAATTGCTGTTAAATAAATTGAACATGAATTCTTGCAGGTGTAAAACACGGAACAAGCTCATATTTTGTGGATTAATATCTTATCCTATCGATAAAAAAAGATGTTTGGGTTCATGAAGTCACCAATAAAAGCATTTAAGCAGAATTCGGTAGATACAGGGATCTCAGCCGGTTCAAGTTTAACAAATCCCTTTGATTCAGATACAGATTCTGATTCCAAACCAACTCTAAAGCCGTCGAGAAGAACATCTTCTGAATCTTCACTTATAATACCGAATACGAACACCAACCCATTCGATGACGATAATGAGAGAAGAGGGGCATCGTCTAATTTGACGGCAAAAAATGGGTATAAAAATGATTTCCGTGAATCTGGGGGATTAGAGAACCAATCTGTGCAAGAACTCGAGAATTATGCCGTGTATAAAGCGGAGGAGACGACTAATTCAGTGAATAATTGCTTGAAGATTGCAGAGAATATTAGAGAAGATGCTACAAAGACCCTTGACATGCTGCATCATCAGGGTGAGCAGATAGAGAGGACTCATAGGATGGCTGCTGATATGGACAAGGATTTGAGTAAGGTAAACTCTCATAATTGTATAATTTTAATGGAAGATTATCAATATATATATATATATATATATAATACTTGTAAGTTATCCATTTTCTTCTGAGATAAAGGTTTTATTAGAATTAGTCTTTTGTTGTATATTGATTGTTAAACAAGTGTGAAGATTGATAAATCTTCACTTATTTATTGACAAAATGAGTTCAAAATTTTGAATTGATTTCCAACTAGATCAGTTTCACGCTTCATGGGTTCAAGATCATGATCATGGATTGGTTTCATGTCGAATTGTCTATCTGCAACTAAATCATCGCCCAATAACTTTCTAACAGGGAGAAAAGCTTTTGAATAATCTTGGGGGCATGTTTTCTAAACCATGGAAGCCAAAGAAGACGAGAGAAATTACAGGCCCTTTAATTACGGCAGGTAACCTGACCGGTGCTTTGTTCTTTCCTCGTGTAATGTAATCTAACAAGCTGATGACGTCTATTCACTTCCTAAATTTTTGGAACGCAGATAATAATTCATATGGGACTAGTGAAAATCATAAACAGCAGAGAGAGAAGTTGGGTGTAGCTCCACCACCAAAAGGAGGAAAATCATCATCAAGAACACCTCCTCCCGAACCATCAGGTGCTCTGCAGAAAGTCGAGGTTAGTTGTCAGAATCTGCTCGTTGACATTCGATCTGGGTCGGTCCGTGATCCTAGAGATAATAGATTTAGATTGAATTCATCACTTAAATAGAGTCAATTCCTTTGCAAATCGGGCAATGATAGATGGGACCTCGTTTTCGTTAATTATTGTCCAATGCAGGAGCACTGCCAAAGTTTTTCAAAGAATAGTAGTTATATTACATTAACTTTGTGTGATTTATCATCTGTAACAGGTCGAGAAGGCAAAGCAAGATGATGCACTTTCAGATTTAAGTAACATCTTGGGTGATCTCAAAAACATGGCTGTTGACATGGGAAGTGAGCTTGACAGGTTAGTTATTTTCCTCATCTGAAAATCTCCATAAAATGTATATGCAGTCTTTTACTCAATTATTTTCGGAAAAAGCAGTTTTTAACAATCAAGGGAACAACTTATCTAAACTCGTACGCATATTTTAAGCAGGATGAACTAGAATAAATTGATGATGTGAAAATTGATGCGAAAATGCAGGCAAAACAAAGCTCTCGACCATCTAGGTGACGATGTGGACGAGCTGAACGCTCGTGTGAAAGGCGCTAATCAACGAACACGGCGCTTGCTCGGGAAGTGAAGAGTTGAGAGGCGACATTATAAAAGTGATGATGTCTTGCCGCATTTTCTGTTTTAAGATATGTTCATTTCTTTCCCATGTTTGAACAATTGAAATAAAAACTTTCTTTTTGGTCAGGTAATATTTTATGTTTTGTCCATGTTAAGAAATCGACAAACACAATATCTTAAAACATGGAAAAGCATGGCCAAGATCAATCTCCAACGGTCGGAGACTCACAGACATGAGGCTAATGTTTTGTAGGACCCGACTCCGGATGAAGTTATAATTCTGAAGATACAATTACAACTCTTTGAAAAGCTACTTATAAAAACTGTTTTTAAAAATTAGGAATATTACAAGTGAAGGGTTGGTAGAATAACACGACAAAAAAAAAGTACCATGCAATAAAAAAGTTAATAATTTCATAAACTATACATGAACATATTTATTGCATTGAAAAACGTCATGTCGATCAAAACCCATCTTCATTTTAAGGATCTCCTGTCCTGGAAACGGCAAAATTATGTGAAACTCATGGGTTTCTTCTGAAATTTCTCTCCCACAACCTCCATTGACGTTTGATATTTAGAACTTCAGCTGCAGTTAAATATGCTTCACCATTTGCCACGCTTGTTTTCGCGCTCTCCCACACTGTAAGCGAAAACAAAAACGGAAGTAGATTTATCTTTTTCTTCTTCATTATCTTCCTCTGCAAGACAAAAATGGTCTTCCATTCTTCTGTTTTCCAGCTTTGACGATCAAGAAAAACCAAGAAACCCGAAGAAAATGAAAGAATTGAACAAACATTTGGCTAAAGAACTCAAAAAAAGGAGATGGGTTGTCCTATTTGATATCAATTATGGAGAGGATTTGGACCAGAGGGAACCAGTCTCTTTTCACCGACATATCTCAGGTCGACGGCATGATCGTGTAACAGAGAAGGCGGTGATGATCCGCGGTTGATTCTTTGGAGGTGGAAGCAAAGAGAACGAGAGTTTTTGTGATTGAAAGAATCACAATAGTGGAGAATTTCAAACTCACTTTCATGGCCGAACTGGTAAATATTATGATGGTGAGTATAAGGGTAAGACGAAGAGGTCTCTTGCAGAGCTTTGACTAATAGGAGTAAGAGAATTAGAAAGAGGATTGGAATCCGGCCACCGGAGATCGCCATGGATTTCAAGAGAGATAGAAAGGGAGAAGAGAGAGAGACAGAGAGAGAGAGTGAATGGAGAGAAGAAAGAAGGGTGACGAGAGGAAGGTGTAGAAGATGGTAATGGAGAGAGAGAGAGAGAGAGTTTTAATGAGAAACGAGAGACTCATGAAGAACCATTATTGCCCAACGAAAGAGACGACGGAAGAAGAAGAGTCAAATTTCAGTATTTGATATAGTCGGTATTATATATATATATATATATATATATATCTCTGTGTGTGTGTTGGATTTAAAGAATAAACCGACAATACAATCTAAATTATTAATAGCTAAAATGTAGATATTTAATTTGTCTGAAAAAATAGTTAAATATCTAATATACAAATGACCTAAACATTTTGGCCTCGAATGAACTAAATTTCATGATCCAATTACCCTCAATTTTTGGGAATTTGAGATGGGCTGGTTCGGAGTGGATTTAAAACCAAACCGAACCAAACAATGTTTAGTTCTGCTCTTGACGTGGAATGAAACAAAACATTTACCCATGAAAATCCCCACTTGTTACAACGAGAGAGAGAGAGAGAGGACTAGGCTGAAAGTTGTGGGACACAATGGACATTTCAGTCATGAAAAGAGTTAGTTTTCTGAAAAAAAGAAACTTACAAAAGAAAAGATGGTCAAATATATAAATATATTCATAGTCCAATGATATTATGTGGGAGTGGGACGGGATTAAATTTGTCAAACATGTTGCAATTGAGCCAACGTTATTAAATTAGAGTCTTTAATGTAACACTTTATTTGTCCTTTCTAATTATTTTCCCTGTTTTGAGAATGTTAGTCAACAAATGTAATAAATTCTAATAATAAAATACAAGTTATGTTAAGAACAGTGATTTAATAGAGGAAAGTCGCAATATTCATGTAATTAAAATAATAATATATCTAAGCCAGAATATAGAATATAAAATTAATTTACCATTATTCTTTTAACAATTCAGGTAACAATAAAGTTTGATTAACTAACTGTGACAAGTTTAGGGTTTGATTTATTAAAAAATCATACCCGAATGTTCAATTTGGTTACTGCTACCAATTCTGCTTTTGCTTCTAGCAAATGGATAGTGTTTGGAGAACTGTGCTCATGTATATGGGTGTTTCTTACGATATTTTGAGGATTCGACATTTTTTGTGGTGTGTAGATCATGTGCAATGCGAAATAAAGCTCCCACATTTGTGGTCTGAGCTCATGTTCTCTGCCCAATGCTCATGTTTTCTTGAGGTTTGGTTATTGGTTCAACTCACAATATTGCTTAGAGAAACTAGACATATAAAGGGTATATTCTTGCCCCTTAAAGCAGTTCTAATAATTCATCGCATAGTTGTGACGGCCCGACTTGTTAGGACAGTCAAACGCGAGGTTCAATCCATAATAGTAGAGATGCAAAATTTTACATTTGGCAGAAAAAGAAATACATGATTTATAAGAAGAGATTTATTTTATATTTAGAACAATGCGTTTTTGACTAATCCAAAGAACAAATCTGTATGAATTCTAACTCCAAACAAATAATATTGTACCTGAAGCATTATGAGACTCTACAATAATAGTCGGCAGTGGGTTCTAGTGCTCCGACCTCTGAGTAACATTTTAGTTGTTATTTGAGCGGCGCATGTGCATATTCAGTACTCGGACCACACCCTGTTTAGTGGTAGAATCCCTACTACTTTCTATAAACTCCCATTTTTTTAAGAAAATGTAAGTTTTTAATATGCTTTGTTCTTTGTTCTTTGTTCTTTGATGATGTCTGTATGTTCGGTTGTTAGGTATATCGAAGGAGAACAATTTTAAGGCGAGCATTAACCCGATCAGCATCCACAAAGTACTTGAACTTTCTGATTATGATTTACTTGTATAGAATATATGTAAGTACTTCTATAGGCCTCCAATAAGATACACTTGCACCCAAGAAGAGTGGAGGAAATATAAATGTAAATATTGGACAAAAGATATCTATTGATGCAATACTCTTTCATTGAAGCAAATTCAAAGTTGATTATGTCGAGGAATTTTGAAGAATACATGCAAAGCTTAGGTCTATAATTCAAAATATTTTGCTGGGTTATCAACATTCAAATCAAAATTTGCTATATAATTCAATCTGCTTCTTGATCTTATCTAAAACTATGTGAATATCTTCCATTTGTGGGTGAGTTTTTTCCCCTGAAATGAACTCATAAATCACTCCATTGATCTCAATTGAGCTACAACCGGGTGGCTTATTGACTCCCCTCTCGTTCATCATTTTCCGAACTCGTCTTGCATCGCCATGCTTCCCTAACGAAGCATATAAATTTGAAAGTAGAACATAAACCCCACTATCCCGTTCTGAGCTAAAGAGGCGATCGGCAGCCATTTCGGCTTTTTGAGCTTCTCCTCTGCTGCAGCAAGCACTCAAAAATGCCCTCCAAGCAACTTCTTCGGAGGGATTGGTCATTTTCGGCACTCTTTGGATTATTTTCTCTGCTTCTTCATGTAACCCGACTTTGCTCAACATGTCCACCAAACACCCCAAGTGCTCACTTTTCGGTTTGATTCCATGAAATATACACATTCTGTCAAACAACCTTAGACCCTCAGAAGCCATGTTTGAATAATTACAAGCACTAAAAACAGCAATGAAGGTGATGTCGTCTGGCTCGACATGACTCTTGACCATTTCCGAGAACAACTTGAGCGCATTTTCTCCGTCCCCATTCATCGCCATTCCTGAAATCATCGCATTCCAACAAATAACATCTCTTTGATAAGAACGATCAAAAACTTCTCGAGCTAGTCTCAAATTCCCACATTTTGCATACATATCTATCAGGGCAGTGCATAATCGAACACTACGAGGAAATCTATGCAATTCTATGAATCTATGAATCCATACACCAATATCTAAAGCACCCAAATGAGCACAAGCACAAAGAATACTCACCAATATCGCCTCGTCCGGGACGATATTTGTCGACTGCATTAATCGAAAAAGGCAAAGACCTTCTTTGAAACAGTTGTTATATACATACCCTGAAATCATAGCACCCCAAATTCCTCTATCTTTCTCTGGTGTTTCATCAAAGAACAATCTCCCCATTTCTACATCTCCCGCCTTCGAATAACCCGAAATCATGACTGTCCATGTTACGGCACTTAAATGGGGTATTTCATCAAACAGGTGGCGTGCATCTTTCATCTTATCAAAGTGGCAGTACATGGAAATCAATGAATTGGCCACGAAAATATCAATCAGAAAACCAAATTTCAAGCCACACCCATGAATCAACTCTCCTAGAAAAAAATTCCGAATTTTCTTACAAGCTATTATGACATAAGGGAGAGTGTAATTATCAGGAAGAAGGCCACTTCGTAAAAACTTGGAGAACAAATTAACGGCGCTGATGAATTCTCCACTGAGAAAGAAAGCTTTGATCATGGTGTTGAAGATGCAAATCGTGGGAGATTCGATCTGTCTGAAGAGGTTCCATGCTTGGGGAAGGTTTCCATTAATTGGGTGTGAGTAGAAATCCAAAAGTCTGCTTAGAGCAAAGCTGTCATCTCCAAGCCCAGACGTAAGGATCTGGGTATGAGCTTGATTGATCTGGTTTATGCTTTTGCATTTCTTTAGCAGTCGGAGACATCTGCTACCGCCAGCCCTCATTCAGCAGAAAAGAAGACTCAGAAAATGGCCGCCAGGGAATTGATGGAATCAGCCATCGTCCTCGCTGAAATTGCAAGTGCAAGAGATATACCAATTAAGAGGAAAAAGCGCACGCTAATTACAATTTAATTTTACACACACATGTTGTAAAGTATTTATAAATAAAAACCTTAATTTACAGACTCATTAAAAAACCGGTACCTTAAATCATTTTTGTTAATAATTCAACCCTTAATCGTAACTCATAGTTCAAACTAAGTCGTCCACGCTTGAAATAGGTGCTCCGCATTGAAGTACCTCATGGTTTAAGATTTTTATTATTTTAATCATGTTCTTTCGAGTAATTTACATGTTACTTGGTTATTAGTATAAGAAGTTTATTATTTTAACCAAGTAATTAGGCAAGTAAAAGTGAATTTGGATTTGTAAAAGAGTTCCAATAAACATAATTTATTAAATAATAAGAGAAGGTAAAAAGGAAGAACACCCACACAGATTTCAGCTTTTAATTACTTGTCTCCTAAATGTACAACCAAAACCTCCAAATTTTGCCTCTACCACTATATTATAACATCCTCAATTCATTATCAGTTCCACCTCTCTCGTCACAATCACTCAACTTAATGGCACCACATTAAGATTACCTGCCGGAATCCGCTGCCGGCGGGGCCGCCTTGTCGTCTTTCCCCATCCAGTCAGGCTCCGATCCTCCAGTCCCACTTCGATATTACAAACTACACTAGTACTTTGCAGAGGAGATGGAGTAACCACAGTCTTCCGCCTTCCTCGGCCACTGCCGTTGTTCCTCCCAGAGTTTCTTCGGGTCAATCCGGAATAGGAGTGACCTGTTGCCCTCATTAGACTGCTGAAAGTCTGGAGATCTTCTGTAACTTCATGCCGGGATAGAGTCGTGAGGCCGGGGAGAATGTCCCGTTGGAAGTCTCTCCGTTGCCGGCCTCGTCTTGACTGTCCCCTCCGGAGCCGAGTTTGTGAAAAATTAATGGATTCTTCGAATTTCACGTCTTTGGGAAATGGCAGTTTCGGCATGTATTCTTCTTCCGTGATGTTTTTCAAACTCAGTGTCATGGCTTCAAAGTGATCAATCCATTCCCTCGTAGATTCATCGTTTAACACTATGTCAACAAACCACGGGAGAGAACCTCTCGGAGAGCCGTCTTCTTCTTCGATGAGGTTTTTGCATGAGGATATGGAAACTATTGCCTCTGCTGCCATTTTTACCAGCTCGTCTCCAAAGTTTTTGACTTCTTCGACGATAATATTCTCGATCGACTCTGGAACTGCAGAGGCTTCCAAATCTATGTCGAAAACTTCTTCATCATCACTCAAACATATGTTCAAATCGATCTGATGTCTCGAACTAGAGACTGTATAATTCTTCAATGTCTCTGCATCAAGAACAGAAGGATCACAAGGCAAGTTGATATCAAATGCTCTGATTTTTCTCCCATCTTCTCTTTCGAATTCTGATGGAGGATGAGGATTTGTTGCCGAGGGGGAGGTAAGCGAAAAGGAATCGTTTTTTGAAATCAAAGATTCGTCAAAAATGGTAAACCCAAGAATCTTCTTACTGCCTGATTCTAAGCTTCTTTCCACAACATCATTGGAACAAGAACTGAACTTCATGAGGTGAGAGAACACTTTTTTCTGGCAGTCTCCATTTTCCATTTTGTCATGATGCACAGAAGATTGCGCAAAACTAATTTTCCTGTTGTTTACCAACCTGCTTGAGTTTTCAGCTTCGATCATGCTCGAGGGCATAGCTTTTAGCCATGGTATCAATGATCGATGATTCTCATTTTGAGCCTTCCCATCTTTGATCGTGAAAGCTGAATGGTGAGTTGCACCATCTGATGAACTATTTGAACGTACCACATTCAAGTTAATTCCTATCGGAGAATTCACATCGAAGTAATTTGAAGCCTCATGAATCTTCTCAGAGGTTCGGTTGTTATTGCTAATGAACTTTGGATAATCATAGCTACTAGAAGAATAAAAGACAGTTCCGTCCTTCAATCCGGAGGACGATCCATGCAAAAATCCGTTGCTTTGTGCCGCCAAATTAGAAGACTTGTGAAGAGTACTAACAGATGAGTCAAAATGAGAACCCTGCTGTCTTTGTACCGAAATCGATGTCTGACAGCTTTGTTTTTCCCACGAAAAAACAGACCCAGGCCAGGACTTGTTCAGATCAAAGTTGGGAGAAACTTGATAAGGATTGGTCAAATGAAAAGTTGTGAAACCTCCCAAATGCTCATGAAAAGATATATCGGAACTTTTTTCGGATCCATCCTTCCACTCTGCCTTTGTGTTCAAAAAGCCCGGAATTGGCTTTGACGATAGCAGCAACTTAGATTTGTCGTTGTCATTGCTGTTCCCTGGACGTACATAAAAACGAGAACCAAATAAAATTAATTAGAGATCAACAGCAAGTTTACATGACGATTCTTGATTAAAATTGATCTCACACCATATAAAAGTTAAATAAATATTCACGATGTAAATGACTAAATTAACATAATTTAAGATTACGGGCTTCTAGTTTTTTTAACCAATCCTCTCAAATCCATGAGAAAAAGAAATTTAAATAAAAAATAAAATAAAATAAATAAGGAAATAATATTAAGAGATTACCTGCTTCAAGTAGATTAGAAAACATTCTTCCATTTCTGCTCTTCTCCACATCATGATTGTTATTACTTCCATAACTAGAGTTGAGTGAAATTTCCCTCGATAAATCCAATAGCTGCGACAATGGCTTCGAAGAGAGATTGCTATTTCGGGTCTCACCATGAAAAGAGGTGTGACACATAATCTCATCACGCCTCGAGACGTTTGTTTCTTTGACTTGTATAGGCACGTTCAAATCGCCAAAACCATTTGACTTCCACAAAATCGAACAACCAGTTTTGTCATTATTTTTCTCAGATTCAACTGTTTGGATTTTGTTCGGCAAATAATCTGACATTTCTGGTGTTTTTTTATCATGGGTTCCTTCATCTTCATCGCTGTCTATATACTCATCAGCTGGAAGTTGAAGATCCAGCATTTTTTTCGACTTTGTGGGTCCCTCAAACTCCTTTACAATACTTCCATTTGGCGATGGAAATGGACCAACTTGTCGGTTATTCCCTTTCATAGGGCTCAAAGAAGAACGAATCTCTTCGGCTCCTGAAATCGACTGCCTATTGCTCGAAGAATATGCCACGTTGGAGCTCGTAAAATGACATTTTTGAACATTTTCGGAAGCAATTTGAGAAGGTAAGAGATTTACCCGATCCCCTTGTATTTGGCTCTCGTTAAATTCTTTTCTTTCGATTTCATCCATCATGTCCCTTTGTATTCTATACAGTCGATGCAATTCAGACACCTGCTCGATCGACATATAAGGGTAAGATTTTCAAACTTTGATAAATAAGATTTAATAGTCGATAAAAATCAACAGTAAAAGTTACCTGATTCTTAAAAATGGCCTCGTGCTCGAGCATAGTGAGCTTCACCGCATCTTTCTCGCCCCCAAGATATGTCTCGGGAGTAGGCGAAAAACCGTTGTAATACGGGCCACAAACGGATTTGTCTCCATAAATTATTGGCCAGTTACAAATATTTGAATTATCGTTTAGATTGTTCATTGGATAATATCCCGACAAGTAGCTTTTGCACTGCACTTTTGTTCCCATTCCTGCCATTATAAAGATATCAAACAGACATCTGGGAAAAAAAACCAACTTACAACTCCAATACCATTATGAAAAAGTTCTTCAAAGAAATGGCCGGTTTCAAGAAAATAATGGATAACATACAAATCCCGAGTTGTATTTTGTTACAAAAAGAATACCATATACTAATCTGCTTCCTAATTTATTAGTAGAAATTATAGAAAACATCGAAAGATAGAAGAAATTAAGTGAAAAGTGAAAAGGACAGAGAAAAGTAAGGTATGGTATAGGAACTGAGATCTGTCCTTCGATCCTTTGCACTCTTCAGCTCATTTTTATCGTAATTTACAAAGTGTTTTGCCAAAAACATCTACCATATAAGATAAATGCATGATATCGAGGCCATGATCTCGACAACAATGTCAATGCTGAATGAGTTTTCAGTTAATTGCAATTGACAACCATCATCCCAATTTACTGTCTAATTTACGAACAATATCAGGTCGTTTTTCAAAACTCAATTTTCTGTACCCTCCATGACAAAGTCTTCAAAACAAACACTATGCGGAGCAAAGAGTGGGAACCTAGTTCATTCCAACACTGTAAGCGCATCTTTACTCTGATAATTAGTGAATGTATCACTAAATGATAATGGGAATGGAACCAGCTCAGACTTATGAAGTCTGTAGCAGAACCGCCTTAAATTAATACAAAGTTGAAACATAGACGAAATTAGTTAATTTGCCAAAGAACGAAGTAAGTTATTAAAATAGGAATGATAAAAGACGGAGAAGAGCAGGTTTGTAAAAATATTTACATTAAAAAGTTAACTTTATCGCGAAAGTTACTGAAGAAGAAAGAGATATACCAAAAACATTATATATGGATCTTATTTCAAGAAATGTACTAAAAAAAAAATGGTGTCTAAGATCTCCAGATATGCTACAATCAGCTATCGGTGTATAACGTCCTAAAATTAAAGATCTGAAGTTCTCTCAAGTTCCCACTAAATTATTACTGCATAGAACTAAAACGAGAACGAGATTGATCTGGACATTTCTGTGTTCATAATGCTGGTTTTCTAAGAATAGAAATCTCCACTTCAATTAAGACAAACTAGTCACAAATTCGACGAGTAGATAAACTTAATCACAAGAAACACAATGAGAATGAAAACAAGCACATTACGAGTAGAGAACATCAACGAACATCTCGTCGACAGGGAAATCCAACAAATTTTTCAAGTAATGCTAAACAAATTACCGCAACCATTCTGAATGACACAATTCACATGAAAATGATAAAAAGATAGAAAGCAATGTACATCACTAAATATAACCAACACAGTATCAAATCAACCTTAATTGCTTGATATCCAACAAAACCACCGTAAATGGAAATTTTCATTGCAACCAAGATACTATAATTTAATTAAAGCTTAAGCTGAAGAAAGAAAGTTTTTATTTTTCAAAAAAAACCCCCTAAAAAATCTAAATTATCTATGGAGAATATAGAACAGATCCTACCCATGAACCATTTACAGCTAAAATTGACAAACAACAACTAAAAAACTCAGAACTCATCGTTGAAACTCACAATATCAATGAACCAAATTGAAATAGAAGGCAAATGCACGAAGCTGGAAATCCCAAATAACAAAAACCCAGAAACTCATAAAGTATAAAAAAAATAATTAAAGAAAAAAGAAAAGTACCCAGAATGACATTAAGAAGATCATAAAATTAGAATTTACCTCAGACCTACATCCTCTGATAATCACTTCTCAGTAATCTCTAGAAATAACCAAAAACAGTCCGACTCCCACAGCCGAAAACCCAAAAGAATCGCCCAAATTAAACGCCAAACAGGTAGGAGGTCTTTTCAACACCATAGAAACAGCTTAGATCGTCATCAGATTGGAGAAAAGGAGGAAATTTCGATCTGCTGGGCCACTCTATCTCGCACAAGTAAATGAAGAGAGCCTTTAGGGAAGAGAGAGAGAGAGAGAGAGAGAGAGAGAGAGACAAGGAGGTTAGAGAGAGAGAGATGGTATTTTTTTAATTTGTATATTTTTTGAGACGAGAGAGATCCCAGATAAGAAATCTTGGCACAAAACAAACGACCTTCCGTGCTCTGAGAACAGTGACATGAAATTTGTCAATATCTGGTCTCTTTTAATTCTCTGATTTTCTCTCTCACTTCTCTCTCATTTTTCTTCTCAAGAATCACATAAATCTAACTCATTTCTGGGTTTTTAGGAAAATCGAAGAAAAAAATAATAATACCCATTTCTAGATTCTCTCCACTTTCCTCGCTTTTGACTCTGATACTACAAACTAATTAAATTAAATGGGCCCGTTTGGCAAGAAGCTAAAAAAAAATTCAATTTTTTGAGATGACGACACTCGCAAATCACTCCTGCAAGAACCAATATTAGTTGAAAAACTCAAAATCTGACTGAGTTTTACTTTTTTAAAGGAAATCAAATGTAAAAACTGTCTTAATATTTCGTTCAAACAAGGTTTTTTAAAAGCTATTTTTGAAACCTACGTTATCAGAAAACAGTTTATAAAAACCGTGGCAAAGACAACTTTTACAGAGCTGCGAACCAGAGAGAAAGAGAGTGGGACAGTACCTCCAAAGCATAGTTATGATTACAAATACTAATTATTAATTTAAATTTCTCAAATCACCACCCTGTTAAGAAGAAAGGTACTAGTTTTGAAATTGTTTCAATTTAAATTTTATATATTTTTCTAATTAAAATAAATTTTAAACTTTACAACTTTAATAAGATAAACCATGAATCGTTCTTAAATTGTTTGGGTTCTAAATTTTTTTTTTTTCATTTTAAAATTATTTTGGGTTGATTTTAGTCGTTGAAAGGTGAATTTGGTTTGTTTTTCTTTTTTGGTAAAGTTTAAATTAAAAAAATATATATATGGTTTCGATCCGAGCAAAATCGAATATAGTTGAATTTGTTCATGGTACAAAATTAGAGTTTTAATTTATTTTTAAAAAATAATTCAAAGTTTAAGCTGAGCATAGGGTCAAATTCAAGGTTTAATTTATAATTTATATTTAAAAATAGATAATGAATGATTAAGTCCAAAATAGAGTCATTGATTATAATTTCTTTTGTTGGTTGAGTTCACTTGATCAAAATTAAAGTTCATTGAAATGACAATGAAACAACCTTTGCAACCAAATTTGACTTCTCGTTGAGAACGAATTTACAATTGAACCAAGTAGAACAGAAGGTTTTCAATTCTAGTTTTGGGAAAACAAATCACTCACAACAAAACTAAATCAATATTACCTTTTGAGTTCACTACATTACAATCGATAAATTTGTTGTTCTTACTAGTATTCCTACCACATAAATTTTTCTCTCGATTTGATCAGCTTCGGGTGATTAGAACTCGAATAGCTACCACACTTGCTCTTAAAGTTCACGCATTTGATTATGGTTTGTGTAGAATTAGACTTCAAAATCCCCAAATTCTCTAACTAAGAACGGTACAGTAATTCAACATTAAACAATCAACAATAAAGAACACTGAGAAATAACGTGGTTTGGACACTATGTCCTACATCTACTGAAGCAACACATACCACTTTGCAATTCTCTCTTTCTTACAGTATTTATCTAACTTTGCAGTGCAAATTTCCATACCATTTAGATGACTTCGATCAAATCATTTTGGATCTAAATGCTTCCTCATCATCTCTTTTGAATCCTCCATAGTTAAAATATATAACATTTTATTCAACAAGAGATAAGAACCCGAGATATACTATGATGTATGGGGGCCTCAAAGGATATCGTCTAAAGGTAGAGATCGCTACTTTGTGCCCTTCGTAGATGATTTCTCTAGGAGTGTTTGATTGTTCTGTTTGTGTACAAAAGATCAAGCATATGAGACTTTTGCGACAAGGAAAAAGATGGTGGAGCAAGAAAATGATAGGAAGATTAAGAAACTTAGAACTAGAAGTTGTATGGGAATTTGCATGACAAAGTTAGATCAATACTGCAAGGAAGAGAGAAATGTCAAGCATTATTCAGTAAGTTGTGCATATCAGAAAAATGGACTTGTTGAGCAAATGAATAAGATTATTCTAGAAATGGTTCAGAGTATGCTTCTTAGTTCTGATCTTCCTAGGTCATTTTGGGCTGAAGTAATGAAAACAACTTGTTATTTGATTAATCGATGTCCATCGGTTGCCTTGAAGTTTAAGACGCCGTTTGAAGTGTGACATGGACATCCAGATGATTACAACTGATTGAGAGCTTTCGAATGTGCAGCTTATGCAGATGTAAGGCAGGGAAAGCTTAAGCACCGTGCGGTAAACTGTGTTATGCTAGAATATCCTGATGGTGGTAAAGGATGTCGATTGTGGAAAATAAAAGGAGATCAACTACAAGCGGTGATAAGTCAGGATGTTATTTTCAATGAAGCAAGTTTCCTGTTTAGGTATAAAGACAAGAAATCTGCGGATACGGTGGAGACCGTGTAGATTGAGATAGAGCTGAAAAAGAATGAGCAATTGGATGTATCAGCTCAAAGGATGTTCAGGCATGGTGATATAGTTGTCTATGCATTTACTGCTTGTTCGGATGAAGTTGATCATTGTAAGTCTGATTTCTTCTCGATGGTGATGAAAAGAGGTGATGAGGATTTAGAAGAGGAGAAAATCATAAGCAGAGTTCCAAATGGAGATATGATTGATAGTTTAACGTTCGCTACTATGGGCACATTGATGGATTTGTCATATAGTATGAGCATTGTGAGCAAGGTTGTGTCAGATTCTGGAGGAATTCTAATGTGCTTTGACTTGTGTGATAACATAAGCAGTTCATTTCGAATTTCTAACTGACAATCATCGAAAATCCCTAGATTCTAACAAGTACAACTATGAAAATTTAGATCCAAATGCTATGAAATTTTAACAGAGACTTACTCAATGTGTAAATGAGATGTCCTCAAAATTTCATATTCAAACTCGTTATAGCCAAAAAGATATTGCATAAAAAAAATAGAAAATTTGTTCTCGGATGAAATAGATTCTGATTCGAAAAATACTCAACTTCTAAAAATCGTAACTTTTGATTGGCAAAACCAAATACTCTAAAATTTTAAAGGAATTTTTCTCAGAGAGTGGAAAACACCTTTAAATTTTCAGAGTCTAAATCAAGGCAGAAGAAAAGTTATGAATATAGAGGAGTTGTTGATCCGAGGAGGTGATAAGTAGGCACCTCTCGAGTTTGTGTTTTTTCTTGATGAAGAACACTCCAACTTTGCCAAAGACGTGAGTTTTTATACTCTTTTACTATGAATTCTACCTATTAAAAAGGTGGAGAAAATGGTAGTAATAAGAGTTTCCAAAATACTCACAAAAACGAAAGACAATTGCACAACATTATCACGGATATCACTCATCGTAGGGGCGCTGCTTTGAGGTTCAAGAGCTTCGGCTTTTAAAGAAGAAAACTAATGATTTTTAATTCATTAATCGGTCGAGGGGCCACTTGTGCACGCCACGTGCTCTTTTCTTCCAACGGTACGAACCTAAATTCCCTTCAATTTTTGCAACCAAAATTCTCTTTAAGGTGTAGCCCTAACCCTCTTCATGGTGTAGCCCATTTAGGTCTTCAATAAGTGAGTCCAAAGAGTTCTTTTATGCTATGTTTGACTTGGTGCTCTCCTCTTTTTACAAGTTGTTTTTCCCTCTAATTTGTTGTCTACTATGGTCTCCCCTTATAATAAGTAAGTCTAATACAAAAACAAATAAATAAATATTAATGTCTTTGAACAAAAAAAGAGATATGCTCGAGGGTTACAATAGTTATCAAAAGGAAAACAAATTCCTTGTTCTTTCATTGGTGATCCTGAGATTTGCTCCATCTTTTATTGAATGATGTCGAGGACTTGCTCCCATGTTATTCAGTGGCATGACCTCTTCTTGTCTTGTATGCTAGGTGTGATTTCCACTTGGTTTTCAAGAATGTTTCCTACAACATGAACACACAGGTTAGTTAATGTTTTGGCTCGAGTGTGCGTGATTGCTCCTTGAGACACATCAAATTCACGAGCAAGCGCTAAAATGACTTATGATGTATGTTTTTCACTCTTTATATCCATGCTTACATCTTGGTTTAGTGAATGCAAGTACATGTATGATTGCTGGATTTGTTGATGCGGATTATGCAAAATGTTTTGATACTAGAAGATCAACTCACGAGTACAATTTTACAGTTTGTGGTGGAGCGGTCACTTTTGAAATGTTAGCTTCTAAACTGGATATTAACTGTACTAACTTAATTGTTTATTGTGTCAGTCAAAACATCATTTATCATGTGAAAAATCTAGCTTTCCATGTTGAAAAGATTCTCACAAAAGAAAATCACGTTGATGCACTAACTAAAGAGTTGTTAGTCACCAAGTTTAATTGTTTCTTAAGTTTGGTGGAAGTAAGTACGACCTCTAGCTCTTAACTCAGAACCAATGCGAAGAATTGTTCGATTTGATTTTAGTTTTTCTGGGCTGGTTCAATTCACTTAAATAACTGATAGTTTGTTATTTAGTTATTTTAAGATGAGTCTGTAAAGTAGAAGAGAATCGAAAATTTATGGTAGAAAAAACAGAGCAACAGAACAATAAAGGAAGAAGACAATCAAGAGAAATTTCGCGTGATTTGAAAGCGTTTATCGGCGTGAGGTTTCGCCGTTCCAACGGCTGAGGTAACTTTTATTGTCGTCAAATAAGCTTGGTAATGTTTAGTGTTGCCCTAGGTGTGGGTGATCTCCGATTCTTGTAAAGACTCCAATCCATGTTTTCTTAGTGTTTTCCCTAATAAATAATAAGATATTTGTGTTACATCTAGAACTTAGTGTCCCAACTACATTATTTCTTGATGCTCTCTTAATTTTTTATTGTTTATTGTTGAATCAACATAACATTCTCGGTTCGAGAATCAGGAGATTCTGAATTCTAGTTCTACAGATTGTTTTAAGTTTGACACGTCTGATCATAACTTGAATTTAAAAAACAAAAAAAAAAGTTGGATTTAATTATGGACCAGGGTTGATGAGGACCTATGCCATTTCTATTTAAATAGTATCCTAATAATAATAATAATAATAAGAACACATTTAATTTAATTTAATTAATATTTCAGCCTTCATGGCCAAATAAGTCTTAATTTGAGTTAATAAGAAACTTTAATCTCTATATAAAGTGGGAAAAGCTAAATATCAACTTAATTAGCTTAAACTCCACTTGGTCATACATATAAAAATTATAAGTAAAATAGATAATATTACATTGATTTATACTTATTCAATTAACTTTGTTTAATCAAAGGGAACTGATTTTTTTGTTGGGTTTAAGAAAATTAAATTGAGGACCCAATTGTGGAAAAATGAAGTTTCAATTATTAAAATCAAGAACTTAACTTGTTGGATTCCAATTTGGATGGCAATGAACCAATTTGATCTGGTCTCACTCGAACCAATACTACCAAATTATTAATTCGATGATCAAATTATTAATTAAAAGAATAATGCATTCTTAAAATACTTGTTAACATATAATTAATTAATTATTTATAATTTATGATATTTATTATTATTTTAAAAGATTAGATTAAAAAGTTAACCGTAAATAGGAAAGTATGGGAATGAAAAGGAAGAGAACCCATAAAACTATTAGATTTTCCATCAAACAGGTGGCTCAATTTTATCAGGTTTTTTTAATATTTGCTAAAATAAAATTTGTAATAATTGATTAAAATCTCAAAAGCCTCGGGTAAATACAATTCAATTGGAGTTTAGTCAAGTTTAATCCTTTTTATTATTAGTTAATTAAGTAATTTTTGATGGTTCAGCTCAAATCTTAGGAATTTTACTTATTTATTACATTTCATGAGCTATTAAATTATTTTATTTATTTGTGGAGAGAGAGAGAGAGAGAGAGAGAGAGAGAGAGAGTGCTCCCCTGACAATGATTTGTTAGATGATGTAAAAGGAGAGGGTTTTTCAGAGCGGAAAGATTTGGTAAACTGGATGCGAAGGGTCCCACCTACCCTTTGCTCATCTGGGTCCCACGTAATTGATTTGACAAACCCAAATTAAAAAAATAATAATGTTAGAGAAGCAACGTAATATTATAAAAAATAATTTATTTATTTTTCTTAACCATAAGATGTAATCGTAAGTGACACTCTTACGGTGAGGGTACACATGTTGTCTAGTGATTCATCGCTTCCAATTACGAATGGGGAATAGAAATCTATGGTTCAGGTATAAGGACTATGTTAACAAGGGTGAGGGCGACCACAGTAAATCATGGCCCAACAGATGATCTCTCGTATTATTGTCTCAACCATTAAATTTAAACCTTCCATTTTTATTATAAAAATTATATATATTTTTAATTTTTTTAGTTAAAAACAAAACCACGACCATATGCTCTAAACACGTCAAATCGAACGGACAACTAGGAGGGTAAAAATTGTCTGTTCCACGTGCGGTGGACAGGTTGGACAACGTAGGACCATTCTTCGACAAACGGTCATCTGTTCCCTCAATTAGATTACATATTTGGCTCGTGACTCAATTATTCTAGAAAACGGCGAGTCGTTCTCCCATATTATATGAGGAGATAACAGTCAACACTGAACTCATAGATCTCAAAAACTCTGACACCTCGAGCGATGTTTTATTTTTCTCTTTATTAACGACGTCAATGGATTCTGATTCAAGTAGATGAGTGATGCCAGCATGGACTGGTATTCGGACGACATGCCCAGATACGATGACCTTCGAGCATTCGATCATTTAGAAGGTGATGGAGAAATAGAGGTGCATTCAACCTCGCAAACTCTAAACGATGAACTTCGAACACCGATCGAGTCGGAGGACGACGAGGAAAAAAGTATACCGGTAATGAAAGAAATCTCTATGAGTTTTTTTTTCTGGTAAACAATATAGTTCTTTACAGGTCATTAGAGACGAAATAGTCTAATATGCTTTGAATAATGAATATGACATCAAATTCATTAAAAATGAAACTCGGGAACTACGACCGCGTGTTAAGGTGAATGTGAGTAGCGACTACATACTTTAATCATGCAAAATGAGCATACATTTCAAATAAAGAGTTACACTGATTCACACAGTTATGTAAGAAAAATTGAGAATCGCCACGATACTGCAAAATGAGTGGCAAACTATTATTTGAATAGGTTCAAAAGTCAACTCTACATGAAAAACTCCTTCTATTATTGAGACGGTGATGAAAGATTTAAATGTGAGCATCACACCTAGTATTGCTAGAAGAGCAAGAAACGATGCTCGAAAACTCAATGATAGGAGGAGCGAAGAACAATACAAGCTATTGTAGTCGTACGCAAAAGAAATACGTAAATCAAATCTAGGTAGGACAGTGAGAATACATAGTTACCAGGTGGACTTTGGCCAGAATGAGTCATACATATTTCAAAGAATATATTTGTGTATGACTGATTGCAAGGTATGTTTGCTACAACGTGACAGACCTATTATCTGTTTGGATAATTATTATCTGAAAGGCTCTTGCCTCGGCCAATTACTTACAGCCGTCAATATTGATGGCAACGATAACATTTATCTTGTTGCCATTGCGAACGTGGAGTCAGAGTGCACAGACTCATAGAAGTGGTTTCTGCAAATATTGAAGGACGACTTAAACACTTAAGATGGAGGCAGATGGACAATTGTGTCGGATCGACAAGAGGTACAATTTTGTCGGATCGCATCTACTATTGTTTCTTGTACTGCTTATTTAGTGGTGTAATTGTACTACGTAAGAAAGTAATGTCTAGGAGACTGAATTTTAAATTAGACCGTTTGTGATACTTCTAACATTTTCTAAAAATTTATTTAGAAAAGTAATTATGTTTAGAAGATTATCCAGTAAAGTATTTCATAGGAATTATTCTGATCAGTACTCTCCACGTTTTACAACGATGGTATTTTTATTATTGTTCCCACTATTTTTATTATTTTCCAACACAAATATTGAGACATTGTGATCATTATATTTATTTTATGTTAATTGTGTTTTTCTTTCACATATTAGGAGTTGTCGCGTGCTGTGGAGGAAGAATTAAGTTCAGCTAAACACCGCTATTACCTCCAACATATGTATGCAAACTTCAAAACTCAATTTCCAGAGCGTACAGAGATGCAACATGAAGTGCGGTCAGAGTAACCACAAATTATTATTTTGAAATAAAAATGAGAAAACTGCATCAGATTAACCCGGAAGCCCACGCATGGCTTCAACGAACACAATCTAGCTATTGGGCTAGTCATGCGTTTTCCTCAATTCCCAAGTGCGACGTGAGCTAGAATAATTTATGCGAGTCGTTCAATGCAGTTATGTTGTCGACCATGGACAAGCCGATCCTAACCATGTTCGAGATGATTCGAAAGTGTTTGATGATTCGCATTGTAAAAAAATACGAAAAGATGCTCGAGTCAACATACCTCTTGTGTCATAAGATAAAGAAAAAACTTGGAAAGCTAGTATATGTAGCTTGAAATTGGAGTGCTTCGTTAGCGGGAGATGCACCATTATGTGTCCATTCCATTCCATGCATACGTTTCATTAGACTGGCACAAAAAATTTTTATCCATCAACACTATCAACGAGCGATATATGTAGAGATGTACTCGAACTTCATTTGGACATGTGGCCGCCCGTACACAGAATGAACAAAATAATTCCGCCTGAATGAATGCGCCAACATGGTAAGCTGAAGAAAAATAGAGTGTGCGATCTCGATGAACCTTCGAGGTTAACAATTTTTAGGAGGAAATAGACGATGTCAAGCCGTATATGTCGACATCAGGAGCTAATAGTCGCACTTGTTCTAACAAGATATACACTTCAGACTCTGATGCCGCCTCTGCTTCGCAAGACATATTTATGGGATTCCACACATTTGACGGGACGCAAGTACATTTCAATCTTTTTTTCCATAAACAAACTTTTATTATTTTCTAATATAGTGTTCATTATGTACAGGAATCTTCGATGTGTGACCGAGGTAGAAATTATTGACTGTTGTAATTTATGTTTGAAAATGCAAATGGAAAGGAATATGATATCGAATAGGAAGGTTTAAACTCTAAACTCACTTACATTTGATTTCATCTTTCTTTTCATTTGCAAACATAATAATTTCATTGTTTTGTTCATTTGTAAATATAACAAAAACAGTTGAAAAATTGAACAGAGTTTCCTCTGTTTTTTAACTTCTCATCGCTAGTGTCAAATAGTTCCTGTAAATTTAAATAACCAAACAGATTTAGAATTTTATAGTATATACTAAATCACAACAAACGGAATAGTTAAGTACATCAATATAAAGTACAGCAAACTATATTACAACAAACTTAAGTACAGAAAATAAAATACAAAATATAAACTAAAGTGACAGCGGGGGGACCTCGGGTGGGACATCGTCGTTATCGGTCGACGGAGCTTAGACATTATCGTCATCAGCCTCCATCTAGTTCAGGATTATTTTTCTCGTGTCTCTCGAGTACTCCATCATCCCTCTGAGGTATTTCATCACCTCTGTATGAGACTCTGTCTGTCTCACCTCGATTTGATGGAGTCTGTCTGCTAGAGTTTCAATGTCCGACCTACTAGCCCTCTGAGTGGACCCCTGGAGACCCCAGCGAGCCGTGACTTTCTCCATTTGAACATCCTGAGAAGTGGAGTCTCCCTGATCTTCCTTCAGAGTCTAAGTCTCGTTGACTTCAACCAAGCCCATCCGAACCAAATGAAGCTTGTCAAATACGTCGACGGCCCGTTGTGATCTCATCTGCTCTCCAGACGACAACTGAACTCCAACTTGCCCGATGATCTTCTAAATCAACACACCGTAGGACAGGTTCTTGTTTTGTGTCCGCTTGATCTCTCCCATGTGACTTAGAATCACAAAGCTGAGGTTGAACCTCCTCCCGCTGTACAACTTCTCCATAACATAGAAATCCATGCAGCTAACAAGATCTTTATGTCCATGTCGCGGTAGAAGGGTGTGAGACATCATGTTGTGCACGACCTGAGCTCTGACATTTACATCTCTGGTTATGGGCTTCACGAACTCGATAATGTCAGCATTGCGATAGATTTGCCTAATGAAATGGATTCCCTAGGTTGATCCGACAAAAGGACAATCCTGGGAGGCGAGGTAGTACATCTCTGCTCCTTCTCCAGCAAACTCGATCAACGCATTGACCATCTCTGGAGTAACCTCGATCTCCGTACCCAGGATGTATGTCTTTATAACTTCTGACCTTCTGGTGAAGCTCAGGTTGGCATTAAATAGGCGAACAATGCGGTCGCAGCTATCGTCCTGCAAATTGTAGACATCGTGAAGGTCCATTCTGCCGAACATCTTCTAGATATCCAAAGACTCCCATCCTTTGAAGTCCATAGTCTTCAAATGCATGACTGAGCGATGTACTAGATCCAGCTCAAATTGATCCCGGCATATTTGGTTGCGAAATTCCGTCGACAAGAACCCAGGCCAAGGTCGCAACACCTCTGCCATTGACGGTGGCCGACATTCCGTCGGGCCACCTTGTGTCGGACCTCCTTACGACGTCGACGGCCGACATTTTGTCAGCACAATCTTCCATCTAATCACCAATCGGTCAACCATTTCAGGGGATATTTGGAAATTTAGACGGAATTGGGATATTTTGATTTTGAAACTCTAATTTGTGAGATTTTCGATGAAAATGATCAAAACAATCGATTATGGAGCAATGAGCAAGGTCGATGATGAGCAAGGCCGTTATTAGAACACGATTGTTCCTTCTTGTCTTTGATGATGAAATGAACGGCCGTTCTCAGAACACAACTGTTCGTTCTTGTATTGCTCCGTGGAACAGACAGCCGTTTGTCGAAGAACGGTTGTCTGTTGTCTAGCCCGTACACCACACGTGGAATGGACAATCTCCATCCCCTAGTTGTCGTCCAATCCGACGTGTCCAGAACGGACGACCATTGTTTTTAAATTGGTCGTTTGTTCTTAGGAAACAGACGGTGATCGGACGTATTTTTGATAATTTAATATTTAGATTGATAGTTTAGAGATTTTTTTAAAAAAAAAACTTATAATTTAAATTTTTATTGTTGTTAACCCTAATTTTTTTAGCCAAACAGAATCTTGCGGGTAGGTCCAGCTTCACTTTTAGAAACCATGGGTGATTGCTATGATTGGTTCGGTTCAAATTCAAAACACACTAAATCGAACGAGTCCAAGATTGTCAACTTGATTTTGTTTTACAATTAAATTTGCAACATGACAATTACTACGTGGTGTTGGTATTGTACGTTCATGTCTTTGTTCCCTGTTGCAATGGGTAAAGTAAAGAGTCTTTGGCATTATTAGTCTCCTTAAAACAAAAATATTTACAATGTGACAATAAAATTAACTTATGTAAAATATTTACAACCGTGGCATAACATTTAAATGTGACATAGTTTCAAATTCGGTGGCTAGAAAGAATAAGTCTATAATATGCATTAAATGACTTGGAAGAACTACGAGAATAACACATGGCATTAAAAGCAGCTTCCTTTGTTGGGTGAAGTGTATAGTCGTGCAAAGAGGTTGGAAAAGACTGGACCCATTATGAGTTTGCTTTGCTAATGTCATAATTACATTTTGAGCTAAACATCGTTTAATATTTGAAATGATTTTCGTATCAACGAGACGAAACTCATTAAGCTTAGGTCCTTATAAAAATAGAATATCCCTATTTGAAAATGCATCAGCTTTGACACAGAATCTTCAAAAGAATGGCTTAGCATTACTCTTTACTTGATAAATAAGCAAAAAGAGAGCGTGAAATTCATACTAAAATAGTTGATTTTAAGATTCATCCCACGGTTGATAAGGTAGACCTCGCTACACTATAGAAATCCCCTCTTATTCTATCTCTGCCTTATTTTCTCTTCATCTATTGACTATATGAGCCTATAAGGGTGCCTCTTCTGCACTCTCTCTCTCTCTCTCTCTCTCTCTCTCTCGTCATTCTCTCCTCTTTCTCTCTCGTCGACCCTATCAGTCATGTCGGACGAGGAGCACCACTTTGAGTCGAAGGCCGACGCTGGAGCTTCCAAAACCTATCCGCAGCAGGCCGGCACCATTCGCAAAAACGGTTACATAGTCATCAAGGGCAGACCTTGCAAGGTTTTTCTTTTTATTTATTTTTCGTTTCCCGTTGATTTTTATTCTTCGTCAAGTATTTACCGGTCTCCGTTCTGATCTGAGAACTATTTAATTCATTACCTTTTCTGCTGTCAGAATGTTGTTCATTCTTTAGGTTTACAATTTAGAGTGAGCGATCTAATTCGTCGATTTCAAATCTCAGTTATGTTTATCCAATGAGCAATGGGTTGTATCCATGTATGTATTATTACTAATAAGTGTGATTAGTGAATATCATGAGGAGATGCACAAGAGCTGGGGACTGAAACAGGAGAGAAGCGAAAGGAAGAAGAACACCGTTTAAATGTGTTATAGCCGACCAGTAAAAAAGTAAAATTTTACTTAGACAATACTGTTTTTTTCTTTCGACAATCTTTTACAACCTAAATTCCAACTAAAATAGGAAAATAGAAGGTGCAATTCAGATGACGCTCATGATCACAAACTCCTTCCTCCATATTCTGACTGCTAAACACGAAAATATACACGTAAACACATGAAAACTAATAGAAGAAACGATGCTGGATTAGTTATCCTTAGATGAAGTCGGTTGCCTAATATCATACCTACTGTTAACCAGCATTTAAGTCCCAATGGTCTCTGGCACTGCTCTTCCTTCTCCATGCCACTATTTCTTTTCTTTTGTTTGGATGGGGGTAGAGAGGAGTTCAAGACAGTCCTCTCCTTTATATGAACCTTGCCCCAAGTGGATTCAGAAGTAGGTTGGCCTTCCCATTGGATTCACAATTGTGTCAGAGGAAGCTTTTGCATTTGTCATATGGTTGAAGGATAGAGGTCAACCATTTTTTGTCTGGGTTCTGCAAGAAGATGGTGAGCTGGTTTGTGAGTGTCTATAGCGTGTTTGTTTAATAATGAAACATATTAAACAAGATAGATATTCAAAAAGGGAGGTGAAACTAACTTGTAAGCTACTCTGCCAGCCTTTTTAATGACTTCATAAGGGCCAAAATATTTTGACCTAGTTTTTGGTGTGGCCTTTGGGAAATTGACTATTGATGATATGATTAACTCCAAATCTCCAATAACAAAGGATCATTCAGTTTTATGTTGATTGGCATAAGGTCGCATTTAGGCTTGTGCTTAAATTATTATCTCCTTTAAAGTTTTGTTCAGATTGTGTCCTTCCAGCATTTCTTCAACAACTGCTAGTCATGATTGTTGGTGAGAACACAAATTTAGGCTTTGAGGCTGAGCTCCATATAAGACTTCAAATGTAGTCATTTCAATTGCAGTGTGATGTGGTATTATATCAACATTCAGATGGTAATCTTTCCTTTTGTCTGGAATTTTGAGTATCATGCAACGAAGATATATTTCAATGCATTGATTGAGCCTTTTTGTTTTGTCCATCAGTTTCCGGAAGATAAGCTAAACTGAGATATAACTTGAAAAGTTCTTTCTGAAACTTGCATTTCAATATCTTATATCGATTTGTGACTACGCATTGGGCGTTCCATGTAATTTTGGGATTTTTTAGGAAAAGCTTAGTACCTCTAGAGCTATGGAAGGATGAGAGAATGGTATAAAGTGAAAGTTGGCAATGATCACCATAATGTAATCTTTCCCATCAGATTTTGGCAATCCCTTTGTAAAATACATTGGATATGTATGTCCTAGGGCGCTAAGGAATAGGTAATGGTTGCAGTGATGACATATATGGAATGCGCTCCCCCTCCCCCTTCTGGCAGACATCACGTTGAAGAACTGTATCTTTGATCTCTTTATTCATTTTAGGTCAATAGAAATTTTGTTTTGCTTGGTATAAGGTGGCATAGATTCTAGAGTTGCCTCCCTCTTGAGAGACATGAATGGCGTGAATGAGATTGGACTATGTTTCCCTTAATTCGTATTCAGAGTGTGGGTTTATACTTAAACTATCAATTCTTATACTGATTCACTTTCGACGTTTTCATCTAAAATATCTTTTTGTTTCTCAGTCTGAACAGCTAGATAATCTTCATACTTTGGATCACCTCTTGAATCCATGAAGGTATTACATTAGATATGTTGTTGCATTCGTCTTCTTTCTTTGCATAGCCATGATAAAACATCCACCATTACGTTCTCCCCTCTTTTTTTGTAATGTATCTCGTAATGGAGTCCCAACAATTTGGACAACCATTTTTACTGAAATGGAGTAGTTATCTTTTCCTTTAAAAGGAACTTACGAGATTGGTGACTGGTTTTGTTAAGAAAGTGTTGCCTTCAAGATAATACCTCCATTTGGTGGCTCCCAACAGTTTGGACAACCATTTTTACTGAAATGGAGTAGTAATCTTTTGCTTTATAAGGACCTTAAGAGATCGGTGACTGGTTTTGATAAGAAAGTGTTGCCTTCAAGATAATACCTCCATTTGGTGACTCTAACTACCAATGCCTATAATTCATTCTTTTATGTGTATAAGCCAAGGTTCCATGGAAAGAATGAATTTCTTGTGAGCTATTGGTTGCTTATTTTGCATTAACACTGCTCCCATACCTCCATAGCCTGCAACATTCTCAATGGTAGATTGTTGATTGAAGTATGGTGAAGCTAGCATCGGCTGTCAATTCATTGCTTTCTTCAGGGTCTCAAATGGTTGGACGGTTGAAGGTCCCCAATGGAAGTTTTCCTTGGTCAATTCTGATAGTTGTTTTACCAAAGCTCATACCCTTAAACAAACTTCCTATAATATAGACATTGGAAATTTATCCCTGATTGTGAGATGATTGAGTTGCCTATAATCATCGCAAAAATGTCTTATTCCACCTTTTTTCTTGGTTAGTAACGTCAGTGATGCAAAGGGAATTTTGCTAGTTTGTATGATTCTTTTTGCCAACATTTCTTTAACCTTGTTTGCAATCTCGTTTTTCTGTATATAGGCTCATCTGGCATGTAGAGATTCTAATGAAAAGACAGCTCTCTACACATTGTCCCCTTGCTGGGAACCTAAACACTGGTAGCCAGACGTTTAGAGCTCTCCAGGAAACAATTTGCCTCCGCTCAAAGGAGTTGCTTTTTACTTTAATGTTCTTGTTTCATATTTGTTTGGATAGTATTTGACTGATCATATTCCATTTGGTAAAAATGATCAATTTGTTTGTGTCCTTTGTAAACCTAAACTATAAGGATTGACCTGGTTGCATGAAGTGTGTGAATTTCTTTGCTATGATGGAACAGTTATTGTAAATATCATTGCCTGGATATGTGATGACTAAGTTTGCATTATCATTTTTTCAGGAGCATAGATTTTGTTCAGAAGTTTTCATTTTGTCCAATATGTTTAAATGCTCTTTTTGGTTCAACAGGTTGTGGAGGTCTCCACTTCTAAAACCGGTAAGCATGGTCATGCTAAATGTCACTTTGTTGCAATTGACATCTTCACTGCCAAAAAGTTGGAAGATATTGTTCCTTCTTCACACAATTGTGATGTAAGCATTTCTGTTTTCTACTTTTTCATTTGCTTGAATGTATCTGAAGGTGCATCTGTTTTCGTTTCACCCAATTCGTTGGTTTTGAAATTCAGGTACCCCATGTCACCCGAACTGACTATCAATTGATCGATATCTCTGAGGATGGATTTGTATAACTCCTACATCCTTTATTTTATTTTATTTTCTTTCTCTAATTTGGAAATTTTTATAACCTATTGGCTTAGACTAACGCATGGAATACATTACAGGTTAGTCTGCTGATGGACAATGGTAGCACCAAGGATGACCTGAGGCTTCCAACCGATGACAACCTTCTGACTCAGGTTAGAATAATTGGATTTTCTATGTTTGAGGCACCATGAACTCTCTTTGCTATGTTATCAAGGCTAGGTTGTTGGAATTTTGCTATTTCACTATATGGTTGATAGATTTCTTATGCCTTTTATGAAAACTCTTCTCTCTAGAAGAACTCATAATTTTCAATTAGTTGCCTGGTGATTATCCAGAAAAGTAGGTAGCCAAACTTGAATGGATTCTAATGTGTGAAATGCTATGAAGAATGGACATGCCAAACTAGTGACATGGACAATCCTCAACGCTTGTCTGGCTTGCCTAGATGAGCGTCTTTTCTGTATTTTAAAACTTATTGTTCATTTTTTTCTACTTCTTGGCATCCCAAGAGAAAGTAAAAATTGTAATTTACTTTGCTGGAAATACAATATTTAGTACAAAAAAAAAAAAACACAATAAAATGTAAAAATCTTGCTTGTTTATTCACCCCTAAAGGGAACTTAAAAATTGTAGGGCTAAGATAATAATGGTGTAGTTGGGTCGAGATTTCGTTTTGCTTGTTATTGTCTCATTGTACAAACACGTTTAAGAAGATAAAATGTGTGATTGTTAGTGTTTTTTCTTGCAAATATGTAGTTTTTAGGTCACATAACTTCACCATAAATGTAGATTAGGAAATCCTGAATACTAAAAACATGTGTAAATCGTGTCCCCAAGATGTCCTAATTTTCATAAAATGTAGTCGTTGGTGCTTTTTCTACGGAAAAAATAGGTTGCGTAAAAAATGGTCTTATAACTTTGTGTTACCTAGACTACCTGTGCCCCTTTTTTCCTAATGTATGGAAGTCTAAAAACCAATTTATGAAAATTTGGTGCAGATTAAAGATGGATTTTCTGAGGGTAAGGATCTGGTCGTCTCTGTTATGTCTGCAATGGGGGAAGAGCAGATTTGTGCACTCAAAGACATTGGCCCCAAGTAGGTGCGTTCAGTACAGGCTGAGTACTTAATCAATACTCTCTTTTGAGACTAAACTATTTAACCCATTATGGGTTGAGAGTCTGGAACGTTCATCAATTTGCAAAATGTTTTTTTTTTTTTTTTTTAATATAAATTTTTTATTTTATGATTTTAAAGTCCAATTTTATCGTTAGACAGTTGCCGGTGATTTTTGCCGCACAATCAATTATTGTTATTCTCTTGCGATGATTGGTTTTAATCTTTGTACTCATGTGATTTGTTTCAATATTTGTGAATTTCTTGCATTCATTTGTTTATAAATTATGTCTTTATAGTAAATTCAAAAGATAACCAACCTGGTCGAGGCTGACATACGATGCAAGATGTGTAAGTCTGTAAAAGTTGTTGTTTTGGCGTGAATTGCTTGCTTGCCATGCAATATAGTGATTGACACATGCAACTTCTTCGAGGTAGGGTTTCGGGTTTGGATGAAAAGTTGCTCAATAAAAGCACATTTTTGTATGATTCCTTTTGGCTATACAATTCATTTGATGCTATGTGTTGTTAGAAGGGTAACGGTAGAGTTATACATGTTAATTTGACGGTGAAATTTATATTATCACGTGACATTTACTAACATTGTATTATAAATAGTCAAAATAAGATATTAAATGCACTGAGAAATAATTGACACAAACAGCGTATAAGAGATTAGGAGGAGTTTAGGATGTGTCCTAACTATAAACATGAATTTGAAAACTCTTAACTAAATGTGTCAAACTCTTAACTAAATGTGGTAACATTGGTGTTAGGGGTTGACAAGATTAATTTGAAGTTTAGGGTTTGTTTATAAACTTAATTGAGGACCAAAGTGAGGAATTGACACAAATCAGGTTGACGCTGTCTCAGCGGGTGCGAGAGGCAATACATCTCTACCCGATCCACCTTTTGTAATAATCTATGGCCGTATCTACTATTTCAATGTTTTTCAAGGACCTATATGAAATTATTAAAAGAAGCAGCCCTCTCTCTCTCTCTCTCTCTCTCTCTCTCTCTCTCGCGGAAAGAACGTGGTGTGTCCGAATTGCTACACATCCCCACCAAGTACCTGGTCATCTTTCGTTTCCGCCATAGCCACCGCCAACAACACCTTCCACCCATGGCTTTCCCACCACCCCCTTTTTTATTGCATCTCTCTTCTATAATCATCGCCGCTGACTCCTCCCTCTGTAGCTCTTCCGCCGTGCGGTTCCTGTGACGAACGCGTGCTTTTCTCGCGTCCGCGAATCCGATCCCTACGCATTTCCGTTGACGTGATTATTGATAATTTAGTGTTCTCTTTAATGATTGTTGAGATTTGAGGAAGATGGAACTGTCTACTGTGAATTCTCCCAGAATGAGAGGAGATCATGCTATGAAAGCAGGAGTTGAAGGGATTCATTTGCCAGACGTCGAGCTGGAAACTTCTAATTTTTCAACCGAGTCTTATTATCAGCTGCAATCGATGAATGCGTTGGAGATCTTGAAAGAAACTATTCGCGTTCTACGGTTCAATTCGTCGGGATTCGTCTCGATTGCCGCTTTGCTTATTTGCCCAGTTTCGGCGGTTTTCTTGTCCAATGTGTTAGTCAATCAATCAGTAGTGCACAAGCTTAGTATCAGACTATTACTGATTGTGAAATCCAGTGGACTTCCATTGAATCCTCTTATCAAACATTTTTGCCAGAGATTTGCTGAGGCATCCCTTTCATTCGTAATGTGCTTCCCCTTATTCATAACATTGTCTTTGTTGTCAAAAGCTGCCATTGTCTACACTGTGGACTGTACTTACTCTAGAAGGAAATTTGATTTTTACCACTTTTATTACCTGATTTTAAAGATATGGAAGCGGCTAGTTTCGACGTATCTGTGGGCTTGTGGAGCGATTATCGCTTGCCTCACCTCATTTTTGGTTCTTCTTGTCGCTCTCTGCAGCACAGTATACGTATTTGGATTATCGTCATATATAATTGTTTATGCTGCAATAATGGCTGGTCTCGTTTTCTCTGTCATATTTGCCAATGCTGTTATTATTTGCAACACTGCCTTTGTTATTTCGGTGCTGGAGGATATTTCAGGTCCAGGAGCATTGCTTCGATCCAGTGTTTTAATCAAGGGTCAGACACAGGTGGCTCTTTTGATATTTCTTGGATCCACCATTGGAATGGCATTTGTGGAAGGATTGTTTGAGCACAGAGTGAAGACACTGAGCTATGGAGATGGATCTTCTCGGATATGGGAGGGTCCTCTTTTGGTGGTTATGTATTCTTTTGTGGTGCTCATTGATTCAATGATGAGCGCAGTTTTTTATTTCAGTTGCAGATCTTCAAGTATGGAAAATCAACAGGATGAATGCCTCCCAATTTTACAAACCATTGAACTTTCAACTGAACCAATTGATGTTCAATAACATAAAGGAATTCATTACCTATTCATAGCTATGTTGGATAGGATTTTGTCGTGATGTCGTGTTTGGATGACATGTGCCTTTGAAGATCACATAAAGAGGAGGGGCAGTGGTAGCCTCAAATGGTTTTTTTCTCTTTCACAGTTCATTGAATTTCTTCTTTGTCGATTCATTAGATGTAGAAAGTGTGACAGATTTAGTAGTTAGAATACAATCCTGAGGCCTGAGGGGATTCATTCATTTGTTGAAGACAAAATTTTGTGATAGTCACAGATTCTGAAATAGTACTTTACATTGTAACTAGTTCATTTGTTGTCTTTCCCACATATTAGTGTGGAATTACATTGTCAATCAAGAAATGTTTGAGTAGATGCTGCGTATGTTTCTGTAATAATGTTTTAAGATCTTTGTTCGAATTCTCTAGCAGAATAATGTACATCTGGATCTGTGTTTTATCACTGTTTTAAGGGCAAATCAGGAGCAGCGGTGTGAAAACTTGGCAAGAGAGACCAAGCACAGTTGGAGTGTAGAGACAAAGCCAGTCCCTTGAACCAGGTAACATAAACTCATATTTCTACTTTCCTTGGGAAATGTTGAAGAATTTAATGAGATTGATTAGTTTGATTTAATAAAAGTAGTGAAAATCAATTACTTGGTTTCGTTTCTGTTTATAAAATATGCAAATCAAACCAAACCACATTAAAGAATTAAATTAAAATCAACTACAAATCTTCTTATGATATCTCCTTAATAGCATATTAGGTTCTGTTTTGGATTGAAGTTTGTCATTATTGTAGTTTTTATTTGTTGGGTTGAATTTTGAGGCATAAGATTAGGTTTTGATTGGATTAGTCTGATGGAAAAAATACCCCAAAACAAACCAAGAATCAATTTCCATGGTTTGTCTCAGAGTGATGGATCACTCACCTCAACTCCATCAATTTGGTTTTTTGAGTTCTTAAGCGCATACCCTTTGAATACTAGAGAGGATTATGCCTGCCTGAAGTTGGGCAGATCCTACTCATATTTCATGCTTCCTTCGTCAAAATGATTCTTCTAGATTGAAGGCTAAAGCCTCCTGGTACTTTTCTTTTCTTTTTTCTTTTTTATTTTAATAAACTCAGTGTATCTGCGATCTAATCTTAAATTCTAACGTGATATTTATTAATAGAACGAGCAATTGTTACATATTATAAATAGTTGGAGGTATGAATGAGATATAATCAGTCATCAAACCGTAAGATTAGAATGTACGACTAGAACAAGCTTAACAAATATTATAGAGTGACAATGATTCATCAAAGACAAAGTTGATAATATTTTTGTTATAATAAGTTTATCCATGATAATCCGCAAAAGAAGATGTAATTGATTTTCTTATCGCCATCGACAAATGTTAGTAGTTGAGGTGAACGCGCCCTCAACTCCAACAACGGTGAGAACACAAATTCAATCTCATCAAGAGAACACTTGTTCGGCAGACTTTACATGAAACAATGTTAAATTAAAAACTTACAATCTCTGTATCCACAAAGAATTAGTCTTAATCAAAAAAACCACGACGATACACTTGTCGTTTGTCCCAAAAATGTCTATGCGAAACTCGTGTTAAAAAAAAAAACTTTTTTCTTTTTTTTCAATTAAAAAAAAAAAAAGAATTTCAAACCTCAGCCTTCAGCAGAAGATAATAAAGGAGTATTAACAGAGTCATGATTCGAAGAAAAATGGATGGGCATCAAAGCTGGATCCTGATATGCAGTCACCAACGTCTGATAAAACTCAGCCATGGCTGCACTGTTTTCATTTTCCCTGTCTTTCTTTATCAAACTCTGCACAGTGAAAAAACAATTGTCCGGCATGTAATGGAGGATTTTCAAAGGCAGAACAACAAAAATGGAAGACAACAGCAAACTCACTTCAACCGAGTAGGCGACAAAATTGGAAAGGAAGCGCTTTCGACAGTACTCGTTGAAAAGAAGAGTCAGGATGGGAAGTGGAAATATTAGGTAAGATGCAATGGAGAGCTTCTTTAGAGTGAATATTCCTATTGCAATTGCATGCATAAGTAGCAACGAAAATATCATTGAGTTGTGTACAATCGGCCAAAACTTCCCCGCCGTTTCGTATTTTGGCGCATAAACATTTATGAACTGCGCGTTATATTTGTGAAGCATTCGATTAGAACAAGAAAAACTATAACAAACCACTCTATTCGTGTTGATATAAATTCAAAAGAGATGTAAAATTTTATGAGAAAAATATGATTTTCATCCGCGCTTTGCAATTTTAATTAAGATCCTTCAATTTTGTCTTCAAATGGTCATCTAATTCATTTTTCATAATTAAATTAACGGAAAAAATTACGTGACAATTATTTTATTTATATCATATACTCCTATAAGTCAAAATATGTAATTGGAATATATCGAATCTTCTTTTGAGTCATTTTCAGGCTAAAATAATTAAAAAAAAAAATGATTTAACTCCAAAATAATTAAATCAATCTTGCCGTAAATAAATAACAATGTTAAAAAATTATCTTGTATTTTTTCTTTTGATAAATTTTACGATGAAAATAGATTTGAGGACTACTTAAAGACGAAATTAAAATGATGAGGACCTTATTGAGAAAAACAAAATCACAAGGGCTAAATAAAAAACAACTCTTACATTATGAGGAATAAGGTTTATACGAAGAATTTGTGCTTGTGTGCGTATATACGAAGAAGTTGTTTACTAACCTGGTTACGGTAGATGATGTAACTGAGGCAATAATAAATGAGAAGGAAGGGAAGAATGAGCGGAGCTAGGAAGAAATATGTAATCCCGAGAAGGGCAAAAAAAAGAAGCCTAGGAATGTCTCGGTGGTATGGGATCGACGGAACCTCATGCTCGTCGAATGACTTTTGACCACACGGACAAGGCTTTGTAATAAGACTCCAAATAAGCTGCACCATTCGGAAAAGTTCCGACGAGGTGCTCGCCCATCCCGACGTCACAACATATGCAATAAAAAACGAAGCCTACAAAGATGATCAAACAACATACTATTTTATATAAATATATGAAACCAATGTGGGGGGAATAAAATTCTCACCTGGGCCGGAACGGAGACACCGAGCTTAGCTGGAATATTTTTAGGCTCGAGGAAGATGGAAAGCTGAGTCAAAATGGAACCAGAGAAAACTGTTGCAAAAAATATGTTCCAGATGGTAAACCACAGCACTTTGTCACAAGCACTCTTTTCTATTTGACTGTGAGAAATATAGCCTTGAATGGAGGAGAGGAACTCCATTATAGGAGGCACCATTTTTAGAAACAACTGAAGGATAAGACTCGGGAGGTATCCCGTCACGACTTCACTGACAAACGTGCTGCGATCATACATATTCGGGCAATGACCAAATTATTATCACAGAAAAACTTATACGGATATGGCATAGACATGAACAACACCGAGAAAAGCTCAAATTTACTCTACAATCTTAAATAGCCTATAAAGGTTGAATTACTTACATAGTGAGAATGCTTTTGAGGAAGGGGAGCCAAATTTCCAACTGGTTCAAATTAGTCAGACCTTGCACTAAAACGACAGGGATGAGAAACAATATCGTGAGAAGGATACAAGCAACAAAAACGATGAGCTTAGAAATCCATCTTCGCATGAACGATGAAGAAAAGAAAGGCCAGTAGACATCAGTTGGTGCCGGAGCTTGCTCCGTGATCCATTTAGTGGGATTGGTTGATTGTTGCATGTGACAAGAAACGGCAGCTGCGTATCGAGTTTTGAAGGAAACAAAGGCTGCTTGAACTTCCTGTTCTCGAACGACAACTGAAATAAGTCAGCTAACTCCATTTTTAGGCATTTATCGGACCTCATCCATACAATTTGACTAAACATAATCAATAAGTAAAGGGTATAATACACTTTCGACTCCTGCAATATATGGTTTTGTCACTTTTCAGCTGACATGTATTAGTATTTTCAACTCTTCCCTTCTGCGGTGTGATTTTTTAGAAAATTTGAAGAAGAAATGTGTGTTTTTAAAAATTATGCACGAAAACAAGTAAATTACGAAAAGAAGATAATAATTCAGTGCATACTTCTCCTGCCAATATTAGTCCTGACTGCCCCATTCTAAGGTTCTGCTCTATGCCTTCCAGCCGCTTCTCGTAATGATCCACGAGATCAGAATTAGTCTTCTTTTTAAACAATCCGCAACAATTTCCGCACTTGTTTTCTTGCTCCTCAGCGTCTGATTGTAAGTGAACCAGCCTTCTATACAATGTCTTTGCATCATTCTAGCAAAAAACACAAATAAATACGCTCCAAGTAAGAAACAAGTCATCTGAATTTTTGGAACAAATGAAGGACAAAATTTCAGATTGAAGGATGGTAAAGATGATAGGGGTTACCATAAGGTTCCTAAGTTTGTTAGTTCGATGGACAACCATGTGTGACAGATAAGTTGACGGGTAATATTCGGAGAAAAAACTCGCAACATTTTCGCTGACACTTCGCCCGGCTGATGCAGGGATTCCACGTACTAAAATAGTAAATTGATGAGGCTGAGGTTTTGACGAATAAAAATACTCAACTCTTTTTGCCGAGATATATCTATACTCCTGCATGATCAAAATTCCACATATCTTGAACATCTAAAGTCATTATGGTATGACACCATCCACTAACATTCAAAAAAAGGGAACCTGAAATCTGTTGGCTCCAAGAACAATCATACAGAAATTAAGTGTTTTTTTTCTTAGTACCTCTCAAATTCGACTTACATAGTAAAGGAGACAGCAGACAAATATAGTGACAAGATAAATGGCACAGAAGTGAAACCATAACCTGCAAATCGGGAAAGCGGGCGAGCTTTATAATAACTTAAAAAATGGTTTATATACGAGAGAGTGGCATTTAATTCGTATTCGAAGCCCAATCATGGAAAAACTTACCATTTTGATCCATTGTTTACATTTGAAATGGTAAACACATCCAAAGAATTGTTTGAGAAATCAGTGAAATTAACGTCCTCAAGCTGATCACCGGAGCAGTTCACTGGAAGGAGAACAAAGATTCCAATAACCCCGGCGAATACAAATAGTTTTAAGCTGCAGAATCCATAATTGAATGAAAACTAGATCAATTGAAGGAAATCTATGGAGCAGAACAAAAGTAAGAGGATTGGGTTTGGTTCTCTTCTCTCATTAGAGAGAGAGAGAGAGAGAGAGAGAGAGAGAGAGAGTTTTACCAGAAGGTAATAATCCGCATGTAAACGACAGCATCCAATCCTGAGGATGATAAAAGCTCTTCGTCAGAAATCATCCATGCTTTTCTAACCCAACCTGGAGAAGGTATCAATCTTTCTAGATTGAAATGATTCCTCTCTTTAGACTTTCCTTCGGCCAGCAATCGTGGTATATAGACATTATAGTTGGTCGGTTGTTTCCTCAGTACAGAATACAAAAAGAAGTACAAAACACACAACCCAGAATTTATTCCCACAGATGTTAAGAGAGCAGAAACAAGCATTTTAACTCAGTAAATGGGGACCCTTGAGATTGTCCAACAAAGACCAAACTGCAACAGAAGCAGAAAAAAAGAAAGGAAACTCTCAGAAACCTGCAAGAAACTTTATAACTACTAGAATTTTATGATCTTGAACTCTCTTCCGAATCCATAATATGACTAGAAGCATTTGAAATTGCTTCTGAGCAAAAGAAACTGATAAATAACTCTCTATACTTGTTAATCCAGACAACCAACAATTGAATCCGCGCGAACACAATATTAGTTCACTAGGAATTGGAGTTCGAACGTCTTAAACTTTTCAAAATACAAATAACTAATCGAATTCCATCATAAATTCAGAATATCAGAAGCACCCAAACCCCACAAGTCGTTAGCACAGCCTCTGAGCTACACTATAAAAACATTGAAGCTACACTAAGTTCGAGCTCTCTAAACAACCTATAAACTTTAACAAACCATTTAGCAGAGGCCACCCACGAATTGTTGAGGAACAGATGAAAAGAAAACTACTATGACTGCTATCTAAGTTTACTGACAACTCTCGAATACGCATGCTGCTGGAAATTTGGTACAAACTTGAAAAATTAGAAACACCCAAAATCGAGAACTCATCGGAAACAAGCCTCGGTAAAAGCTTCCGACGAAAACGAAATAAAAACAAATAAATAAATAAATAAATCTTCTACCCTATCAGATAACCAAAACGCTCTTACTATATAAGCTCAATAGCAAGATCAATCAAAGGGCAAGAGAAGCTCAAACCTCTGGTTTTCCGCAAATTTTGCCAACTGGTTCTTCTACTTTTATTGCCTTCTAAAACAAGAGAAAGCGATCAAAGTTATCAAAAATTGGCAATACCAACATTAGATCTAATCGTATTTATACTTCAAGCATTAAACCATATAAAATATTATGTGGGTTCCTTTCCATGCAATAGATAGAAGCGGAAGCCAGGCCAGATAATCCGGAATCAGTATTCTTTAAGCGAAACAAGAACAGGAAGTTCCTCCCACTTTCTTCGACGTTCGAATGAAAGATAATACCTTTGCAATTACTCGAACAAAATCGAACTTCAATTGAGAACTATTGAGTTTAAACAAAATTAAGCATCTTTTATAGCATATCCAAGGATTAGTTTTAAATTTGAGTATGAACAGTAGGTGAGATTTTAGCAAACCTATATCATCCGCCTGACCTTCGACCGATCGGCCAACTACCAGTCAAAGAAACAAAATCAGACAGCACTCTATCGTACAGGGCTTCCTCCTTGCTAAATTTTTAATCAACTTTTAATTATAATTTTTGGTTTGAGCAACGGTAAGTTTATCCTGTGATGTTATATAATGATGCGTGAAATTTACGTGATGCTCTTTGATTCTTAGAATTAAGGTTGAGATCGTTTTGGTAATTGTAACTGAACTGTCAATTTTAGAAACCGAACTCAAACCGGCATAATTAGGGAACAAAACCGAATCAATTTTGCTAGATTCGATTTTGACTTTTCTTTTTTATTTTGAGCTCACATTGTGTCGGGGTGGTTTGGGTCTTTCATTTGTTTTGTTCGAGCTCTTAACTTGTTTTCTATATAACTAAAATTATCAATTTAGTTCAATTGCAATCAATTTAAAAAAAACAAAAAACAAAATAGAAAACTTCGATTTCACTCCTATAACACTTTTTTCAAAGGACAAAAATGGCATTGACAATGGGTTTAATTTGTTCATCCGGTTCAACCCAAACTGATAATAAACACAACTAAGGTAAATATTATATTAATTAAAATAAAAATTACTCGTTAATAAAATTAAATTATTTAGTAAAACAAAATAAACTGCAATCATTAGTTAATTAAATTTCTCGCCCAGATATTTTACTTCGATTTATTGTGTGACTTAGAAGAACTACGATACTATGGAAAAAATGCATAAAGATTGAAATGGGATTGGAAGGGGCCGCGCGTACGCAGGCCCCCACTACCACAAATTATGACGTAGGCTCTGCCACGTTGGGCAGACCTTAGGCGGGCGCCCCTTCGCAGTGCAATGAAGGTCGCCAACCTAGGCCATGAGTCTGCATGATCACCCATTGACCCCGTCCAGGTAAGTATGTTGCTCAGTGGATCGTCCTTTTGTTTTATACCCTATTCTCTTCCTTGGGCCTCACTATTTTTCCGATGTGGGAATTTATCACTCGTTTCTTTTCATACTTGTCTCGTTATTATTGGTTTCTTCCCAGCTCCCCCCAACACTCTTATTTTAATTTTCAGTTTTGACTTATTTCTTGCGCTTTTGTCTGAGGAGAAATATACTGATTTGGTTCAAGATTAAGTTCTTTCGGCCCCAAGCTTGATGGAAAAGAAGTAGCGGAGTTGCTAGATTTGCAGCAAAATGGAGGTCTGACCTAGTTTTCGGTTGCTGTAGATTGGTACATGAGAAAAGGGGGATTAAATCCAAAGAGGAGTATTATTTCTATGCAAATCCTCATGAATGCTGGGTTTGCTTTTCTTTTCTTTTCTTTTCATTAGTCAGTGGTGTTTGTTCAATCCAAATGATTTAACTTTTGAAAGCTGGAATTAAAAAAAGAGAAAAGAGCAAAAAATTTGAAAGACTTGATGCTGCCTATGCTTTCTTGCTGGCTGCGCGATTGTGCTTCTTTTAACCATCGCAGTTATCATTCACGCCCCTTATCTCAATGACGAAGAAGGAATCACTCATTATATGGCGGCAGTTCTTCCACTTTTATAGCTAAGTATATTTTGATATCGAAAAACGATGAATTTAAACGTATAAAAACTATCGCAAGTCTAATATTCTGCATCAAACAAAAACTAAAATGGCTGAATTTCATGGCAGCTTGTTTGGATTTCTGTGTGAGCTTAAAACTAGACACAGAAACTGAAAAAGATTGAAAGCATACATGGAACTTCTCCCTCTTGAATTGGTTTTTATGAGAATTTCTGATCAGATCTTGGCCTAGCTTTCTGTCTTTTTTTTTTTTTTTTTTTTTTCAGAAACTCTCTTTTCTGTTGCAGCTGTTGATTGTTGATTATAATCTTGTTGTGTCCTTTTCACATCGCCTATACCGCTTAACAGGGCATGAAAGTTTGATTTTCACCCACCTTAAAAATGGCGATTTGATTAGATTTTAAGGTATAAATTCCCGTTTCTTCTGCAGGTCAAGTTCTCAGATTTCTTCTTCGCAGAACAATTAGCATGCAAGGTTTGGTTGTGCTTATACATTCGTGGGATGAATGTAAAATCAGGCACAACACTTCATGAAGCACTCTACACTTCCTAATTGTGTAGTTTTATATTATCTTATTCCTTAAAGTTTGAAACCTGAACTCCTATATTTTAACTGCTTGCAATTTGGACCTGGTAGTTTACCATTAAATTCATAATGAAGCATTTTGACCTATTGATAGCGAGTTCAAACATGCGAGATTTAACAGATAAAGTCATTATTGATAGCAACCCTTAGCTCATAATTTGCACTCGCCACAAAAGAATGATAACACAAACATAATGGAAAATCCAACCTTAATTTGTATTAAATCTAATATGATAGATCAATTTGCTCGATACAATTGAAATTGGTTTGTGCAAGAGTTTGTTTGGTTTTTTGGATCCTTGTGGGGGATCAAAAGAAGAGCCTTTTTTTTGGTTGCGTCTCCAGCAACTGTTCAAGCGCTCAAGTATACAAACACAATTGTGGCAATTTTGTTTTAGAACAGCTTACAGTTTGAACAAACAGGAGCTATTTGATGTTAGCATTGGGTTTCTCAGTAGTTGCCACCATTTCCAGCACTTATTGGGACGTTTTGTATGACTGGTTTGGAGAATGCATGGAAACAATGTTGCCGAGCATTGTGCATTCAAATCAGTACCATTGCCTTTCAAGTTAAACTACAAAGATGGATAAACAAAGTCCTAAAAGAAAACTCTTTGTAGGAAAGAGATTGAAATCAAGAAATTAGGCATTACCCAAGAAACATCTTCGTAAGAAACTTCAATAGGTTTTTCGAAAAGGTTCCACATTCATGGGGGAAAAAGGAATTACTTGTTAAGTTTCTGACTAGGAATCAGTTCTTTACTAATGCTTCCCATTTTCAACTAGTTGAATTGTTGTGCTCACCTGTGTTCCCCCTGTCTCCACTGCAACAGAAGAAGTGAGGCAGCTTCACCCGACCGCAGCTCCTAGAAAAATGTTTTAGGAGTAACTTTCAAAGAAATGTTTTTAAGAAACAATGTTTCGAAAGCAGTGACTTATCACAGTTCTTAAAAGCATATCGCAAGCCGTGTTTTCTAAATTGTGCAATACCCGCAATATAAACTTCCATCGAAAGGAGAAGAGAAAAAGATAAACTTTCAATATTACTCAAAGACAGAATTTATGATAGCTTAAACTGAGAATATTTCATGATCCTGCCTAAATTGAAAGAAGAAAAAATCCTAAAACCAGATACAACTTTGCAAAGATCATCAATATAAATCACAACTAACAATTCCACAAGAAAAAGAACTCTTACTTGCATCGAACAATAACCGGAATTGGTTTCAAAGCCTTTGGACCATTTCTTAAACCTCTTTTATGGGGAGAAACCTGCACAACACAAAATGAGAAACGGCTGCAAGCATTCCAAAATAGATCAACTAAAATTTCAACAAAAGACAACTATTACAGCCTAATGGACATTGGGAAATAACTTATCAAAATGAGAAAGAACTTGAAATAATCAATGTAACAAGAAAAACTTAAATAGATCACTTTCTAGAGCTTACTTTCAACTACATAAACCCAAAAGTGAAACCAATAAAATTACACTACTAACTAAGATCAAGTAAACTGAAAATTGCATATGAGCGGTAGCTTCTAAAAAGAAGGAACAACAAATTAGTCACATCAATTATGCTGAAGCGAACAAAAGGTATCTGAAAGATATTGAAAAACATAAGCCTTTTGCGAACTGAAGTTTGGAAATTGTAATGATCTATCATGTATAAGATCACTTGGTAAAGCTGAAATGGAAGGGTTTATAATCACACGGTCGCCGAACCCTGCCAACTGACTGTCAAGGTTGAGTTTTACAAATCGTCAGTACTGATATCAGACAAGTTCACCGTAGGAAAAGCACGAGGGATTTGAAGCAGCCTTATTGAAGATAGGGCAAAGTGGAGGTATAAAGTTGTTAGCTAGATAAATCGGCGGTCCCTTCCGATGAGGTAAATCGTGATTATCCATTTTGTATCACATTGATTAGTTAAAGCTCGCCAATTTTCACGGTGAGTTCTAACCAACGTGATTTTGTCACATCGAAACCCAAAACCCTATAACTTCATTTCTTATACGCTGCGTGATAAAAACAAGCAATTTCCACCAAAAAAAAAAAAAAATTCAATCAAATCACAGAGAGCAGCAAAACAAGAAAAAGAAGTAATCAAGCCTAACTCATTAAGCAGACAAAAAATTGCAAAAAAAAAAAAAAAAAAGAAAGAAAAGAAAAGCAAAATCGAATACCTTCCTCTTGGGAACAGCCATAAGCTCCATCGATCCACCAGATACGAAACTTGGAAACTTAAATCCATCGTTAGGAATATTGTATTTTTCCAAGTTATCTTCACCAGAGGCTCGGTTGTACTCCGGCAAAACCACTGGCGGCGGTAAAAGGTTACCGTCAATCGCCCCTCCAACAGGTGCAGGTAACGCTCTCACATAAAGCAACGTCTGGAGCGGTAGCAAGCGTTCCTTGTTCCCCCCAGAGGGTTTGGGCATCGCCGTCCTCAACGCCATCGATTCAGCTCGGCAAGTAAGCAAGTGGCGGTGAAACATAATAAGCATCAAATGACGTCATAATTTAATAATTTATTTATTATGTAATATGATTAGACTAATTGATTCGCGACAGTTGCATTAATAACTATAACATAAAACAATTTCAAAAATGAGATCATGTTTTTATTTATATTATATAGTAATTTTTATTTTTTAATAATTCAACTGTGGCGTGATTGTGGACTTGGAAAAAGACCAAAAAATGTAAATAATTCTAACATAAATAAATGATATTTGAAATCAATAAATTATCCAAATAATTATTGAGTTTGGCTCTCGATCAAACATATGTGTTGAAAGCTATTTAGTATCAACAAATTAAACGTAGCTCTACTATGTCAGTTGTTACAAAATTAAAAATCGTGTAATTGTTCCTTTCATCACTAAATAGTTCTCCCCTCTCGTCGAACAAGGAAAGAACGGCGAAGAATTATTAATCTTTTATATCGATAGATAGTGTATCAACAGATTTTTTTTTTTTTTTTTTGTATTTAGAATATTAGAGTTTGGTGATTAAAATTTGAATTCATCTTGCATTAATTAAATAATGGGGCGCAACATAATAGTTAATTATCAGAAATTTATTTTATTTAGTTTTTATTAATGATTAATGAAAAATGAATTATGACGAATTAGAGCCGAGAATCAAGGGATAGGTCAATTTTGTCGGTCCCCACGTCTATGGTTTTAGTTTCCGGTGTCACCATTCTCGTATCAAATCGAAGTACATCTCTTGCAAGTCCTAATCACGTCTTCTGTCTCTCTCTCTCTCTACAAACCCTGTTTTTCGTTCTTCAAGAACTGGTCGTTCATCGACCAGAAATGGGCTCTGTTTCCGCGTAAGACCAACGGGTTTTGATGGACCCGACCATGTTTAAGCGGCGGTTGTCGCCGTTGAAGAGCTCTGATCGAGCGGAAGAACAATCGTCGCCGGTCCCTCATTCGAAATCTGGGTTCACTGCAATGAAGGCGTTTCAGATCTTTGCTACTTTTCTGATTGCTCTTCCGTTTCTCATCGTTCTTTCTGTGTTTCTTGGGAGTGCGCCCGCTGATCGGTTTCTGGGATTTTCCGAAGCTAGAGTTCTCGAAAGAACAGTTGATGATGGCGCTTCTTCCGATTTGGGTATTTTTCAAATTTCATTCTGAATAAGAGATCTGTGTATTCTCTGTCCATTTTATATATATATCCCTCTTGAGTTTTGAAGACTTTGAATTATCAGGCTTAGGCTGATAAGTAGGAAATTTCAACTTATGGCAATTTGTTAGAGTCTACAGAAATAACACACAAATTTGTATTTTTAACAACAGTTAGCTTTTCGTGACGTGAAATTTAAGAATTTTATGTTTCTGTTCAACACACTGGCGCAGACAAGATAAGATGTTCGAAGATCAGGGTTTTGGAAAATGGAACTGATAGAACTTCGAAATTTCGGTTTGTGTGGGGATTTAGCCTATTGGGTTAATTAGTTACTTAATAAGATGGTCATTGGTGAGTTAATAAATTGTAAGAGTTCTTTTGGAGATTTATAAACACATTTAGATGTGAAAGTTAAGAATGTTTTAGTATTTCTGTCTGCAAATCTGCGTCAAATAGCTCATTTTCTATGACTTCTTTTCCTGCAATGCAACATTATTGGCATGTGTCTTAATTTTCTAGTTTTCCACATTTATGAAATGTTTTTACAACCAGATTGGAGAGCCTTTGGCGGAATTGTGTCCAATTTGGTTGTCTAGTGATGTTGTTAATGGCTCCCTTCGAGTCTATCGTGTCATACTTGTCTAATTGACAAAAAATGGGACAAGACAACATAGATATGTCTTCATGTTGGATTTTGTGTGTTTTATTATGCTGTTATTTGCTGAATTTGTGACTCATATTCTTCCTTTTCATTTTAGGTTCAACGCATGAATTACCTCATTTCACCGACATGTCCGAAGATAAACTTATGGGAGGGCTTATTCTTCCTGGTTTTGACGAAGGATCTTGCCTAAGCAGGTACCAATCCTCGTCATATCGAAAAAAATCGTTGTACAAACCTTCACCTTATCTCCTGTCGAGACTTCGAAGGTATGAAACTCTCCACAAGCAGTGTGGACCTGGCACTAGTTCTTATGGCAATGCATTAAAGGAACTCAGGTCGAACCGAAGTCTCAGCTCTACGGAGTGTCAATATCTCGTTTGGATATCTTTTAGCGGCTTGGGGAACAGGATTCTCGCTTTGACAAGTGCATTTTTATACGCGCTCCTCACCAATCGAGTCCTACTTGTCGACCCGGGTAAAGACATGGTTGATCTTTTTTGCGAGCCGTTTCCTGACCGATCTTGGTTTCTACCGAATAACTTTCCCCTTCAGAATCAGTTTGATAAGTTTGATCAGAAATCTTCTCATTGTTATGGAAACATGCTGAAGCAAAACACCCTCGGCACCTCCACGGATCAGCTGCCTTCGTATTTATATCTCCATCTTGTCCATGATTATGACGATCATGACAAACTTTTCTTCTGCAGTCAAGATCAAGCGGTTATAGACAAAGTTGGTTGGTTAGTGATGAAGACAGATAACTATTTTGTGCCATCTTTGTTTTTGATGACGTCTTTCGAGCAAGAACTGAGTAAACTATTCCCGGAGAAGGACACAGTTTTTCACCACTTGGGTAGATATCTTTTCCATCCCAAAAATCACGTATGGGGACTAATAACTCGATACTATCAAGCCTATCTGAGCAAGTCAGACAAAAAGATTGGCATTCAAGTGAGAATCTTTGAAGACGGTCACGGCCCGTTTCAACACGTGATCGATCAAATTCTTAGATGTGTCTATAAAGAGAATTTACTACCGGAAGTTGATAAGCAAGGCTCTGTCATTGTTCCATCAAAAAACCCAAGATCAATCTCAGTTCTAATGACGTCTCTAGATTCTGGGTACTATGAAAAACTCAGGACGATGTATTGGGAAGACTCAACCGTCACCGGAGACATTGTCGGAGTTTACCAGCCGAGCCATGAACAGTTCCAACAGACCGAGAAAAGGGTGCACAATCGGAAGGCGTGGGCAGAGATGTATCTCCTGAGCCTGACCGACGCCCTAGTCACGAGTGCTTGGTCGACCTTCGGCTACGTAGCTCATGGTCTTGGAGGACTGAAACCAAGGATTCTTTTCAGGGCTCAAAATAAAACAGTGCCCGATCCTCCGTGTCTTCAGGTGATGTCGATGGAGCCTTGCTTTCACGCCCCACCGTTTTACGACTGCAAGGCAAAGAAAGGAATTGATACTGGTAAACTTGTTTCTCATGTCAGACATTGTGAAGATATAAGCTGGGGCCTTAAGCTAGTTGACGATCGTGATGGTTTATAGCTGCAATTTGACTCAATTTTTTGATATATATATATATATGGAAGATTCATGAAGCCATGTAACTGACTCGGCATTTTTGGGTTTTGCTTTTAGAATTTGACTCTTGTAATTTTGATTTTTGATTGAGCCGACTGGAGTTGGGTTGTGCTTGATGCGGTGTCGGGTTAGGTAATGTTCATGTAACGATCTAGTCCGGTCCAACCAATTAATTATCCAACCAATTATTTTTATTTTTATAATGAATGTTATGCAATTCTAATTTCGATAGCAACAATAACAAATGTAAATGAAAGATGATGAGTAACCATAAGTTAAACATAGTTTTGTTGACTAATTATTTTTTAGACATCGAGTATACATACTCGACCGATATTCAGACTGACATTTGCTCATGCGCTTTGCAAATGACCCATAGTTCACTCAGTTTGAAGCCAACAAAATGCCCCTTTTTAGAGCTTTTACAGTCATCCATAGCTCTCGGTAGCTTCCTCTTAACTGTTGTTTTTTGGTAGAATGATATGTAACAAATAACAATCTGTATTTTTCATATAAACAGTCACAGATGGAAATCAAGAAATGATTTTCACGAGGGAACGCACAAAAAAAGGGATCCCAAGTGAAAAAGCTTTTTTATAGAGCTTCTCTCTCTAAGATTCTGATTTGAGAGAGAGAAGCCAAAAGAGAAGTGATTTTCAATTTTCTCATCTTCTCACAGCTTTAAAAATGGCAAATCAACACCAAGATATGTATGTAAAAAGGGCATCATTAATCACTCTTCTAAAAGCAAAGATGATGAGAATATTTGTAATTTGAACATCCCGCTGCACCTTCTCATTGTCTCCGTACTCTACTAGTCAAGGATGATACAAAAATACGATGGGCATGGCAACGAAAAAAATACAGGTGGATTAAAATGAAGAAATACCGGCAAATTGTCGAAACTTCTCGTACGAGACCCAGAACGCAAATTGCCAAGGACCAAGTCTTGCCCATGTAGGAAAGAACCCCTTCCAAAGTGCTTTCCAACCTTCCAATTCAACAGTCTTCAGTAAACAATCGAAAGAGCTATTATACCCAATCCCTTGATTCATCATTCTCGTTTTCACAACATCGGCCGGACAGCTCAAGGCAGTGGCCGAAAGGCCTGACATGATAGAGGCCAAACTGTGAGCGAAAATATTATCACCAGCGATTTGATTCTTTATCACCAACCGTTTTGCATGATCATAACAAGCTAACTCACCCATGTTAACTAGAAAAGCTCTTTGAACATTTGGTACTACTCCTTTCCATAGCCCTCCAACGCCTTCTCCATGAACTATCTTTCTTAATGCGTTGACGGATCCTGAATATCTCGGTTGAAAACCTTTGCTCACCATTCTACCATCAGCTTGCATTCTCACCTTTACAAGATCAGCTGGGCTGGCCACTATCTGTATTACTAAAGGAAAAGACACAGAATTGTCGTTACACAGATATACAGCTGCAATGAGGGGGCATATGGTAAGAGTACTATAAATAGTTGTCCAAAGCAAGATATGTGATTTGAGTATAAAATGGCTCTTCAAATTATCAGATAAAACTTACGTGGATATTGGTACAGAAGAAATGTGAAAAAAGAAGGGTAGATTGTGAATGTTGATAGTTATTTCAACTTGGCGGAACCTAAAAACAGTGCATGAGTTTGAAATGCATCTGATAGGGAATGAATTGTGTTATAGCTCATAAAAAGGGACTATGCGAAGAATATTTAACAAACATTATCCACTAAAAATCGTGATGTATTAACTGATCCCACTTAATCCAAAAATCGTGATGTATTAACTGGATCACCGTTGCATTACTGAAAGTTAAAAAAAGAATTAGATCAAGGTAATCACCACTCTAATGTTTTCGGTGCATTACTTTACTCTCTCAATTTTTTTTCAAGATATGTAGGCAAACTTTATTCTAGCCAAGCTTCCTCATTATGTCTCTACACACTTAGCTCAACTATTAACTTTCCCATTATATGTTTGTACACACTACATTTATAAGGTTATGTCTATAAGAAACCCTTTATTGATACTAGCAATTGGACTTCTAATAAAATTATACTCTCTCCAAGGAACGAGATCTAGCAGCTCAAAAAATAAGCAATAGGTATTTTCTACAATGGGTACTCAATCTCGAATTCCTTCATGGCCACTCGAGGTTTATCTGGTTTCTACTTCTTCAAGGCCATGTCGACTGTTGGGTTAGCAGAGAGATGAGCAACCTGGCTCGCACACAATTTATTTTTAAAAAAAATCTTTCCAAGAGAAACTTAACTGATCAGTTTCTAAGTTATATAAAACTTCCTAAAAATAATATGAATTTTGAGTCATAAACTACACACTATTATCTCACACAGTCACCGCCATTGTTCTCAGAATACAGGACATCAAAGCTGGAGAAATGGCCACACAACATAGCAACCAACATATAATTTGCAAACACAATCATCGCTAAAAAGAAAAAGTACTAAACCTGAGCAATTGAGCCGGAAATTCCACCGACAAGTGCTTTTTCAAAGATACTAGCAGACTCTCCACCATTGCGAGACCTGAATCCTCTAAGGTGTTCGTAACCGACAATTCGAATGGGGGTATAGAAGAGATGCCTAAGAATAGCAGGTGATAAGCCCTTGTACAGTCCGAGAGCGCCTTGATCTTTCACGATCTGCGCCGCCACTCGAAATGCAGTTGTAGGGCGAGCGGATGAATGCGACTCGCCGTGAAGCTGGAGCCGAGTCTTCGTCAGGTCAATTGGGAAGGTCGCCGTCTCTGCTACCATGGCTGAGATCGACGTAAGGCCGATCTTTGTGTGGATTCTCTCTCGCCATTGTCCTTCAGTTGCTTTCATGGACGAAGCTAAGAACCAAGCGTTTAATTTGTTTTCCGAACTACCTCAGCAATTAATTAAATTGAATTTTTTAAAACCCAACCAAAATAAACCGAACCAAAAGAATCGTTAGTGGCCGAAGTCGATTTATCAACCGGGCAAAAAGAAGACGAACAAAAACTTAGCAGCAGGTGACGATCAGCTGACTTTGGAAACCTGTGAGTCCGCACACAAAGAAATCACGACAGAAACTAAATCAAATGAAAAATAAGAATAAACATCAGTACATACTAAATGAAAAAGGAAAGGACAAAGCAAAAACAAACCGACAATGATGTGATTCAACTCAGAGCCGTTGAAAAACCAAAACAGAGAAGACAAACTAGGCAAGAGAGAAAAAGATCGAACAGAGAAATAAAAAGTAAGACGTATAATCATTATATCTACGAAAACATTATTACACCTAAAAACATAATATATCTTAATATCTCCCCTCAAAAGCAAGGTCGTAGGCCGAAAAACTTGGAGGTGAAATTGAAGAAAGTGGATGGTGGAAAAGGCTTAGTAAGAGCATCGATCACTTGATTTGTAGATTGAATAAATTGAATCATCAATGATTTATCTGTCACCTTTTCGTGAACGAAATAGAAATTAATCTCAACATGTTTAGACTTAAAGTGAAGTACCGGATTGGAGACAAGGTTCCTTACACTCAAGTTGTCGCAATAAATGATAGGCACGGTAGGTGAAAGGACACCAATTTCTTAGAGACGAGATTGGATCCAGAGAAGTTCCGTTGCGCCATTAGCGATCTACGATACTCGGACTCGGTGCTTGAGCGAGAAACAACCTTTTGTTTTGCAGAGGACCAAGATATAAGATTGGATTCTAGAAAGATGTAAAAACCACTTATACTTTTGCGATCGTATGGGCACGACGCCCATTCAGTATCCGTATAGCAAGTCAGATTCAAACACTTGGAAACCGAAAAGGAGATGCCGAGAGACAAGGTATCTCGAAGATAATGAAGAATTCATTTTACAGCTTGCCAACGAATGTCAGTTGGTGTATGCATAAATTGAGAAATTTTGTCCACTGCAAAGGCAATCTCAGATCTTGTAAGACAGTAGTATTGTAGTGCTCTAACAATGCTGCGGTAGAGAAAACTATCAGAAAAGTGGGTACTTGAATGTTTTGAGAGGTTTGGACCAGAAACCATAAGAGTAGGTACTGGCTTGCAGGAGAGCATGTTACCTTTTTGTAGCAAGTCAAAGATGTAGCGAGACTGAGAAAAATTTAACCCAGCAAATGATTTGGTAATCGAAATGCCAAGAAAATAAGATAAGGGGCCTAGGTCACGAACCACCAATGTTGAGCTTATATAAGTAAGAAAATGATCCAAGAAGAAAAAATTATTACCTGAGAATGATGTCATCAATATAGACCAACATGAGAATGATTTGGGAATTCTTTCGATAAATGAATAGTGAAGTCAGATTTGGATGTTGAAAAACCCCAAGCTAGCAGTGCATTGTATAATTTTGTGTATCAAGCTCGAAGAGGCTGCTTGAGACCATAAAGAACCTTTTTTAACAAACAAACAACAAATGGGTAAAGATGAATCCACAAAGTCCAGTGGTTAATCCATGAAGACTGTGTCAGTAAGATCACCACGGAGGAAGGCATTACTGATATCAAGTTGTGTAAAACCCAACTAAAGGAGGTGACCAATGATAAAGTAATGTGAACCGTTATAGGTTTGACAACTGGATTGAAGGTTTCATGGTAGTCAATGCCCTTAGTTTGATCATGTCATTTGGCCACTAATCGAGCCTCATAGCGGCTGACGGAACCATCATAATTTAGTTTGCCCTTCAAGACCCACTTACAACCAATTACTTTAGCACCTTGTGCTAGGAGAACTAGGTGACACGTATTGTTCTTGTGCAAAGCCAAGATTTCTTTGTTCATAGCAACCGGCCAATGGGGGCATTTGGAGGCTTGTAGAAAAGTTGTTGGTTCAAAGGATGGTTCTGTAGATTGAGCCTTCGGTTTGAAGATGTCAATCTTGGATCTGTTAGATTCATTAAAATTAATGAATCTTAAAATAAATGAAAACTTAATTCTCAAATCGATACATTAGAAATTCTACAAGGAAATCATTAAAGCGACAAAAACATACTTGGATCTATTGTTTGAATGCAAAATATTGAAAATCCAGTACGTGGATCTTCCGAATTCGAAAATCACCTTATCAAACGCTCTCTATAGTAATGACAGTTCTAAATAGGCAAAATGTCTGATTATTAATTGGAGACCATAACCCTTTAGTTAATTTAATTGGGTAATTTATCATTTTGTCCACCATAAATTGATAAATTACCCATAATGTCTCTACACATTGTAATATAACCATATTATATTCTATATACTCCAAAGTTTTTTACAACTATATTAAATCACTTTAATATGGACTAAAACCCGATAATAACATAATGTATAATTTGTAGTTTGACAATTTAAATCCAAATAAAATTATAAATCCTTATAATTCTAATAATCTTCCACTTGAATCAAATTATAAACTAATCAATTACACATTATAACTTTATGCTTATGATATCAAATTTTGTTATCATCTAAACAGAGTATACTCAAACAATCTCGTCCATCAATTATATCAAATGCAGGATCAAAGCGGCTATCATGACTAAACTTATCAATGATCACAAATACCAACATAACCAAATGACACAGATCAAATATAAATGTGTAACATGTAAATTATATGTAATGTGATTTATTTTCAACTGGTTCAACCAAAACTTTATTGGGATCATTAAAACTCAAATCCTAGAGTGAATTAAATGAATACCTCATAAAATGAAAATTGCAGTAACCAAAATAATCATTACAAATGTCTATAGAATAGAATCACATAAAATATATAGACTTTCACTAAATCTCAATATCTGCAAGAGATACAACCCCCATATGAGCAACATGCTCATGAAAGATCTTAGCTTGTAATCCCTTGGTGAGTGGATCTGCAACCATGAAGTCTGTTCTAATGTGACTTATAGATATTTGACCACTCGGAATCATTTTCTTTATAACAAGGAACTTGATGTCTACAAACTTAGGCTTTGAGAAGCTCCTGTTTTTATTGGAGAACATCACAGCTAATTGGTTGTCACATAAAATTCGAAGTGGTCTTTCAATACCATTTGAGATTCGTAATCCCGTGACAAAGTTACTCAACCATAATGCATGATTGGATGCCACATAATATGCTATAAACTCAACTGCCATAGTAGAAGAAGTCGTAATACCCTGCTTGACACTCTTCTTGGAAATAGCTCTTCCAGCTAAAAGAAAAATATAGTTCAACGTTGACTTCAAGTCGTCAAAAATAATGATCGTCAAAAATATAGTCCAATGTTGGCAATGAAAATCGCCAGAATTTCACTGATTTTGGCAGATTTTCATCCTAAAATTGTCTGATTTATAAAAAATAATGATAGATCGAGCAATAATCCTTAATGTGCATTACAAAAATCAATTTTTTGAGATCTCGAAATATGCATTCTAGCGAACTTAGACGCAAAAAATTTTTTTTTGAAAATTAAAAATTGATGCTTAATCCGATTTGAAGCCAAAATTGATTACTAGTAGTCTAACATGATCGGCTCTGATACGAATTGTTAGATTCATTAGAATTAATGAATCTTAAAATAAATGAAAACCTAATTCCCAAATCGATACGTTAGAAATTCTATAAGGAAATCATTAAAGCGACAAAAACATAATCGGATCCATTGCCTGAATGCAAAATACTGAAAATCGAGTACGTGGATCTTCTAAATTCGACAATCGCCTTTTCAAACGCTCTCTAGAGTGATGACAGTTTCAAAGAGACAAAATGTCTAATTGTGAATTGGGGACCATATCCCTTTAATTAACCTAATTGGGTAATTTATCATTTTTCCCATCACAAATTGGTAAAGTACCCCTAATGTCTTTACACATTGTAATATTACCATATTATATTCTATATACTTCAAAGTCCTTTAAAATTATATTAAATCACTTTAATATGGAATTAAACTCAATGATAACATAATATATAATTTATAGTTTGACAATTTAGATTCAAATAGAATTATAAATTCTTATAATTCCAACAAGATCTAATCCTCATTGAATGATCATTTATGGTAAGTATTTGTATGCTCATATTGGTATTATTGTCGGTTAAAAGAGGAGGGGAGGGATTTTCAACGGAAGATATTTGAGTTGAAGAGGGAGAGGATGATGGTTGGGTTATGAGCTGAGAGGGAAGAAGAGGGAATGGAGGGGTGACAATCGGAACGAAGAGAAGAGGTTGGCATAAGGGTGAAGCTGAGACTGAAAAGAAAGGGAAAATGGATTCATCAAAGATAACATGACGAGTAATGTAAATTTTATTTGAAATGTGGTCTAGACAATAATAGCCTTTATGATGAGGATTATAACTCAAGAAAACACAAGGGAGAGAACGATGCTGCAATTTATGGCGGTTAAAAATGACGAAGAAAAAGAAAACATCAACAACCAAAAATACGAAGGGTTGAAAACGGAGGAGAAGAGTGGAATAAGCATTTGAAAGGAGATTTATCTTTCAAAACTGGGGTAGGTAAAAGATTTATTAAGGTTGTGACAATAGCAAAGGTATAAGGCCAGAACTTTTGAGGAACAGATGAATGAAAGAGAAGAGCAAGACCGGTTTCTACAACTTGGCGTTCACTCTACTCGTCCATTTTGATTTGCAGTGTACAGACATGAGATACAGTGATGAATTCCAAGAGTTTTAAGGACACTGGAAAGAGGTTGGAATTCACCATGCCCCATCAAATTGCACAATTTTGATTTTTTGACCAAATTGAGTTTGAACGAGATTATGAAATTGCACAAAAATATTTTGAACTTCACTCTTTACTTTTAAGCAATAAAGCAGGTGAAACATGTACAATCATCAATAAACAAGACAAAATATCGAGTACCAATAGTGGAATTAATAGGGGAGGGACCCCAAACATCTATGTGTACAAGATCAAAATATGACAAAGCATGAGAATTGAAAATTTTAAAATGCAATTGGTGCTGCTTGCTCATTTGACAAGCTGCACAAAATTTTGACGTATTGTTCTTAAGACATGTAATATTATAGGAGTCCAAAACAGTTTTCAAAATAGGGAATGATGGATGGCCAAGACGATAGTGCCACAGCTGGGAGGGACTGTCTGTCAAAGAGGCATGAACTGAGGATGGGGCGGTCACTGACAGAGCTTGACGAGTGGGAGGGGTATAGTACAATCCATTATGAAGGGAACGCCAGAGAACAACTTGGTGAGAACTCCAGTCCTTAACAAGAAAGAAGTGGGAATTAAATTCAACATAAACTGAGTTTTCACGACACAATTGATTTACAGAGAGTAAATTCTGAACAAGACGAAGGGTATGGAAAACATTCTTTTAGAAAAGATGAGGACTAAATGCAGGAAGAGTAACTAAGCCGAAATTGTGAATAGGGACAGACTTACCATCAGCAATGATGACTTGAGTGGAGCTGGTGTAAGGATTAAGATGATGCAGCAGAGACAAATGAGGAGTGAAATGGTTAGTGTGAGTTAAGAAACTGAGGTGGGGTTGGATGAGATCCATCTAGGATGTTTTCGATCCACAAGCTATAAAAAAATTTAGGATTTAAGTCTTCCACACGAGATAATTTGTGGTGTCTAGTTTAATGTTAAAGTCTAGTTTATGGAAGGAAAGCAAGGGAGGGAAGAATAAGAGTGGATCAAGGGAGAAGAAGGAATCGTAGAGCTTGGCGAAGCTATTTTTAGCTCTGATGCCACGTTGAAAAACCGAAACACAGAAGACAAACAAGAGAAGAGAGAAGAATGAAAAGTAACCTCTCTTCTAAATTAAGTGAAACTTACAGCGCTAGTAGAAAGTAGAGAAAATAAAAAATAAGACGTATAATCATTACATCTATTAAAAACATTATTCCACCTAGAAACGTAGCCTAGCCTAACAAGAGAAACACCAAGCTACCTCAAATTGACTTGAACAGAGAAGCTAAGCAAATGAACAGATGAAAAAAAAAAAGAGCAATGAACCGGAAGACCTCGTAATCAATCATTTATCAACATTAGCTCCTCGCTAGGGCACAATCGCAGCCTCGACTAAGGCAATCACAAGGGCACAATCGAAGCTCCTTACTTTCCCCCAATCGAAATCGTTTGCGAAGAAAGAGGCATTCAACTTTCTTCATATCATGTGCAGCGCACATGGCAATTTTTTTTTATCAAGACACTTTCTGCTGATGACCGCTAAAAATATAAGATGTTAATTGATGGAATTAAAAATTCATGATATTAGTTGAAAATACATTCATATTTTAGAGTTCAATTAGATATTTGCCCTTAATTATATTGAATTTTTAAAAACCGAACCCAAATAAACCAGTTTGTTTCTTAAACTCAAATTCCCATGACTCATGCAAACTTGGTAGCCATGGATCCAGTCAGCAAACTTGATTTTTTTTTTTTTCACAATTGTTGGGTAATGAATAGTGTGGACGAAGAATGAACGACGCAAAAAATTGGTTTATTGTGGTTTGGCTTAACAAAATTCAATTTATTTAGTTGCCTAGAAAAAAAAAATCTCTAAATTATCATATAATTCGTCAACAAGAGATAAAACAAATATATGTTTATTCGGTTTTAAGAATCAGTAGTTGATATTCCGATAAATGAATATCACAATAATCTATATATTTTAATTTATTGTAGGCTTACATCTGCTTAATCTATCAAGCTAAATCCACACGCATATAGATTAAAGTGGAAAATTTATTATAATATAATCACCTTTTGTCATTGGTGTATCATCTCAACCTTGATCTTCAAAACTGTGTTTGATCTTCCAAAACTCTCGAGCAATCTTGTTTGATGGTGTAATGTAAACTTTTCCGCTTAATTGAGTTTGGGAACCAAAACACAACAATCCCATTATTTACAGAGGGTGGATTGCCATCAAATCCACCATTAGCAAACTTAATTACAATGATCAATGTCAAAATTTGATTGCAAAAAACATTTTGGACAATTTGTTATCTTAAAATGAGGTTAAAATTAATGTGTTTTTTGATAATGTTTAATTAAAATGTGTTCAATAGTAATATTGTTTTGAAAATGATATGTGATAAATTGATTAACCTAAGAAACGACTAATTGTGCAAGTACTTTATTGAAAATGCCCTTGAAGAAGGGTATTTAGCACTAATGAATTTTATTAAGTGTGTGATAGTTAAAAGAAAGAAAAATATTTTTGGAATGCCTCAAGTGTCGATTGGTATATCAAGATGTCGACCAATTCATTCAGAAATGAACAAAGTGTCGACCACAAAGAATGGTTGAAGCAGACAGAGGAAAAGCAAGTGTCGACCACTATATCAAGGTGTCGACCGGTGAATTCAGAAATGAACAAAGTATCGACCACAAAGAACGACCGAAGCGGACAGAGGAAAAGCAAGTGTTGATCGGTAAATCAAGGTGTCGACCGCCAAATTAAGAAAAGAACAAGGTGTCGACCGATACATAAAGGTGTTGATCGATGAATACAGACAATAATAAATTGTCGACCACACTATAAAGGAGTCGATCGGCACTGCTTATAACGGCTATCAATAAACACCAACGATAACAAAGTGTTGACCGATACTCAGAGAGGTCGACCGAAAAGGCTTACAACGGTCTTCTGTCTATGCAGCGGTAACAAGGTGTCAACCGGTTTAATATAGGTCAACCACATAACTCACAAGGACTATAAATTGAAGAATGGAAGGTTTTTACAAAAACAACCAAAGAATAAAAAATTCTCTCAACTTCAAAGAGCGTTCATCTTTTCAATCCTTCTTGTTCCTCTCAACCAAAACTTGAGATTACATTTTTGAGAGAGTGTAATTTGAGTTCCGACTCAATCTTGTATCGAAACATTGTAAAAGGGTGAATCCCAAAGAGAAAGGTGTAAAAGGCAGTTGATTAACGCCCGTGAATATCAATCAAAGGTGTAAAGGCAGTTGATTGACGCTCGTGAAGTTCAATCAAAGATTTGCTTGAAGGAAAGAATCTTCAAGGGGTGCCCTTGAAGCGCAGACGTAGACAAAGTTGGTCGAACCGCGTAAACATTTTCGATGTCATTTCTTCTTTCCCTCAACTCTTTATTTGCTATTGATCAAACTCATCTTATCAACTTAATTTGAAATCATTGAGTTTATACACTTTAGTGTAAAATTATTAATTTGTTAGTAATCACAATTATTAAGTATTATAGGAAGCATAAACTTAATTCACCCAAACTCCCATCTCTCAGGTAAAAACGATCTTACACAATTCACTTATTGTGGCATTTGATATAGAGATGTTTAATGGGGGACTGGCTCGCCAGCCTGCCCGCTACAAGAACGAGCCTCTGCGCTCTTTTTCCTAAAATAATTGTTGCCGATTGTGCATGGAATGGTGAAGCTACCTGGATCTTTCAATTTATGTGGAATCTTATTCTGTAAAATGTAACTGGTTTCTTTAGTCATGGCGACTATTTCAAATTCTCTCAGCCTTCTCTTCTTGGACAAAATATCCTTCATAAATTTTGCATAGTTTGGCATTTGTTTCAATGCTCCCACCAATGGTACATTAATGTGAAGTTGTTTAAGAACGTCTAGGAATCTTTTGAACTGTTTGTCCTGGTTGTGTTTCTGCAATCGTTGGGGAAATAATGGTGGTGGTCTCTGAATTTTTAATTCACCTTGTTGTTGTTGTGGTGTTGCTACAGCATCAGTCACTGGGTCACACTTTTCCGATTCATCTAAACCCTATTGTTCAACCAACTCATCTTGTTTCTTTAAATTTTCTGCCCTCGGTTGTTTTTCTGAATTTTCAAGCTCCCTTCCATTCCTCAATACAATGGCCTTGCAGTGCTTCTTTCAAGGTCTTTGTGGCACTTCCGTATCACTTGGTAATTGCCCCGCATTCCGTGTATTTAATGATTGAGCCAACTGTCCCATTTGAGTTTCAATATTTTTTATGGAGGCAGGCAGATTTTGCAGAATCACGTTTGTTTTTTAGGCATATTCTTTGACAAAACTTTCTGATTTCTCTTGAGACATCATACTATGATTAGGTTGCGAGAATCCTTGAGGGTAGTTTCCTGTAGGTCTGCTTGGTGCCGTAGCATTCTGCTGCTGAGAATTTCATTGAAAGTTTAGATGTTGTTTCCACCCAAGATTATGTGTCTGAGAATAAGGATTATTGTTCCTATTGTATTCCACATAATTTGCAGATTCTAGGTTAGTGGGACATAAATTATTATTGTGGTATTCCCCGCAGAAAATACACGATACTTCTCTCGTTGTCGGCTTTGACGGGTTGTTTATCAATTTGATGGTATTTTCCAGCGTGACGATCTTTGCATTCAAGGCAGAAACTTCATCCAAATCGTAAACTCCAGATGCGCACTTTATAGAATAAACTCTTTCTGAATGGCACTGATAACTGTTCACTGCCATTCTTTCCAACAAATCAACAGAAGGTTGTTCAAAAAAGGCAATCTTTTTTTGATATGATAATTTTGTACGCTTCATTGAAAGATTTTGATAGAAAAGTTCCATTTGCTGCAGCATCGATGATTGATCTGGTCTGGCCATTAAGTCCATTATAAAATGTCTCCAGCTGAATCCAATGTAGTATTCCATGATTAGGGCACTGCCTTAATAATTCCCTGAATCCGTCCCAAGTCTTATAAAGTGATTCACCATCCCGTTGTTGAAAACTTGTGATTTCATTCTTCATTCTGGCGTTCTTCACTGGTAGATGATATTTCATGATGAATTTCTTGGCTAAATCTCTTCATGAAGTGATAGTATTTGTAGGAATGTCATTCAACCAATCTCGTGCTCTGTCTCTTAAGGATATGGAAAAAGTTTGAGCCTTAACGCTTCAGCTGAAAGTCTAGAAAAATTGAATGAAACGCTCACTTCTCCAAAAACCTTGAGATGCCGATGAGCGTTGTCCGATACTAATCCACTAAACTGTCCAACTGTTTGAAGCATCTGAAACGTGACCGGCTTTAACTTAAATCGAATAGCATGTAAGTCTGGTCTCACAATACAAAGATTCAGATCATCAAGCGTTAGAATAGCGAAATCCTGAATATGTCGATCACGGTCATCAATGATACGATTAGAGTTATTTCCTATTTCTTCCTGGTTGGCCATATTGTCTTCTTCAATAAATAGTAATTGTTGTTGTCATCTTCTTGCTCGAAATGTATGTTTGATCTCTGGATCGTATTGAACAAGATCCTAATTGTCTTCGTCAGACATCAAGTAATTGGTACCTAAAGAAAAATGAATAAAACATAAAACAAATTAAAACAAAATTATAAAGATAATTATAGTAAAATAAAATAATTAAGAAATATTTTCGGCAACGGCGCCAAAAATTTATTAGTGATTTTTCTACACCTAACGCAAGTGCACGTGTCGTTAACAAAGTAATAATTAGTAAGTAAAAGTCAATCCTACGAGGATATTCTTAACCAATTTTAATTGCTATTAAATAAGGATGAATTAACAAAAAAAAATATTATGAATGGTAGAGTAATATAAAATTGAAAATTACTTAGATATGCTAAGGAAATAATTTGAACTAATTTAGGATGATTACTATAATAAAATCTTTGGTTATGGTTGATTTCCTCGTTACGTGAATTTTACTACTGATTCTACAGAAAGTTACAGCATTTCCTACAGAACAGCGAGAACAAATATTTTTCGAGGGTTCTATTGAATTGTCTAGTTAAATTCAACCTCAAGTTTCTTTCGACTTGGAAAAAATAAAACTTGAATTGAATTTCTTTTCAGCCGTATTCTCAATGTCAAATAAATTAATGTCAACAACCTTGTAACAATTTAATCTATTTAATCAATCGTGCATCATAAAATTCTTATCTATCCATCGATATCATAGAAACATGTAACATCAAATTTGTCCGTCGACACAATTCGAATTAAACAATAAACATCATGATAGATTGTTCTATAAAAAATACGTGAAATTTCATAGAATTAAGTAAAACACATGACAAGTACTTTCTCTCCTAACCAAAATTAAAAACTTAGCATAAAATCATCATAATAAAAACCATCATAAAAATATTCGTAAAGAGAAAAATAAAAAGTAAAGAAGAAATTGTCGTCTTCGCTCTTCTCTGAAAAACCAATCTTTCCAAAGAATTGTGGTATTCTTCCAAGATGTTCCCCCCGTATGCTAAGAGGAGAGAGAGATAGTTTTTCAAGGCTCAAGAGAAGAATAAAGATCCTCATTTTTCAGGGAGAGAATAATTCTCTCTCTCTTTCCAAAATCTTTTTTTTTTCCTTTTTAAATTTTTATTCCCTTTCAAATTCTTTCCTCAGCCAACTTTTCTCTTTCTTCTTTTAGCGCTACATCACTCTTCTTTTGTCTTTAGTGTCACATCACCATTCTCTTCCTCTTCACTCTCTTGTTATTCCATCAATTCAATATCCTTGATTTTAGGATATTCTCTGTCCATCTTCCTCTCTTTTAGGTCGTTCAAATATGCAATCCAATCTTTCATAATTATGTGGCCAAAGATAAAAAAAAATTATTAATGCTAATAATATGATTTATTTAAAAATATATGCATAAAAATCATTAGTATCTTAAATTCTTTCCATGCTTAATAACCTATAGCAATTTTTACAATTTTGACCACATTCTATTTAAATTCATTCAAATCATACGAATTTTATTAATGACAAATAGTATAAAATAACTCTAATTTAAGAGTTATCACCTGCCCGCTACAAAAACGAGCCTCTGTGCTCGGCTCGGTCTGCCGGGACTGCAAACTCTGTTTTGCAGCAAGTATCCATACTCCCCCTCCCTTTGTTTTGCAGCAGAGACCAATAGTCTCTCTCTCTCTCTCTCTCTCTCTCTCTCTCTCTCTCTCTGTAACCTTCCCCCTGAGCAACGGTCACAAAAATCGTTGCTATGCAATTCCACTACTCATATTTTTAAAATGTTTAGGGATATAAAAAATGAATTAATTATATTTTTTTTAATGCCCATTCAATGTCTATTTGCATTACTTCTGATTTATGCAGTGTATGTAATGATGTTGGTTATATAGTTGTAATATCTAATTTTATTGATGAATTTTGACAATTAAATAAAAGAATTTTAGTATTTCGTAATTGTGAATATCTTCATTACGACACCACCATCTATAGATTTATTATGACAATATTGCAAGAATATTCTATTAAATATAGAATTTTTAGCATAACTCTTGATAATATTAGTGTTAATGATGTTGCAATTTCTCAATTTAAAGATTATTTACAATTAGATGTTACTCTTGGTTCTTTTTTTCACGTGATATTTCATCTCAGATTAATTAGATCTGCAATTTTTTATATTATTTGATCTAATTCGAGACAACAACAATATAAAGATTTTTATAGAGCCGCCCAACTTAAACCAAGAAAATTAAAAACCGACGTAGATAATAGGTGGAATTCAACTTATTTGATATTGCGAAACGTTAGGCTATATTGACAAGTTATTTGTGCTTTTATTAATGATAAAATGCAAAATATTAACCTTGACAAGTCTAATTGTGATATTGCTAATATATTTCTTATTTTTTAAAATATTTTTATGATATTACAAATCAATGTTCTGCAATTTATTATCTCATTTCTAATATTATTCTTCCTATTTTTGTAGTTTTATCATGTAATTTTATAAAATATCGACAAATAAATGAATTAATTATATTCTTAATAAAATAGAACCAAAATTTAAAAAATATTGGCATAAGATTCTTCTTATTTTTTGTTATGCATGCATCATAGATTCTAAATTTAAATTAAAAGAAGTATGCCTTATGATTAATAAGATTTCTATAAATTTATGTACTAAATCTTTAATTACTAATGATGACATAACAAATTGAGTTGTCAATTTATATTTTTCTTATAAAATAAAATATTTTAATGTTAATCGTTATTATTCACGACCTCTACATTCCGAGAGTTATGTTAGTAGTAGTGGTGGTGATATAGGTAGTTTTAGTCAACAATATAGTATTGATGTTATATGAAGTGAATTACAAACTGTAAATTATTCTACTTTTTCTACAAATGAACTTAAAATTTATTTTGAATCTCGTTATTAATTTTGTCGAGATGAGAATTTTGATATTTTAGATTGATAAAAAAGACATTCTACCTCATATCCTATTTTCTCTATAATGACACGTGATCTACTAACACCTCTTATTTCTACTGTAACATCGGAATCTGTTTTTAGTGCAGGTGAACGTATTTATGATGAACGAAGAGGAAAACTTGCATCACACCTTGTAGAGGCACTCATTTGTATCAAAGATTGGGATGACGCCAAGACAATAAATCAACAACGAGAGAATGAAGTTCTTGAGGAGTTTACGCAGTTGAATATTGAAGACTAGAAATTCTTTTTATTGAACTTCTTTTGTAATTTGAATTAATAATTTTTTTTCAAATTTATAATTTTTTTTCAAATTTATAATTTTTCCCAAATTATAATTTCTTTTATAAGTCAAAATATTTTTTCATGATATTTATGTGATATTTTTTATTTGATAGTCTCAAATAATTTTTTAATTAATACACTCAATTTTATATCTCTTAAAATAACTAATTTTTAAATTAAATGAGTAAATATCGTTGACATATAATTATTATAATTTTATATGAAATTTTTTAAAATTTAATATAAGTTGAAAATATTTATAGCTCGTCTCGGCTTGTTTAACTCGTGGTTCAAGAGCCAGTTTGTGTTGAAATTTTTTCAGGCTGGTTCATTAGGCTTAACTCGTTAGGTTCGTTAGGCTCGGTTGGCTCGTTTAACTTGTTAAGCTCGGTGAGTCGGACTATTTTTGGCTCTACTCGACTCGACCGACTCGTTTGTCATGTCTAATTTTATATTTAGATGTTACTTACCCATGGAATTAACTAACGAAGGAAATGTTACTTTCACACCAAGTAAGAACTTCAATTCCATTGTTAATGAAATTCGGACATGATATTGTGTCATTTGTGGAGAAAAATTGTCATAATTAGTTGAAGTAGAGGAAAAAAAACAAAGTGAAGATTGTTGTAGTACACGAATACAAACATTTGACACCAACATTTTTCCTTGTTACTCCTCGCATCTTTTTTCCTCTCACTCAAGACTGGTTCAATAACCCAAAAAGAGAAAACTCATTAAAATAAAGCTCGCATTATCTATCCTGATTATTCTATTAATAAATTAGTTGCATTTGTAAATATAAAACTAGAGTGTCAAAAAAACTTATTTTTTTTCTCTTCATATTAAACACGATGACTCTTTATTCATCAAGGAAAAGTTCTAACGAACCAAGTTCATTTCAAATTAAATGTGAAAGATAGTTCTTGTTTGTTTGTAAAAAAACAAAAAACAAAAAAAGAGTAACGAGTGTGAAAAATAATCTAGATTATAGTTTTAGAGAGAGAGAAACCCTAAAAAGTCTCGTTTCGAAAATGTTGTAGTAGGTGAGCTAACTTAGAAAGAACGTTGATTTTTGAGTAGTGGAATACCGCTAATGGACAAAAAACAATGTGTTAATTTCAATACCATTCCAACAAACTTAGAGGTGTTTAAGGAAATGAGGAAAGTTCATAGAATAATATGTTTCAAATAGATGATAAAAAACATTGTAAGGCGAAGAACTTCAACCTAATATTCAAAATTTTTTACAAAGCCAAACAGAAAGTCATTTTGAAGAGAGAATCATTATGTAACGTTTTAATCGAAACCCAAATAATTATTCATATATTTTTTATTTTCTTAAGCAATATAAAAATTGTATATTACTACTTATATGACATATTGAATCGTCCTAATTTTTACAGGACAGGATGTCACAAATTATCATGTTCACTACGAAAAAAGAGTTAGTATTTATCGACAACTATAATTTGAAATGGATTACAATTACCCGAATGGTTCGGTTCCAACGCTTAAAAAATAAATCAATTTTAAAAATAAATCCAAGTAAAACGTTCTCTCCACCACGGGAAAAGTCAAACTAAGTTGTGTCAATTATTAAGTGCATCCAATAACATTTCGAGTTCATATATTATAATAAGACAAAGAAGATGATTTGAACTCATACAGCCAATCAGAGTTAAAATGATGACGTGGTTGGATAAGAATCAAAAGTGAAACCACGCCTACATTTTTACTCCGGCGTTCTTATCCCATTCTGAGCCAATCAAATCGCAGAACAAACCCATTTTTAATTGCTCCACGCCGTACGGGACCAAACCCTTCTGACTTGGATATGTGCCTTATCCTCGATTTAAATTAAATAAATAATTATATGTACACGTGCAATAATCTATAAACAATTATATAACATAGGGTTATCAGGTCAAAGTTTCTCCTTTTGATAGTTTTAATTTTTATATTTCGCAAAATTTCCATTTGGGTCCTCTTAATTTTAATGTTATTTTTAAAACAATCTTTCAATTATTACTTGGTTACTAAATTTACAATATTATCTACTTTTTAGTATAATTTTATTCTGTTGAGTCAGTACAAAACGTATCGTTAAAAAAATATATTCATAAATAATTTATTTTATATTTTCATAAAATAAGTAAAATTATGCACTACCACTAATATGAGTTGAGAACTTACATTAGAGTCGTCTTTATCTTCACATGACGGGTATCACATATTCATATATACGTGTATATATTACACACACATTATATTTTTAGCAGCAAAAATATGAAAAAAAATAATAATAAGAGAGAATCTTATTGGAATCCCATTCAACGATACCATTTGGAGAAGGGTGACAAAGAAAGATGCATAGAATTTGGCATTCAACGTAGAATTTGTGGGAAAGAGGTTTGGATTATTACGGCCAAAAGCCCTCGGGATTGAGAAAGTCAAAGGAAGAGCCAATCAAAACCCATCAATTTGTTTTGCAAAACGACAAGATATTTCAGAGATAAAAAGGGCAGCCTTCTTCTTTCAAACATTTCAAACACTCACGTTTCTCTTGCTTCCTCTTCTTCTTCTTCTTCTTCTTCTTTCCTTGCTGTTTTGTCTTTTAATGAAGGCCCAGCTCCCTCCTGGTTTCAGGTTTCATCCAACTGATGAAGAGTTGATCGTTTACTACCTTAGAAACCAAGCCACTTCCAAGCCATGTCCCGCCTCGATTATACTCGAAATCGATATTTACAAGTTCGATCCGTGGGAGTTGCCAGGTTTGTGCTGAAATTCTATCACTATAATGGATCATCAATTGGCTCGTGGAATCGTTGACTAACTCTTTTTTTTTTTTTCCCTTGTTGTATGATTATAGAGAAGTCTGAATTTGGCGAAAAAGAATGGTATTTCTTCAGTCCCCGGGATCGAAAATACCCGAACGGGGTGAGGCCGAACCGAGCCGCTGTGTCGGGTTATTGGAAGGCCACGGGTACCGACAAGGCGATCCTTAGTGGTTCGAAATACGTGGGAGTGAAGAAGGCACTTGTTTTCTACAAAGGAAAGCCACCAAAAGGCATAAAGACGGATTGGATTATGCACGAGTACCGGTTAGTCGAGCCCACCAAGCAGGCCAAATCGCCCATCCGCTCGATGAGAGTGGGTCACTTCAACCCGACTTTTTTTGGATCGTAGACTCTAAAATTTTGTTCGTACAATGTTTAACGACCATGACATGTATGCTTTTATGATATATTACTAAAACACGTTGTTGTGCAGTTAGATGATTGGGTGCTGTGTCGGATTTACAAAAAGAAGCAAGTCGAAGAAAGAATATCAGAGGAAAATACGGAAGAAACACCTCCTCAAATGAAGCTAAAAACATCCGAGGATTGTAGTGAGGATCAAAAGATGAACTTTTCAATGGAGAAAATGGGGTCAATTTCTCATGTTTTATATGAAAATGCATACCCTTCAAGCTTTGATTTTCAATACCCAATGGTGGGAATGGGATATGGATTGGAGCAGGATGATTTTTCAAACCATAATTTCTATGATATTGGAAAGTTTCATCTAAATGAAGCTAATTTGTTTAACCAGCCATTGTTGTTGAATCCGGTAGCCTTCGATTAAGAAAGTAGGAGCTAAAAGATTGTACAAATTGGTTTGCTAGCGATAATTTGTTCGTAATGAATCGAAACACAATGGACTTCTATCTTGTTTTTCATCGATTATTCGATTAGGTCGTCATCAAAACGATACAAGCTCGGATTGCTCTCTCTATTAGTACGTTTGATTAATATTGGAAATGAAATTAAGTAATGAATCTCCCCTTGTACGAGAGTCCAACGACATCACCGATCTATGTTTCTATCCAATGACAATAATTTTCCCAAGAATTATCAAACTATGCTTCTCTTAAACGTCAAAATACAGCAAGGGTAGGTTTGATAAAGACGTGGAATTAATTAAAGTGAACAATTAAGGACAAGGGTCGCAAGAATCAAAACAATCGATATCTCGGTTTCTAACTTTGGGAATTCGGACATGATCTTCCCATTTTGAAAATTTTGATTTTGATTTTTAAAATTTTTCACGGTTTTACCGGTTTAGCTTGGTTTTAGTCGATTTAAGCTCCATTTGCGCCCGTGATTCTACAAAAATTACAAAATGACAAACTAAAAGTCTAGCGTGATTTGATCGGTTCCAACGAAAAAGGTCCCACTCCTAACAAAAGATAGTCCCTCTTGAGCTTTTTGGTAATTAAATTTGAAGTGGAAAGTAGTTAATGTTAATTAAAGTATTGGTAAATAGAATGAGTCACGTTTAATGAATAGTTATAGCTTATACTTTCGGAGTTATATAAAAACTTTTATTTTCGTCGTCTTGTGTGACATTTCAATTCTTTCAACCAACCTTTATGGACAAAACTAAGAGCAGCCGTGACTTCTTTGTCTTCTCTTCTTCCGTAAGTAATTAATTAAAGTTTAATTCTCGCTTATCCAAAAAATCGTACAACAAATAACCGGACTCTTCGACCTCACGAGCTCATCATGGATCGAACCAAACGTACCCTAAACTAGCCAACTTGTTTGCCCCGACCAAGAATAACCCCTCCTTCCCCTAACCAATTATTATTTGTTCGGCTAACATGTATATTTAGACAATAGAATAATACAGTAAATTTAGTGTTATTCTTAAGAAAAAAAAATTGATGTTTATATATTTACTTAGTTTAAATATAACGTAACTGAATCAAATTGTTTTAATTAAACTAAATATTTTGTCTAACACATACAAACGGCATAATTAAGAGTTATTGTGTGATATTTTTGTTAAATTTAGTGACAAAAATAGTCGAGAATACCATTTGAAAAACAACGGTATTTTACTAAATGATAAGATTTATTAAATTACAATTTCAAGGCTTCCTCTAATTGCTACTTTACGATCAAGAGTACATCAACGGGGCTGTGATTATGATGCTGATTTTGGAAAGTTGAGGTTCCAAATTCCAAGTGGAGTAGAGTATGAACTATGCTTCAGATTTCCACTAAAGCTAGGTTGACATTCATTCGAGTAATGGCAGACAGCCAACAGAATTAGGCCCAAAACCCACTTTCAGAAATCTAGAAGCTTTGCTGCCATTACGAATAATTCAATCGAAATCGATCGGGCCGAAACCATTTTCTTTTCGACAAAAGCGTCATCCCCAGGCTATGTTGGGATAAGCCGATGAGCCAGGTATGTGGGTGTTTTTCAGATTTCTCCTTTTTCATTCTTCTTATTGTTAATCCAGATTTCTGGTTCCTGCTCCTTCTCATACTGACTTTTACGGTATCAATGTCATTGTCTGAAAGGAAAATGATGGTATTCAATTAATTGATACCGAGGTTTCTTTTCTGGGTATATGTTCTCTTTTTTTTTTTTTTTATTGAATTCATTGAATTCTGTTCAAGTTTGTGAAATCCAACATTTTGGTTGGTTTGATTGAGCTTAATACTGCTCCTGTGTGAGTAAAGAACCATAGAGGAGATCGCCAATGAGTATGAAAGTCGAAGGTTTATTGCTTTGGGTCGTCTGTAATTAGATTGGTAGCAGAAAGTGGGAGAAGCCATTAGCATTGTATATTTCGAGCTTTTTTTAAGCAGTAATCAGAGCACATATTAGTTGTTAATAAAAGCACAAGATGATGATCTAAAATCCTTAAAATTATAGATGTAGAGAATAAGCTGCAGGCCGAAGAACAATTGTGCTGTTGTGCCAAACACACCAACGAAATTCAAAACATCATATAAATCATATTTGTGTCGTTCTTTTGGTGCAAAGGATGAAACTAATGCCTGTCGTTGCTATTAATTATGTCTGAGTGGCACTTGAGAATGAGTTAAGTATCTTACTAACATAGATATCGCATCCAAATGTTTCGGTTCAAGAGAGTAATCCATGATTTGTGTTATAAGATATACTTGTGACCCGCCAATTCGCTTGTGAAATTTGTGTCTGTCACTCCTCGCTAAATGCAGGTAACAATGTCGAGTACAAAAATGGCGGAAATAAAGGATCAAGTTGATGGTGATAAACCTGTGGTAGATGATGACTTAACAATTTCAGATAAAGTAGAAGAGAACCCTATGCCTTCACCTCAGGAGGAGGTATATAGAGCTGCTTCTGCATTTTCAATGTTAAATTCTTCTACTAGATTCTGAGTAAGCAATGACAGTGGAACTATTGCATATCTTAGTTATCGTTTTTCGATCTGACTCGGTAATGTAAACGATAGGGAAAAAAAAAACTCGATATAACCAAATAAATAACACAAAAGAGAAAAATTCAGATCCTTCTGTTTATATATGTGTTTGCTGTAATTTTCCATGAGTTTAATCTTCTCATAAATGTAATACGTCATATTTGAAACGGGACAATATGCATTTTTTAGGAAGAAATAATTAAGAGGAAGTATGGAGGAATAATACCAAAGAAGCCTCCACTTATTTCCAAGGTAACCTCTATTTTCTGCATCTCCTAGAGTTGCTCTTAATCTATGCACTAAGAAAACCGAGTAAAATCTTTTGACCAGGACCACGAACGTGCCTTTTTCGATTCTGCTGATTGGGCATTAGGGAAGGTGCACATTTAGATTTCAGCTGGTTGAAATAGCTTTAATATATGTTTGGATTTGTGGTGGATGTTCAAATTTTTTGAATGTGTTCAACAGCAAGAAGCACAAAAACCCAAAGGACCACTTGAAGCACTCCGCCCAAAGTTACAGGTATGCAAATATGGCCTATTCCATAGCATAACTTACTTTTAAAGCTGAAATATAAGCCAACATCTCTTAGGTTCGTTTATAAGTTTTCCTGCTTCAAACTAAGTCGGACAATCCCCAAAGTTAAATGCAGTTATGGATGCTTCGATCAGTTAATGTGATTGATCGTACAAATCAAATACAAATTATACTGTAGCATAGAATATGAACATTTGAGTAAACTGGAGAATAATCACATGTCCATGGTCTATGTAGTAGCATAAATTTAAAATGGTTTGTAGAGTAAACTTGATACTTTAAATGCATAAACGGTTTTATTTCATGCATTATAGTATTAGTAGCAATGTGCAATTTAGTCTTTAATATTTGAAGTCGTTTACAAGGTAGATCTTAAATTAATTTTTTTTAAATTGAATTTTCATATTTCAGTTGTTAGTAGTTTGAATTTTTTTGTTAATGTACCTCGTAAATAATACACGTGTTGACTACGCATTCCAAATAATTTAATTTTTTGAACCCAATTTCAAGCCCCAGAAACCTCTTGTAATTTTCAATTTTCTATTTTTGAGATTTCTGGCGATTGTGATCTTTCAACTCCATAAAATGAGTAATTATATCTTCAAAAAGGAAAAAAAAATGAAAAATACAAATAGCGAAAGAGGTTAGGAGATCACAGGAAAAGAAATTGTGATCGCCGGAAATCACTGGAGGAAGAGATCGAAAATCGCCGAAGATTTCTATGACTTGAACTCAGCATCAAAAAAGAGAATTAATTGAAACACGTGTTTATTTAACATAATATTGACGGACAAAATTTAAATTGCTAACAGTTAAAAAGTGAATGTTTAATTTGTCAAGACTTGTAAATAACGTCAAATATTAGAATTTAAATTGCACTACCAATGTTTTAACCTTGCTCTCGTATTCTTAATGTTTTTGCACTATCGTAAACACGATACGGGAAACTTGTAATTTGTGATTCTTCCATTTATAAGCGGTTCAGCTTTGCTCTCTTCTTCACCTTAATATTTCTGTTTTCTTATTTGTTACCAGCCAACCCCGCACCAGCAAGTGAGGCGCTCGGCTTACGCCCCAGCAGACGAGAACGAAGGTACATGGAACAGCTCTGTCTTCTTATAAAACCATTTTCATTATGCGGTTTCTATTTTTATTTTGTTCTTTTCAACAGGAGAAGCCTGTGCAGATGACCAGAAATGCTCGACAAATTATATAGACAATGAGAACAATGCCTCGGAGAAAGTCTCTCGAGAGTAGCTGCCTCATTGCCAATGGCATACCATTTGAAGATCGAATAAGAAAAACAAAGAGTTTGTATTCTCGTGCGCGACTAGACTTACCCGTGGTCGCCAAATTGCATAATCATGACAATTTTCTATTGCTAGCAGTAACAATTATACCTATACTACTTGTGTAGACATTCCCATTAATATACTTTGTTTGAATATTACATTGTTTACATTTTTTCTTCAAACTTGTTACGTTTATTCTTTGACAATGCCCAGTTAACATATTTCAATGATTAAGGCACGATTAAATGAAATATGTGACGGACATCCGAAACACCAAGGGCAAACGGCCACAGCCGAGCCTGAGTTTATTTATCAGGCCCAGTCGGGGTTGGGCCCGACCTTGGCCTGGGTTAATGCTGACGACCAACTGATTTTGTCCAATGGATCTCCGGGAGGATCCAGCAGGCATCCGTGGAGCTCAAACTTAATTCGCTGGAGGCTCATCAGCCGGGTGGTCAGGTGGTCAGAGGCACCGGCCCTATCACTGAGACCTGACCTAGACCTCTTTGTAGCTGGTTGGCCCAGCCCACTGGCGACCCTAAAATCCATTATACAATGGTAAAACACTTGAAAAATGTAAAAGACACTGTTTCGTAAAACGGAAGTTAGGCATAGTCATCAACTTGAACGAGGTATTTTTTTTTAATAAAATTTAAAAACAAAGTCACGTCAACTTAGTTAATATTGTAATATTTGGTAGGCATGAGAACTTAGCCCCATCAGCGTGTCCAGGCCAGGGTAGACCAGCCGACTGGCTTGGGGTGGACCAAAGCCAGAGCTTGGTTGGACCCATCAAAATTTGGGCGCTTCAAAGTCGGTCTCATATGCCCTGGACCATAGAGTGAGCCGATTATTTGTTAAGCACCGCGACACTTAAAGCTTTAGTAGCATAGAGCCAATTAAAAAAATAACAATTTAAAAAAAAAAAAAAAAATCAGTGGCTATAGAAAATATAAGTCCAGGCCAGAGATTAGGTCAGATTAGGGCATGACTGAGCCTTGTTAAAAAAAAATCCGGCGGTCGGAGTGGCCGGATGATGACCCGAAATACGGTGGGTAGCTTGTACATCCATTTTTAACAAAATGATGGAACTTGGCACATTATCTTACAAGCTTATATACTAGTGAATGCATGATAGTCATCACATTGAAGTTTTTGTGTGTCAATCTCTGAACAAATCTGTCTATTGGTCGAACTAGATGTTCAAAATGGACACAAAAAATTAACATTTATCCGTGCTCCGAATTAGATTTATCGATGAACTAATCTCACAAAACTCGTAATTTGTACTGTAAAAGTTTCTCGGGCAAGAGTTAAGCGACTGCATTACTATCTGAAAGCCAGACGATGTCTAAATTTTTCGCATATTACAATAACAGTGTCTTTGCATATGGATAAGCATGTTGTAAAGACAGCACTAAGTGTATTATCAAATATCAATTACTATGAACACGATTTGCACTTGCAATGAGGCCGTCACTTGATAAAGGATCAAAAAGAAGGATCTAAAAGTAAATACATAAAATATCAACACCCTTAATGCAAAAAGGCATAACCTATACACAGTCTCACTCAGTGCCACGCGCACTCTTTCTCTCTCCGACGAGTTAGGGTTTCATGTCTCTGAAATTCGGGCAAATTTTCAAGAAATGCTCTGATAAGCGATGCTTTTTCATCGTTCTCCTGGAAATGTAAGTTCCCTGTCCCTATTTGGTTGAATAAAATTTAGTGTTATTAGTTCTAGTCTTCTTCGTAGCTCTTTGCTAGTTTCCCCTTGCGCTATGATTTTTTTTTTGTTAGCTTTTATTGGGGAGCTAGAGTTTTGGAATTTCAGAAACATGTTTGATTTGATCCTTCTTTGAGTGTTTGTTCTATGCAAAAGTTACTGTAAAGATTTTACTGACGAAAAGACGAGAGAAAAAAAAAATGTTGTTCGTTGTTTTGGTTATTTGGTCTAATGTGTGGTCTTAGGCTATTTATTTGCTTTGTTGGATATTATGAGTACGAATTTTACGAATCGTGAAGTTAACGATCGGGTAAGACTCAATCCATTGACTCTTAAGTGCACTCGAACTAGAAAAAGCTTTAGAAAACACACCCAAATCTTACCGGTTAAACTTGGGAGCTAATTTATTTATTTTTTTTGATTTATGATATGAGTAATGTGAAAAATGGCCTAGTGTGTGTGTTATTCTTACTTTCGTTGTAAACTTCTGTCATCTAAGCCTTTGACCTTTTGGAGTTTGGTATGGTTTTATCAGAGTTTTACTTTTTCATGTTGGTAATAGTATGTGCTAACGCTTTAATAGTGTTCATTAGTGATACTGTCTAAGACGTGTACATGGGGTTTAATGTCATTAGAAACTTTCAATTGAGTTTCTCATTGTATTTGCGTGGATTATTAGTAATTTAATATCAACATTTGTTATTGTTGTCTTCAGTGTGATATCTTATTAATTTGCATTAGTCTCTTGGCAGTTTTCTTGAGTTGTGTGTGAGAGAAAGTTGATACTATATGGCAGAATTATTCGGTTGATCTTAAAGCATTCCAGGTCACTCATTTTTTGAGGCTGAAACTTTGGTTTGCACAAAAAGGAAAGAGGAAAGGATTTTTGTGAGATATGAAAAGATAGATTGCATGGGTTCTCTATGTTGTGTGGCTGCTAGGCCACATGGGTCAAATACGGCCAGTCGGGACTGGTCTGTTGGTCCCCGCGAGCCTTTCTGGCGTACTAATTCAAGCTTTTCACCACCTCCACCGAGATGGGATTTCCGATTCCAGTCTGAAGGCTTGCAATATGGTTTACATGATGGGGTTCCATTATATGGTTCTTCTACGTCATCTAATAGTAAAGACAGTAGGAGTTGGACTAGAGGCAACACGCACTATAGTCACCAGTATTCTGCATCTGATGGTCCTGGTTTGTTATTAAGCAGTCCATCTGATCTTTCTCAGGGTCCTCAGTGGACACCTCCAGCAATTCAAGAAATCAATGCCGATGAATATGAAATTACAGCCAGGCAAGGCAATTCACACGGTGATCCTTCTTTCACTTGCACATATATACATATAGTGTTAACCTTGAAGAGTAAGCATGATGTTTGAGATATTAAATAGTTCATAAATTGGTAAACTAACCAGTTTCTTCCCATCTATTGTGACTTAGGTTTTTTCGGTGAAGTAGATATTATTTAGTAGGGTTGCTTTGTTTTTAATTTAGTTCTTGGAAAAAAAAAATTGAAGTTGAGTGGATTTTGAATAATAGATACACAATGAACAAACATTTTAATAAATGCATACTTTTCTATGTGTATGGCTGCATTTTTCTAGTTGTTATTGGGGAAGGATAACTATCTCTTTTTAATTGAGAGCTTCATGTACCTCTATGGTCTCCTTCGGTTATTGGTATAAGAGATTGGTCTTAGAAAAGAACTTGATCCTCTCACATATCTGATGTGAAACTGGCATTCCCCATTTGTGGAGTGAATCTTCAACATGTATATGGCAATGTCTATGAACTTTTGTACTTGGCCATATGAAAGCCCTATATTAACCTTTTTACCTATCAATCCCCAATTTTATTTTTTAAAAAATTGAGTGTCTTTTCCCCTGGTGCTAGTTCCGTTGTTTATTTCTGCTGCATCCACCCTCTCTCGTGGTATATTTTGTTGATACCATGACGATTTGTCTCAATTGCTACTTATTTTTGCTTGTTACTTTCTCCATCTTTTGAATACTAGACTGTTTTTTTCTTGATAGATCCTGGTTTGGGGCCCTTTTCCACTAGGCCTAACATAGAGGTACTGACTTTGTTGTAAAGTATTTTAATGTTATCGAGTCTAGTAATATATAATCCGTTTGATTTTCTTTTTAAATTGATTTTGTAACAGGGAACTTCAGAAAATCTAGAAAGTGAAGGTGCGAGCTCATCAAGTTCAGAAAGTGGCGAGTCTGAACCTACTGTAAAGATGAAATCATCATCTTATCGCAGCATTGCAAGTCGTCGTTCTTTCATGTCCAAACCTATCCATCCATTGTCGCATCCTACATTCTCTCCCATTGGGGAATTTTTTGACTCAACACTTGCAGAATTCCCAGAGTTAGATTCCACCACTTCTCAAAGAGACATGCATAGATGGAGCAGTGCAAGTAGCAGCATTGACTTTGCCGACAATTCGGAGCCATTTGAGTTGGAAAATTTTACTCAACCTATTACTCGATCTGATGGAGTTAGATGTGGTTTGTGTGAAAGATTTCTCTCACAGAGATCGCCTTGGAGTTCTAGACGCATTGTTCGAAGTGGCGATATGCCAGTTGCTGGAGTTCTCTCTTGCTGCCATGTTTTTCATGCGGAATGCTTGGAGCAAACAACACCAAAGACTCGAAAAAACGACCCACCATGCCCACTTTGCGTAAAAAATGACGATCACTCTCCTGAACAGAAGACCAATTTGAGGTTAAAGAGTACTCTACCAAGGCATAGACCATTTAGTGAAGATGGGCCATCTAGACCCTGGGGTTGCGCACAAGTTGGAGACTGTGTTGAAGGTGCATTACACGCTCCCCCATGCAATACTATGCTTTTACTTAACCGAAATCGAGGAAGAAAGAGTCTTTCATTGAAGGGAAGCACAGAATTTTCAGGTAAGTTGAGGAAAAGTGGGTCAAATTTGTCTCACCCCTTAAGTTCTAGATCATTTGATCATGGTATGGTTGGGTGCTCTAAGACATCATCAGTTGACTCCATTCAGAAGAGATGATGAAAGTTGTGTACAGAATTGAAAGAATGATATTCTTATAAGGGGGGTTTACCGACGCTTTCTCAGTTACCTATTTGTTCCAAACTTAACTTTGCTAGCAACTACATTTATCCGCAATGGTTAAACTCGTACTGGCCACTTTGTGTATAAATTTGAATGGTTAAGATCACACGGAACTAATAGGCATTTCAAAGATTAAGATTCCATGTTTTGTGGTCTTTTGTTCAAGGGATAGTTCCTGTCTGAAATGAATTGGATCAGAGATGTGAATTTATAGGAATGTTCATGAAACTAGTAAATGATCAAACCAAGATCATCCATTTTTCTACAACTTGTTTTGCAGGTTGGATCAGAAATCCAGTTCAGTTGTTGTCTTACATCAAATGGGGATTTGCCCAATAAGCAAGAAATCATAATCATCTTCTCTCTCTCTCACCCTCTTGGATATAGGAACAGGAAAGAGGTAATGAATTGGAAAGGGATGTGGAAGAGGGGAAGGGTCATGTTTCTCTTTCATGAATCATGCATTCATGTGCTGTGTTTGAATTGCTGCAGACAAATGCGTAGTCTACATCCATATTCCAACACGACATTACTTTTGTTCGTAACATTTAAAACTTCGTCTGAATGCAACACGTTCTTTAACTAAACCCTCCATGTGGCGTGGAGGGATTGGACCGATTCCACCAAACGGTCGAATCTTTTTCTGCACCAATCAATACCAAATTTTTACGACATTGATTATTTTCAATTATGGCTATTTCACCATGGCTGAAACATAAATCTCATCTTTTCTCATACCAATCGGTCGAATATGGATTAACACGTAATCAATCAGACACTACTTGAAAATGAAAATGATGATTCTGGTCGGGCATTAAATATTTGAATGGAAATTCTCAATCCCATTGGAAAGAGAGAGAGAGAGATGGTGGTGACGGAGGTATCGAGTTGGCTCGTTAACGAGTTCGTTTGGCCCAGTGATGGTGACGTGGCACATCACCTGAAAAGTATCAAAGGATGAGAAATCAAAGGGTTGGGACTGGAAGAGAGCATGTGTTCTTCTCCCATGTGCAGAGGAGGGACAAGGAAGACGTCAATCCCCTCACCACATGTTTGCTTCCACGTCCACCATTGTTGACAAAACCTCATCGACACTAGCTCCTTTCTCCCTCTACCCCACTTCCATAATTTCCTTCACAAATGGACTATCAAACTAAAGCCTTTTCTTCGCTACTTTCATTAACCATAGTTCTAAAATGTTAACAAAAATAGATATCGGCTCACCGAGTTATTCCACTTTGCTCAGTAGGTGTTTAACAATCACAACAACTCTGCTCCCTCGAGCAGTTACTATCACAGATGCTTGAATATGTCATGCTAAAAAAATGGGTATATACATGTACCAAAAAAATGACAAACGTGACATTTCCTTTGTTTTTATGCCAAACTATGGTTTTGAGAATATGAATGAAATATATATTAAAAGAGATCTTACCTAGCGCGGCCTCTTACTATGTGACGATCATTATTATAGAATTGTCGCATTGAATTTGGTTCGATAAGATTTCTGTTGCAGACTCTTCAAGAGTCTGATCATTCCTCTCGGTATTTCTATCGCGTTACTTTTCCAGGCATCTCCCTTTTTAATCTTCGGATGCATAGTTGAGAGTGCACAAGACATTTTTTTCGAAATAATTACTATATTCGATAAAAACCAAATACGATTCGTTTGTCACGTTATCAATCTCAAACACTTCAAATTTAAAGATTATTATTGAAATATAAAAGTATCAAACGTAGAAAAAAAAAGTGTACGAAGTTCGACAAATTGGCTAAATTATAGGAAATAATTTTAATCGCCATCATTCCTAGACTAAGTAAAACAAGAAAGTCAAATAAAAGTAGATATACAAGTTTAAAGCAAAGTGGGTCATGTTTGAAATAATACATTAATTGTTGTGCACATATGACTGATTTAGATACATAGAACAATTCATGGAGGGCGTGACAAATTGTGGCATAAAGACTTAGTATTAAAATGGGAGACGGAAGAATACTTTAAATTTCACTTTTTTACGTTACTTTTACACACCTTTTAGAAAATTAGAGACCAAAAAATCAATCAAAATCATAGCTGTCGGCACTGTTCTTTCTTAATTATCTCCTCCATCCCCTAAATCTTCAAGCTTTAGGTCAAAAGCCACTGATTTCAACAATCTATTTTCATACCATAACATTTAACAGAAGATCTTTGAAGGGATTCACTAAATTTCTGAGGTTGATAGAAGTGCCTTTCAATGTTGCTTATTTCTGTTTTTTGACTTGGAATCTTGGGCATTTAAGTGTTCGGTATTTTTAGGTTAACTACATTGAAAGATGCAACTTTTTTGACTCTGATCTTGCAAATTAAGGCTGGAGTTCATCCGCCATGGATAGAGTCGAAGAAGCTGATCCGTAGATAGTAATACGAACACGACCATGAAAGGGAAAGCTTGGTGCCCTTGGACATTAAACTTTCATAATCCGCAACATAAATAGCAGAGACACGCGTCACACTTTGGTCGTTTTTTCATAATAAAACTATCATTAAGGAAAAATATTAAAGTTTGTGTAATAAGGTGGAAATCGATATTATTGCTTATAATTATTCGCTAATTATAGAGTAATTAGGATTGGAAAAAGGACTTTAATGATGGTGGTTTGGCAACTCAATTTCTCGTGTAGGGAAGCAAAAGAATGATCATAAGAAGCTATGATTGAGCATCCTATGCCTGGATCAACTTTTTTCAACATTCTTCGAGTGGAAGAGAGAGAAAGATAGAGAGAGAAAGGCATGGATTGAAAGTTAATTCCAGCTGCAAACTCATTCTACTTGGTGTCCAGGTTGCGGAGAAAATTTTAACGACCATTGGTCAGAATCAATAGGTTAAAACCAGACTGCCAATGATATCATGTAATTTTGAACCCCTCATTTTTTTCTTTTGAGAACCATCTGCCATAAGTATTGAACTCGCAAAGCTTGTTTCCATTCCGACAATTTCAATAGTTTTAAGCTATCAAGTTTGAACAACATCGTGGCATGATACGATGACGGAACATCAAAGGACCTCTTTTTTTTTTTTTTTTCGTCTCAATGTTACATGTGTATTGTGCGATGTTGGTCAAAGCAAATTTAACAAACCCAAGTGAAGAAAAAAAAGACACCCAAATGAAGTTCACAGAACAATCAATTTCTTAAACGGATAATCTTAGAACACTCTAAAACAATTATAGATACTGAAAATAAAATATAACTATACAATCTTATATCAATTGAGAAAAATAAAAATCGATAACCCATGAGTGAAGTCTCGTCTCTAAGCAATACAAGACTTTTTTGACAAGATTCAAGAACAAATTAAGTTTCAAAATATATAATATTATATTAATCGGCACATATATCAGATATACTAAGTTTGAAAATACAAGTAGAAAAATAGAAGATTGGAATTGGGTATGAATTCAATATATTCAACTACTTTGGCTTTTACCAAACAATCTTTCTCTCTCCTCTCTCAAAGAATTTAGAAAAGATAAAAAAAAAAAAAGTAAGAAATTGTATTATTAAAAAAAAAAAAAAAAAAAGAGGGGAAAGGGTCTCTGAATTTGCATGTGCGTCTGCAACATTTGCGCCGAGAATGACTCCAATCACTTTCAAAGTTTCGAACCATATTACCAACTTAAGTTCTCATTTATTCATCAACCATAGTAATTAAAATCAAACCGAACCAAATTGAATTGAACTGAGTTGATATAAGATAGTGCTCGATGTCTTTATTTTAAACTTTTGAAGAAGTAAAAATTAAAAATCGTCCAAAATCAAACAAGAAACCCAGCGGAAAACATAATCTTAATCTTAATCGAACTGAAACCGAACCGGCATGGTCTCACCCTACTGAAATCAGACCGGTGGAAGAATAATTTAATTAAATCGAAAAGGAACTGAGTTTTGGTTGTTTGCATGATTGAAGAAGAACAGGCGATAATCTCGTTCTTGTTCTAATTAATTTTATTTAATTATTTCCCAAATCAAGATTTTCTTCATTCTTTATATTGAAACTCAATTTTATTATAATCCACGAAATCAATCCCGCAACTACCCAGCACGTGGGGTGTCACATATTTTGTAATTGTCTCATTATTTATAATTCGCTTTCACTACTTATAAACTCACATGGTAGTAGGTAGATGATGTGCAATTCCGATTATATTCATTGACAAAATTTAGTAATCTCTCCATCATTTAATATATACTAATTATTATAATTAAATTTTACAATTAAAGCCCATTTACGAATTCAGTACAACATATCTTAATTAGTTTATTTCTTGTTATATTATATTTATTAAGATTGATATTTCTTATATTATTTTCTTAAACCATTGTTTTCTTAAATTGTTATTTGTAAATTCATTTAAAGACTCATTTGTAAGAGTTATTGACTATTACGAAACAAAATTTCTGATCCGCTGTAATAGAAATAAAAATATGTGCCTCTCAAATTATTTTTATCCATTAGGGTTTAGGTAGAGCCGTGAACGTCTTGACCCCGAATCTTCGACTTTTTCCAATTTGAGGTTCAAATCTCACTCGAATTATATCGCTAATCTTGGAAGAAGACTTGTAAAGGGAATATTAAGAAATTGTATAACATGCACATGATAGATTGAATAAGATGGGGAGAATAGAAAATGAGAGAGAGAGAGAGAGAGAGAGAGAGAGAGAGAGAGAGAGAGAGAGAGAGAGAGGTTACAAGGAGCATGTGCATCTGAAGTTTATGAACAGATTAAAGGAGGAGACAGGCGTGACCCACTTAGATATGAGGATTTCTAAGCAAGAAACTTACAAACCAACAAACTTTTGGTCCCTCGATAACACCCATTAATGCTTCAAACACACTTCTCTTCACTATCCACAATCTTAACACTTGACATCAACTCTGATAACATTTTTCCGGTCTTTGTTATTTTATCATAACATTGTATCACGAAATTCCAAAAATTATCGACGTGTAATGACGAATAGAAGATCTGTGTGTTAGAGTTCGGTATTCCGTCCAAAAAACTCGTATTGCAACATAGTCGAAGAACAAAATAATCCGTATTTTATTTTCTCTTTATATGTTCATCAATTTTTATCATAAGATTTTTCACTTAGGTCTCTGGTTTTTTTTTTTTTTTTTGGTTATTTTTTTAGCAAAAATAAAAAAAGTAAACACAAGTAACGAAACTGGTCCCGCTTACTTTAAACAATTTTGGTTAGTTATAACGACGGTTGAATAGTCCTTCCAACCAACTCTTCCTCACTCCAGAGTTGTATATATTGACCTCAATTCTCTCCAAACTTCATCAATCTCCAAAATCCCATTGGCTCACTCTTATTCTTTCTTCAGGTAATCCACTACTCTCCCTCTCATTTCAGTCCAAAATGGGTGCTGTGGAAAATGCTGAATTTCTATCTTCTGTCTGCAGAAAAATGGATCTCACTGTGTTTTTGGTGGTGGGTTTTCTTTCACTCATCTCCTCCGTCAAAGGGTACAGCGGAGGAGGGTGGAACAGTGGCCGTGCGACCTTTTACGGCGGTGGAGATGCTTCTGGTACAATGGGTATGTATCATCTCTGTTCTTCATCTCTCTGCATTACGATTAACTATTGCAAGTGTTCGTCGAACAATCGATCCAATTTCGTTTTCGCTTTGTGTAGGAGGGGCTTGTGGGTATGGAAACCTATACAGCCAAGGGTACGGGACCGACACTGCAGCGCTGAGCACGGCTCTGTTCAACGAAGGTCTGAGCTGCGGTTCGTGCTACGAGATCCGATGCGTAAACGCCGGGAGTTCGTGCCTGCCGGGATCGATAGTGGTCACGGCCACCAACTTCTGCCCACCGAACAGCCAGGGCGGATGGTGCGACCCTCCTCAGCCGCACTTCGATCTCTCTCAGCCTGTTTTTCAGCACATAGCTCAATACAGAGCTGGAGTTGTGCCTGTGGCCTATAGAAGGTAATTACCATTTTAAGATATTTAGATTTTAATGGGCGTAACTTCCATGCTGTCCTCCCCTTTGAAGGCTGAAATTGGCTCTCTTTGTTTGAAGGGTGGCATGCAGGAAGAAGGGAGGAATAAGGTTCACAATCAATGGACATTCCTACTTCAACCTAGTTCTGGTCACCAACGTAGGCGGCGCGGGCGACGTCCATGCAGTTTCCATCAAAGGCTCGAGAACCGGGTGGCAAACGATGTCCAGAAACTGGGGCCAGAACTGGCAGAGCAACTCCTATCTCAACGGCCAAAGCCTGTCCTTCAAGGTTACCACCAGCGACGGCCAAACCCTCATCTCAAACAACGTCGCTCCGGCTGGCTGGTCCTTCGGCCAGACATTCAGTGGTGCGCAATTCTAGTAGACCCTTGATTTGGGTTTAGGATTCTTATTACATATACTGATACTGAGCAAGACTCATATAGTATACTAAAGTACTAGAATTAGTATATACTGGTTGGAGTCTCTGGGTGGTCTGAAATGAGAGGCCTATCTCAGTTGGCTCGTTATTATTTGGAAGTTCATTTGTAATTTGTGTTGCAGTAGACGGCAGAGGTGGAATTTCACCACCCGCCGATTTGTATTTTTGTGTCGATTCGATTGTTTTATTCGAATGTTTTGATGTTACATTGTATTTCTTTTCATGGCAGTATCGCCAATATATTATTATCCCAAGTGTGGCTGAATTTACATTCTAATCTTACAGTCAGACTCGTCCGATCATATAATAGATCACACTTACGTAGTGGATAAATGACTCGTAAAAGCATACAAGTTCCTGATCTATGCATCTCAGTGAAATTACATTTAAACGTGTTTGAAAAAACATTACAAGAATTTGGCAAGATTTTACTACCCTCGGTACATATACAGATGTTCTGGGTAATGAAAATGGTAGGCAAAATCAATATTATTTTTGTATTCATAACCTGAACTCCTATTTGCTCTAAGTATTTACAGCTCAAGGAAGTAGGAGGAAGGAGACAGAGAGCTAACTGCTACTAATCATCTTGACAACCAAAAGATGAGGAAAAACAAAAACCAACTCCTCAGTTTCTAATCAAACACTAGTAAACTTGATTGCCGTAGTGTAATGTAGCAGCATGTATCTCGCGGTTTTCACCGCCTCATCATTTTCAAGATCAGATCACGATCTTGATGGATTTTCTTCAGCAGGGGAACTTTTCCAACAAACCCATTGCTATAATTGAACTGAATTTTATGTATTTCAATTCTGTTGCTGCAACAAAGAAAAAAGAAGCAGACAAATAAGAGAAGTATATTAAAACAAAGTGAATCATACCACGTTATCAGGTAGCAAATTCAGACATGCTGCTCGTGAAAATATGTTCGACCAAAATAAGAAACATATCAAATATTAAAATAAATACTGTGTTTTAAGTGGAGCAAGTGGAGTTTGGAATATCTCAAGAAAGCCGATTCTACAGTAATAGATGCTTTTGTTTTTGGTAATTGGTAATTGGAGTTTGGAATAATTTTTTTTTGGCTCAACACCATCGGTTGATCCCAAGTCGGCGAGAAGTCTGATGATGCAATGCAGCGAACTGATGAGGAAATGTGACGAGATGCCCACTGTTACTTTGGTTCATTAACAAGGACATCGACAATGTGTAAAATCAGATCATGATTTACCATGCAAAATACAAATGTGACTAACCTTAAAATTTCTTGGTCATACGTTGTTTTTGGTCAGGTAGGATATACACAAACCTTCATGTAAAGCAGGTCAGTGTTTGAGGCTTTTTTTATCCTAGCCTAACACTCTAGTAAATGCTCTTATTTTTTCACATTTTTCATTCCTGAGAACAAGAAGTCTTGAAAGTATCTCTAAAAAGAATGCTAAAATGACAAACTGAAGAGCTATAATGCATTTATTTCATAAGATAACAAAAGACAACCCACGGCCTCAGTTGTGAGAGATATAACTTGCCTGTGGATATAGTCGATCGTCAAATAAATTTACGGCAAAAGGGCCGGAAGTTGATGTCCAGTTGTGATTGTTGGCGTCATATGCAGGTCTTGGAGGTTCAAAGCTCCCATTAACATGATAGTCCATGGGATTATCAGGCGGATTCAACTCTGTCGTCAGTTGAAATTTTGGGTCGCTCAAATAATTGACATTGTATGGCAGATAGGGAAATTGCCCACCTAGTTGAGGTCTGAGAGCTGCTGTTCTGCTTAATTCATGGAGAACTCCATTTTCTTGCCCAGAATTAGATATCTCTGGACTTCTACCAGTGCCGAAATACCCAGAATAACTAGCAAAGGAGGAACTTGCAGAGCACTCCACATCCCTATAAAAGACTTTGATTTTATAATTTGGAAATCTGCACCCTATCACGATACTGATAACTTCATGATTGTTCCTATTCGTGTTCCTCATGCTCAAACTTGTGCTTGCAAAACGTAACTATTACGACCTATAAAGAGGAGAGTATCACCTATGGGAAAGCAAGTGAGGCTCCTCGGGTGGCAAAATTATGTGATGACTGTCATTATTTGGAATCCACGAGTAAGGTTGGACTTGTTGCTCAGCGCCCATTCTGAAAGGTATATGCATTCCATTTTGGAACTGCAAAACAAGGATACTCTTAAACAGAGATAGAGAGGTAGGAAGTTATTGAATGAGCTGAAGTTGCTCTTTACCTGACTAGAACATTCTAATGGAATAAGAGGATGCTTCTGTAGATTTTCCTGCACAGATTGCACATAAATTCAGAAAGAGATCAAATATGCTCACTTCTGAAGAATCTATATAAGGAGCGAGCTTATTGAAGTTGAGTATAATCTTAAACTCACTCGAGGATATGATTTTCTTGAAAAATTTTACTTTCACTCTGGATCTCCTATAGAGAAACTCAACCCTAGCTCATACCTCCCATCTTTACAAATTAAGACAAAACCAGAGAATAATATAAGATTAAACTTCGGTAGAGATCTATTAAATTGAAGTTTATTTTTGCTTTTTTCAAATGCCCGAGAGACAAACTTTTCTATCCGTATTACAATGAAATGATTGTTATTTCTGGAGAACAAAAAATGGTCCCATCATTAGTCGATTAGGAATTTCTAAAACACCCACCACATTCCCTAGGATTTTTAAAACTAAATCATAAACATTGCCATGAACATATCGAAGATAACCGCCTCACAAACAAAAGGTTACCTTATGTGTTTGAATTTGGTTTAGCGACTCCCTCAGTGAATCTTCCATTTGGGTCAAATGCTCTACACTATTTATCTTTTCAGGATTGGTCCAATAGCTGGAAAAATCAACCACATACATTATCATGAATTTGGATGAAAACTACATATTCTTTAAGACTAGAGATTTTTAAGCCCTCACCTCAATCTATTGTGTATTTCAGAAAGTTGAGCTTGTAATAACTTTGCTTGGCCAGCCAAGTCCTACGCAAAAAGCAATATTGAGAAATTAAGGCACGTTGAAGTGCAAAATCCTGAATTATTAAAGGATGAATAATATACAAATAAAAAGATCGTTTTCCAAGATGGATTTGAAGCATACCTCAATGGTCTGAGTACTGAAACAGAAGAGAAAAACAAAACAAAAAGGTCAAAATTTTGTACAAAAATGGTGAATCTACAGCAATAGATTATGTAATATACAAATACCTTGTACCCAAGAATTCTTCAATATTGACATCATGATCTAATTTCTTGAAAGTCTTCTTCAGAGCCTAAAATAATCACATGATGAAATAAATAGACAATAATGGGAATGTGGAGCAAAGATATGATCATCAAGAACAATGATTAGTTAAAAAAAAAACTTACTTCAAGGCTTTCCAGTTTCCTGCTCCAAACAAACAGAAACACATTATTAAAATTTCGAATATGTAACCGATATGAAAAATTTAAGAATGCAAACAAGAAAGCTCCCATACCTTTTAGCCCTTTCTTGAGGAGTCAGCTGAGCAAACTTTGCAATGACTTCTTCAATACTATTTACCCGCCGCCAACAGAAAACGAAGAAAAAAAAAAGGTCTTTATAAGTAACGAGTTTAACATATTCTCCACAAAGATAAGAAAAATAAAATCATGGTAGCCAGTAGCCACAATGCTACAAGACTGTCATATCTATAGTATGTTTACTAAATCATCTTCCTCCGTTTTCTTCAAATTTGATGGTACAAGCCATTAATTTTTCCAACAATAAACTGCTATAATAGGATAAGAAGCCCATAATTGAGATTACCTGCGCTTTCCACTGCATAATGAGGGCTTTCCGGTAGGTGAAAACATGAGTAGAATAATGTCTATGTCACACAATATCGCTAACTCATTAGCCTTCTTCATAATCCCATGTTTCCTTTTTGCATAAGTTGCTTGACGGCCATTTGTGTTCTCCAACCTCTTTATCTTCAGCTTTACCCTTCCCATCCTACAACTTTACAAAAACGATTCTCTTATACATCTATAAAAGTCAGATGCATTAAACCAAGCCAAAGGGTTTTCCCTATAGCTCAACTAAGCTCCTGACCACCCATCGGAATTTTCCATACTTGAGGAATCATGATTCAAATATTTTCAGCAAGTTTCTAACGAAAAAAGGAAAGTCGTCATAATTTTGAGACAATGGGAAAGAAAACAAAACTAACTAAAATAACGAAAATTCCAGGACGCAAGCAAGAAACAACAGAAAAATGGTAACACAATTTAGAATCACGGTTTTGGAATAGTTAATACTTTTTTGATGAAAGATGAAAGCAATTAGTATCAAGAACTTGTAGCCCACTTTCACCAGGTTAGCACTTGAAGTTCCGTCATAAATAAATAAGTGAAAACAAAGGGAAGATAAAGTAATCTCACTTCAAACCAGCCAAAAGGCAATGAAAAAACTGAAAACAATAACACCAAACCAAATGATGATAAGAAAACCAGTCGTATCTCCTCTTCTATAAATTCAATCGTCTTCCCACATTTAAATTTTCCCTCACTTTGGGAAACCTCATCAGAATATCATGATTCAAACGTCAGGGGACGAGAACAAGTTATCATAATTCCGAAAAAATGATGAAGGCTAAAACGACCAAATAGCAAAAATTCTGGAATCCAAGCAAGAAGCAACCAATAAATGGAAAATCCAGTTACGAATCGCCGTATAATCATTAATGGAATAGAAACCGAGTTACGGATTCAGACCTAATACATACGAAGTTGAACAAAACGAGAAAACAGAGTAACATAGTGCACAACCTTAACACCCAACCCAAAAACATAAAATCAAATATTACCTTTACCCAGGGGAGGAAATCAAACAACGAGTTGAAATTTGAGATGAGAGAGAGAGAGAGAGAGAGAGAGAGAGAGAGAGAGAGAAGGGCAAGGAAAGAGACAGACAGAGAGAGGCGTCAGCTTACATATAGCTTTAAATTACACGACCGGGTGGCCTGAAAAATCGGCCACGAGAAGAAGCGGGGGAATCGGGTGCGCCAGAAATTCCCCGAACCAAAAAAAACAAACAAACTCGTCTTCTACTTCGCTCACCGAAAACCCAATTTGATGGATGACGATGATCAGCAACAGAGGCCCACAGAGGTTCAGGTAACTTTCGAAATATCCTCCAAACTCGATTCAGATATTTTTTGGGAGCTACGTTTTTCTTCTCCGGAGCTACGTTTTTCTTCTCCTGAGCTACTCAAATATTCAAATATTAGTCATTTGATATGCAAAGGTTTGTTTTTTATGTAAACCATGCTTAGTTCACGACTTAGCTAGAGAGGAGAGAGGAGAGAGGAGAGAGGAGACTTCAATTCGAGGTTGCCATAAATGCTGTCATACGCGCGTTAAGAAAATTAAATAATTAATAAATAAAATTTTTTTCATATAGTATAATAAGTTTTGATTAACACTAGAACAAAATTTTTAAATTATGAAATAGCCACGCAACAATAAAATTGATTATTTTATATTTAACAAAAAAATTATCAAAATAATATAATTTTATCTGATTCAATATTTAAAATATATTTATGTTATGACGTTACAGATATATTTAAAATATAATTATATATTTTTAATAAAATAAATTATGTTCATAATTATAAATTATTTAAAAATTTTATATTTTAAATATAAGTCACAGACTTATTTTGACAATTATTATTTATATTTTATCTCACATATATACATTATATACGTTAATATAAAGATTTCATAAATAATCAAAAAAAGTTTTGTAAATTTTATAAAACATAATCTAAAATGTAAATATAATATTAATTAATATAAATTTATAAATATGTTCTATTCCGTTTGTTTGTTGGGTACAAAATTCTCAACAAACTCTAACTTGCCTTAAAATAAATTAGACATATTTCTAATTTTTGAACCCTCCAAATATTTCTCAGAATATTTTTCAAATAACGTTTGGGTCAAACGATTAACAAAATTCTTAGTTAATAAAATTTTCAGAATAGTAACATTTATGTGCTGTATATATCTCTTATTACATGATATTTTCTCTACATGTACAACTCACTTAAGCGTAGACAAGTAAGCATACGTACAAGACCCAAGAGTTTAAAGCTTAAGTCTGAGTATTTGCCTCTTTATCTACTTAAATATATAGACTAGAGCTTTATGATTGTCACACTACTCTAAAACAATAGGAAACTACAACGGTGTAAATCAAATGCTTAAGATTAACAAATATACAAATATAGGCCTACCTTTTGATACTTAAAATAATAGTAACAATAACTATGATTCTTATTCCTCGACCACATATTGTATAAGAAAACCAATTTTTTCTCTAAATTTTTCAATATATTCAATTTATCTAGATTTTTAGTACAACTAAAGAACAGATCTAGACTGAACAATACCATATGAAATCGAACACAATTTTTAAAGAAATAACGGACTGGTTTATCAAGAACAAGAGACTGGAAACATAAATAAAATAGTTTTATTATAACTATAACATATTAAATAAATATAATATAGTTTCCATAATTCAAATGTCTAAAACCAATTTAAATCCCCTAAATTATGGATGACTGATTACCGTCCGTTCATTGTATATGCCCGAAATGGATAGCCGACCTAAAAACAACGGTTATTCGTTTTGAACACGTCGAATCGGACAGACGATTAAGGGGTGGAGACTATTCGTTCCATGTGCGGTGCACGGCTAGAGAATGGACTGTCGTTCTTCGAAACAAGACCATCCGTTCCACGGAGCAATACGAGGACGGACAGCTGTGTTCTGATAACAGCCACTCATTTCATTATTAGGGACGAGAACAGACGATTGTGTTATGAGAATGGCCGCTTATTTCATCATTAGGGACGAGAACAGACGATCATTTTAAAAGAACGGTTGCCCGATGTTAAAAATTAAGAATGAGAACGGAGGGTCACCACCCCAACAACGGACGACCGTTGTCAAAATTAGGACTAGAACGGAGAGTCACTATTCTGACAACGACCGTCTATTCTGCGACACTATATAAACAAACAGAGGTCACAAACAGCGAAACCTTCAACAAATCCAACAAATCCACAAATCCTCTTGCCCAATTTTCTTTTTTTTTTTGCAAACTCTGACCGATTCACGCCCCGCCTTGTTCATTACTCCAATCTCGATTGTTTCTTTCAATTTTCATTCCAAACCCCACAAATCCGAGATTCAAAATTCAAAACCCAAAAAACTCAAATTCGGCCTAAATTTCGAAATACTCCCATGAAATGGGTGAGTGGTTGGTTATTAGACGAAAGGTTGGGCCGACAGGACGTCGAGCACCGTCAATGTCGCAAGGAGGTCCAGCACAAGGTGGCCTGATGGAATGTTGGCCACCGTCAATGCCAGACGTGTCGTGAAATCAACCTGAGTTCTTATGGACTGAATTTTGCTATTAGATAAGCCGAGAGCAGTTTGAGCTGAAAATGCTACACCGCTCGGTCATGCATTCAAAGGTCATCAACTTCAAATGTTGGGAGTCAATGGAGATCTAGGAGATGTTTGATCGAATCAACTTGCAAGGTCTACATTTTACAGGCCGATAGCTGCAACCGAATTGTTTGCTTATTTTATGCAAACTTGAGTTTCACCGAGAGGTCGAGAGTTATAAAGACGTCCATCCTGGGTATGGAAATTGAGATTACTCTAGAGACGGTCAATGCGTTGATCGGATTTGCCTGAGAACATGCAGAGAGATACTACCATGCCTCTCGAAACAGTCCTTTTGTCGGATTGGTTAACGGAATCGAGTTCATTAGGCAAATCTATCGCAATGCTGACATTATGGGGTTCGTTAAGCTAAGAACCAGAGAATTAAATGTGAGAGCTCAGGTTGTTCACAACATGTTGTCTCACATTCTTCTACCGCAGCATGGACAAAGAGATTTCATTAGCTGCATGGATCTCTATGTCATGGAGAAGTTGTACAGTATAAGGAAATTCGACTGATTCTAAGTTACATGGAGGAGATCGGGTTATTAAACTATATCTTTATGATTGTCACACTTATCCAAAAAATGAAGAAACTAAAACTGAGTAAATCAAATGCTTAAGATTAAAATATCATTCAATTTAGAAATATACAAATATATAACTAACTCTCGATACTTAAAATAATAGTAATAATAACTATGATTCTTATTCATCCACGACATATTGTTTAAGAAAACCAATTCTTTCTCTAAATTTTTCAATATATTCAATTTATCTAAATTTTTAGTACAACTAAAGAACATATCGAGACCAAACAATACCATATGAAATCGAACACAATTTTCAAAGAAATATCGGATTGGTTTATTGATAACAAGAGACGGGTAACATAAATAAAATAGTTTTATTATAACTATAACATTAAATAAATACGGTATAGTTTCCATAATTAAAAGGGTTAAAACCAATTTAAATCCTCTAAATATGGGTTTTAAAAAAAATTCTAAATTATAAAAAACATAACAAATCAAAATTTGGCAGATGAGCGATCACCATCTGTTCACTATATATGCTCGAAAGGGACAGCCGACCTAAAAACAACGGTCGTCCATTTTGAACATGTCGAATGAGACAGACGATTAGGAGGTGGAGACTGTTCGTTCCACGTGTGGTGCACGGGCTGGAGAATGGACTATCATTCTTAGAAACAAGACCATCCTTTCCATGGAGAAATACGAGGACGGATTGCCGTGTTTTGAGAACAGCTGCTCATTCATTATTAGGGATGAGAACAGATGACCGTGTTCTGAGAACGGCCGCTCATTACATCATTAGGGACGAGAACGGACGACAATTTTAAAAGAACGATCGTCCGTTGTTGAAAATTAAGGATGAGAATAGAGGGTCACCACCTCTACAACAGATGGCCGTTGTCAAAATTAAGACTAGAATGAAGAGTCACTATCCCGACAACGGCCATCCATTCTCCGACACTATATAAGCAAACAGAGGCCAGAAACAGCGAATCTTTTAGCAAATCCACAAATCGTCTCGGCTGATTTTCATTTTTTTTTTGGAAAATCTGACCGATTCATGCCCCACCTTGTTCATTGCTCCAATCTCGATTGTTTTGTTCGATTTTCATCCTGAACCCCACAAATCTGATATTTAAAATTCAAAATTTAAAAATCTCAAATTCAGCCTAAATTTTCAAATACTCCTCTAAAATGGTTGAGCGATTGGTTATTAGACGAAATGTTAGGCCGACAGAACGTCGGGCACCGTCAACGTCGTAAGGAGGTCCAGCACAAGGTGGCCTGACAGAACATTGCCCACCATTAATGCCAGACGTGCCGCGAAATCGGTATGGGTTCTTGTGGACTAAATTTCGCAATCAGATATGCCGAGAGCAGTTTGAGCTGGTTATGCTACACCGCTCGGTCATGCATTTGAAAACCATCGACTTCAAAGGTTAGGAGTCTTTGGAGATCTAGGAGATGTTCGATCGAATAGACCTACACAGGGTCTACAGTTTATCGGGCGATAGCTACGACTGAATTTTTTGCCTATTTTACGTGAACTTGAACTTCACCGAGAGGTCGAGAGTTATAAAGACGTACATTCTTGGTATGAAGATTGAGATTACTCAAGAGACGGTCAATACATTGATCAAATTTGCTGGAGAAGAGGCAAGGAGATACTATCATACCTTTCGGGACTGTCCTTTTATCGGATTGGTCGAGAGAATCAAGTTCCTTAGATAGATCCACCGCAATGCTGACATTATGGGGTTTGTTAAGCTAAGAACCAGAGACTTAAATGTGAGAAGTAAGGTCATTCACAACATAGTGTCCCACACCCTTCTACCGTAGTATGGACATAAAGATCTCATTAGCTGCATGGAGCTTTATGTCATGGAGAAGCTGTACAACGGGAGAAGGTTCGACCTCAGCTTTGTGATTCTAAGTCACATGGGGGATATAGGGCGGACATGGAACAATAACCTGCCCTACGTTGTGTTGATTTAGAAGATCATCGGGTGATTTGGGGTTAAATTACCGTCTGGAGAGCAAATGAGAACGCAATGGGCCATCAACGTATATGACAAGCTTAATTTGATTTGGATGGTCTTGGTTGAATTCGACGAGATTTGGATGTTGAAGGGAGATCAGTGGGCCTTCATTTCTCGGGATGTTCAAATGGAGGAAGCTACAGCGCGGTCGAGGTCTCCCTAAGGGTCCACCCAGAGGGCTAGTAGGACGGACATCAAGGCTCTCGTATACAGACTTCGTCAAATCGAAGTGAGACAGACAGAGTTTCATACAGAGCTGATGGAGTACCTCAGAGGGGTGATGAAATATCAGAGAGATATGAGACAAATCATCATGAATTGAATGAGGTCGAGACGATGATGTCCCACCTTCGTCGACCGATGACGACGATGTCCTACCACCGTCACTCTAATTTACGTTTTGTACTTTATTTTATGTATTTTAATTTCATGTAATTTAATTTGATGTACTTTATTGTGATGTAATTAAATTTGATGTAAATTTAGTTTTACATAATTTAGTTTATGCATTAGAATTCCGTAACTATTTGATTATTTGAATATCCATGAATTGTTTGAAGTTAGCGATACAGCGTAATAAAACAAAGAAAACTCTGTCTAATTTTTCAATTTTTTTCACTAAATTACACACTATATAAAATTAGTTTTAAAAAAATAACAAGCGATATTGGACTTACTTAAAAATTTAATTAATGTATTAAAATAATTTTAATGTATTCCTAGATACAGATTCTTTATGTTTGCAAATGAAAATAAAGATAAAATTGAATAGAAAGATGTTCGTTGGTTTGGGATCGCGTGAACTTCAATCAATTTCTGTCTTGGCCGCATATCAAAGATTTTTGCACATAATAAAAACTATATTAAAAAATAATGAAAATGTATTTATGATAAAATCAGGCTGAAATGTACATGCGTCCCGTCAAATGAATATAAACTCATAACTGTGTCTGGTGAAGCAGAAGCGGCAGCAGTGCTTGAAGTGGATCCCATGTCAGGATAAATACGACTATTATGCCCCTGACGTCGACATATATAACACGACATTGTAGATTTCTAATACGCTACCATCTGCAATAGTTGCACACCCCTACATTCAAGTTGACAACATATTGTTCGTTGTCATTGCTGACCTCAAATCATGCACCTCTCACAAACAAAGCACTCCAATTCGAGCTGCACGTTCTAGCTTCTCAAGTTTTATCTTTATCTTAGGACACCAAAGTTCTATTAACGAGAGCATCTTCTCGTATTTTTTACAATGCGAGTCATCAAGCACTTTCGAATTATCTCGAAAATGGTCAGTATCAGTTTGTCTCTAAGTAGCAATAGAACTGCATTGAACGACTAGCATAAATTATTCAAACTCATTTTGCATTTGGAATTCAAAATATGCATGACTAACCCAAAAGTTAGTATGTGTTCATCAAAGCCATGCATGAGCTTCTGGGTTAATCTGATGCGCTTTCTTCATTTCTATCTGAAAATGAAAATTTGTGGTTTCTCTGTCCGCATTGTACATTGCATCTATGTACGGTCGGTCCCAAAATTGGCTTTTGAAGTTTGTGTACATATGCCGGCGGCAGTAGCGGTGTTCGGTTAAATCTAATTCTTCCCACACAGCACGCGACAACCCCTAATATGTTAAAAAAAAACAGAGTCGACATAAAACAATATAACGGTCACAACGCCTCAATATGTATTGGAAAAATAATAAAAATGGTGGGAATAATAAGAAAAATATCATTGCTGTAAAACATCGAGAGTACTAATTAGAATAATTCTCAGGAATGACTTTACTGAACAATCTCCTAGACAAAATTACATTTCCATGTAAGTTCCCAGTAAATGCTAGAGGGGTCATAAACGGTTTTACTTAAAATCTAGCCGCTTAGACAGAACTTCCTTGCGCAATACAATTACACCACTAAATAAATGGCGCTAAAAATATTAGCAAATATGATCTGACGCAATTGTACCTTTGTCAATCCAACGCAATTGTCCATCTGCATACATCTTGAATGTGTAATTCTTCCTTTAATATTTACAAAAATCACTTACATGAGTCCGTCCACTCTAACTCCAAATTGACAACAACAATAAGATATATGTCATCGTTGCCATCAATACTGGCAACTGTGAATAATTAGACCGGGCAAGAGCCATTCAGATGACAATCATTGAAAAATATAACAGGTGTGTCACGCTGCAGCAAACCTGAGTTACAAGCAGCCATACACATGTACATTCTTTCAAATATACGTGACTCATTCTGGCTAGAACCCATTAGGTAACCATGTATTCTCACTGTGCTATCTGAATTTGATCTACGTATTTCTTCTGCATACAACCACAATAGCTTATATTGTTCATCTCTCCTTACGTCATTAAGTTTTCGAGCATCACTTCTTGCAATACTGTGTGTCATGTTCATATTCAAATCATTTATCACTGTCTCAAAAATAGAAGAAATTTTTCATGTAAGTTAATTTTTGAATCTATCCAAATAATGGTTTATCACCCATTTTGCAGTAGCGTGACGATTCTCAATTTTCCTTACACAGGTGTGAGAATCAGTATAACTCTTTATTTGGAATATAAGTTCATTTTTCATGATCGAAGCATACAGTCACCACTCACATTTGTCTTCACACACGGCCGTGAGTCGCCGAGTTTTACTTTTAATGAATGTGATGTCATATCCATTATTCAAAGTATATTTGACTATTTCTTTTCTAATATCCTGTACAAAACTATATTTTTTTTACCAAAAAACAAAAACTTAAAGCAATTCCTTCCCTTACCGGTATACTTTACGCCTAGTCATCCTCCGACTGGACCGGTATTTGAGCTCATCTTTTAGGGTTTGTGATGTGCCCCGACGCCCACTCACTCAACTAAAATCAAAGGCCCAAACTTTACCTTACTTAATTGCTTACAATTCTATTTCTGTTATAGGTAAAGACTTCTTTAAAGACATAAAGTGGAAGTTTAAAGCACATGAATGGACATACTTAACGGATTCAAGACTTCATTAAGGACTTGTAATAGAAGATCAATGCAAGGACCATCACCAATCTCATGGACTTCACGGTTGAAGAAAGCATCAAGATCATATGGGAATTTGTTTTCCCGCGCTTTAGTTTTTGTGTAATTTTCTTTTGAACTTATTGGGCAAACATTATCCTTCTTGTTATAATTTATTAAAGCATTCATGTTAGGCATCTAGAGTTAGATGTATGCTAGGTTAGTAGATGGTTTGGACTTGATTTAACAACCAAAAGAAGCCCACAAAGTCCATGCATGGAAAGGAGCCACACGGTCAATGATAGAAGCTCCAAATTGGCACCACTTTTGGAGGGGACCACATTTCCCTTTTTGGCCAAGCCAAGACCACCTACTTGGAGTACTTGTGTTGGAGTTTCCCTTTTAGGAAGAAGTCATGGATCAATGACTTGGCAGCTCACCTCCATTGGATCAAAACTCACTCCTCATCTCAGCCATCAAAGTGGACAAAAAACTATTCTTGGCCAAGTGTTTCCAACGGTTTTCTTGCATCTTCAAACCACACTAAGCTCCACCATCTTAGGTCTATAAATAACATGGATATTAGTGCATGTAAACGTGATTTTGTTGAATGAAAATAGCCCATTTTGTGTTGAAGAAAACCAAGAAGAAGTGAAGCTTCTAGGTAAGGATTCGGTTGCAATGACAGAATGGAGTTGCCCCTCCATTCCTCAAACTCAAGGTTGCTTGAAGAATCTTAAAGCTCCACATTTCTCTCAACTCTTGAAGGGTTGGTGGCAAGAGAAAGTGAATGCCAAGAGCATGAACTTCCTTGGTGGCTGACTTGAGAGTGTTGTTTTATTTTCTTTTCTTTAAGTATTTGAACTACCTCTTCCACCATCATTCACCTCACTCACAGCGCAAGAATCACTCCAAGCAACATATATATAATCGACTCTTTCAAGTTATTTTGCTTGTTCAACTTCGGCCACCATTTGAGGTCTCCTCGGCTTGGCTGAGCACCGAGAGGGCTAACGATCTCCTTTGTGTTCTAGTGACCTTTGTAGGGCTAGACCACAATAGTTTGTGAAGTTGAATACACCTTTATTTATTTGTTACCTTCTAAGTGATCGAATGTTCGAAGATCACCGTATCTAGGCGTGTCTTCCAAATACCAGTTCATGTTAGGATCAACCCATTTATTTTAATCACAATTCATCAACGTCGGCAATAAAGAGAAAAATAAAATGTTGCTAGAAATACGATGTCGCTAGAGGTATCAAAATTTTTGAGATCTATGAGTTCAACGTTAAGGGTCATCTCCTTATACAGTATGAGAGAATAGAACGGTCGTCAATTCTGTCTGGCCCGTGACTCAATAAATGGCACAAGTCAAACACTATTTGGGAGAACGGATGACCGATATATGCAACGGCTGTCCGTTCTACCAAATAGTGTTCGACCCGCGATAATTATTGTGGCACGGGCCAGACAAGACACTGATTGAGGGAACCGACAGCCGTGTCTCAAAGAACGATCGTCCGTTCTCCAGCCTATGCACCCTATGTAATGGTTTGAAATTTTAAGACTTTAAATAAAAAAAATTAAATTAATACGATTTCAGATTTGATCTAATTAAGTAAATTAGATTACAATTAATCTAATATGGGTTAGATTAAAACTAATTGTGGTTAAAGATTAATTAATCAAGATATTTTCGTAATAAATCAATAAGCGAAGCGCAAAAGGGTCTTTTTTGTTAGATTAGTATGTTTTTGTGTAATTTTACTGTGTCTCAAAGAATGATCGTCTGTTCTCCAGCCTATGCACCGTATGTAATGGTTTGAAATTTTAAGACTTTAAATAAAAAAAATTACATTAATACGATTTCAAATTTGATCTAATTAAGTAAATTAGATTACAATTAATCTAATATGGGTTAGATTAAAACTAATTGTGGTTAAAGATTAATTAATCAAGATATTTTAGTAATAAATCAAGAAGCGAAGCGCAAAAGGATCTTTTTTGTTAGATTAGTATGGTTTTTGTGTAATTTTACTCTTCAAACCCTTTTTGAAAGGATAGGTGGTAACCCTTCAATGATTTTTGTGTAGAGAAAGAGAGGGAAGAAGCCAGAGAGATAAAGGATGAGAGAGAGAGAGAGGAGTCTGAGAAGAAAACCGTGAAAAAAAAAGGAAAAAGAGAGAAAGAGGAAAAATATGGAGATTTGTCAACCAGTCATTTTGATGAGAGGAATGTCTTGGCGTGAAAATCAAAAGATTCAACAGAGATTTCGTGTGAAGTGGAGGAACCGACATACGGTAAATATCTCTAACGATTAGAATAGTTAGTTTAGACTTTATACCTTGATAGTTGGAGATAGTCTTAATTACTGTTTTGGATCTGAATATGATAGATTTGATTAGATGTTGAAGTGAAAATTTAATATTGTTTTTAATGATTGAACGAATCAGATGTTGTTTTTATGCAAGTTGAACATTGAATTTTATATTTCTGATTTTAAAAAATATTGAAACGAATAATTTAGAAAACGATAGCTTTCATTAATCTGAGTATATTGATTTCAATTATCAATTACGTGGGTTGGTTGAGTTGCATCGTTTTATGCATATCATTGATTTATAACTGTTTTAAAGCATGCATTTAGGAATGAGTGAATAGCAAAGCCGTGTTAACATAAGAACCTATTATATTGGATTTGTCTCTTCGTATGTGATAAATATGACTAGGAAAATGAGAAGGAGATTAATTGTATGTCCTCCTTGGGTTGAAATTTCCTAAACTTCGCAATTAAGCAATGTGTAGGGTCCTACAACCTTACCGGTGAAAGCCCGAAAACGTGTAGGTGTGTGTTGGTCATATGTATCGATTAGAGTTGATTGTATTTTTACATTTCAAATTGAATGTTAAAAATGACATTGGCCGCGTTAAGAAAATGATATTTTGAAGTCGTGCATTTTTACTATAATGCATTAGATTTATCTATTTATTTAAAAATAATTTTAAATCATGGTTGATAGAATTTTAAAATGTTGGTTATTTTAAACTGTGGTTAATGACATGGATTTTAAATGGTTCAAAATACGAACATGCATGCATTTTTATATAAATGACATGGATTTAAAATCAAAACATAATTGATTTAAATTGATTTCAAAATAATAAATGATTAGGTGGACGATGACGTTTGATCTTGGATAGCGTGGATAGAGTCTGTGCTAGTTATTCTAGTGATTAGATTAATTTGCTGGGCGTAAAGCTAATTATGTAGAATATCTCTAATTTTCAGATATCGAGAACGTTCACTAAGACGAAAAAATCAAGATAAGGTAAAGTGTGCAAAGAGACATAGATGAAAGATCGTGATTAATAGTTTTTGGAATTGTGGAAAGTTACATGTCTTTGGAGGATGCTAATTCAAAATGTCATGATTGATAGATTAAGTTTATATTAGATTAGATTAATATGAATTATATTGATGAATATCGACTGTAAGTTGTCGTTCAAAAAGCTTCTCACGTCGGGAATCCGTTCCAACCATCGGGGCCCGCCCCAAGTTAGGTCTTGATATCGTACGTGGAACAGACAATCTACACACCCATAATCGTCTGTTCAATCCGAGGTATCCAAAATGAATGGTCGTTGTGTTTAGATTAGTCGTCTGTTTTGTGCGTATACAATAAAAGGACAATGATCGGTCGTCCGACAAAATTTGATTTATTAAATTTTTAATAGTTTAAGTTTTGAATTTGATGAAATTCATAAGTTTGAAAAAATTTAATAATTTAAAATTTAAATTGATTTTAACATTAAAATTGGGGATTTGGCTGAGGCTGTACGGTTATTCTTTGAGCTTCGCAGCACATCCTTCCAAGAGAACATCACCAACTGAATCTTACGGATCATCCCTACTATTTATTCTGTGGGCCCATCTGCACCTTCTTCTTCTTCTTTTTCAAACCCTCTGTAAATTACCTCTTCCCCCTTTCATGTCTCTCTTTATTTGATGAAACTGCAATATTTCTCCTTTGAAGCCTTGTGCTGAAGTTTCAAAGGAGACGAAAAATAGAGAAAATAAAAATGGAGAATTATCAATTTTAATATTTTGAGCAATTTTTATATTCCAACAGTCTAATTATTTAGTTTTCTACAGAAATTGCTATTTTAATTTTTAAACTTCATTTCGGGTAACTATTTTCATTTTAGTAATGTTTTACTTTTTATTTTACTATGTTAAAATACTTTTAATTACATCAATCATCTTTTGATACGTCAATGAATATTCTAAGAGAATAAATATAATGTCAATTCTCGTTCGATTTGTTCGACACAGAAAATAAATATATTTTTAGAGAAAACTTGGGGACTAAGACATGTAAGGTCGTACTTAATTACCTGCTTATTTGACCATCATGTGCCAAACCGTGACCAATTTAATGTAGTTCTTATGATACACTCTTTTTGCTAACATAACACATTTTGTAGTTAATTAAACCAAAAAATAAAGTACATTTTATTTATATGAGTCTTGACAGTTGGCACTAAAAATGCTGCAATCCACGTTATAACTCTATTTTATAGTCATTTGAGTATAATTTTATAAGAAATTTAGTAATCAACTTAAATTTATTTTAGCTATTTCGATAGAAAATAACAGTTTGGCTACAACATTATAAAAATCCAAGTTAAAATATATATTTCGTAAATCTAGGTATTTTTTATATATTTTAGGATAACATTCAAAATCGCCATTAAAATATGAAATTTTTAACAAAAAAAACTTTTAAATCATTTTGTAAATAAGTTTATCCTCAAAGTATTGAAAACCTGACAAATAAACTCTCGATAGAAGTATATCTCAGAGATCATATGATCATTCTCGCTTGAATCGTTCTAGTTAAAACGACCTCCAGTGTAGGGGAGACTTCCATTTCTCAACAAAAAACTTATCAAACAATATCCAAACATTGTGTTTCATTAAAAATACGATTGTCTAAATCTTAAATTGTTTTTCAAACATGCTAAATGGTAACTTGAATTTTAGAACCGTTGTGGAATAATGCGTAATCGTTAGCTTTAGACATAAAATTAATATTTTTATGCCATTACTAAAGATATTAATTTGTGTTGCATAATTGTGGTGGAATTCATATTTATATTTTCGCATAGATATAAGATAATAAAATAAATATTAAATTGTTATACATTAAATTTTCAGCTAGGTAATCGATATTGTCATAGGGTTGTTGTGACTACAGAAACAGAAAGTGTAAGTGACAAAAAACTCAATCACAATCGTCTTTTTTATATATTCTTATCACTAGTTTATTTTCTTTCTTTATCTTTTAAAAAAGTAGAAATTTTAAATTGATCTTGTAACAAATTTTTATAGATTGTCTAGGTGGATACGATACTCCACCCGTTACTAATTATTATGTTACTTGTTACGTTAAATTACACTTGCAATTAGATATATTATTTCACAATATCACACGTTGTCATGTCTTTTAAGGACATGGACAAACTAAAGAAAAATAGTAATTGTAGCAAAGTTAGTGGTGTTAATAATTCCAAAATATAATTTAATTTATTGTAATATAAAATAAAGGGTCCTTTTAAAAAAAAACCAACATCTTTGGTTTTTTTTTTAAAAAAACCTAAAAACTTTTCTATTCACTAAAAAAAACTAAAAATTATCTTAAATTAGCAAAAAAAAACTCATCCTGACCGGCCTATGGGTGGACAGACCCGTGGAGGTCGGCCGGTTCGATTGAACCGGCCGGCCTCTATTTTTTAAAAGGCAAAAATTAGATGGAGGCTGGCCGGTTCGATTGAACTGGCCGGCCTCCAATTTAAAATTATTAATGGAGGCCGGCCGGTTCAATCGAACCGGCCGACTTCCATTAAAAAAATTTTAAAAAAATAGAGGGAGGCGGCCGGTTCAATCGAACAGGGCCGCCTCCATTAAAAAAAAAAAAAAAAAAAAAAGAGGGATGCCGGCCGGTTCAATCTCTATTCAAACCACACCTCTAAAAATTTCTCAAATACTTTCTTTTGATCGTTTTCTTTATCCGACGATATTTCGGTTCGTTTCGAACGAAAAGCGTAAATTTTTATTTATTTATTTATTTATCAATTACAATGCTTATTTATTTATTGATTTTTGCTAACATTAATTTTTAAAATATTTAATTTAATTTTTTTATATTTGATTTATGTATTATATACGATGTTCAGGTACTTTAATTTTTGTTTGCATTAATTTTTGAACTATTTAATTTAATTTTTGTATATTTTATTTATTTATCAATTACGATATTTAGACACTTTGAGTTTCACTTACATTGATTTTGAAAATATTTAATTGAATTTTTTTTATAATTCAAGATGTTATTTGTTACGATTTTTAGGTACTTTAATGTTTAAACGAAGTAACCTTTTTTTCGTAGGTAAATTATTTATTTTCGCGGTGGTATAATTGTACTGTGTAAGTAAGTTCTGTCTAAGAAGGCTGAAATTTAAATGAGACCGTTTATGACCTCTCTAGTCTTTCTTGGGAACTTACTTGGAAAAGTAATTCTATATAAGGAGATTGTCCATTACAATCTTTCCTGGGAATTATCCTGATCAGTACTCTGCACGCTATATAACTATTTTTTACAATGATCATTCTCACCATTTTATTCTTTCCCAACAACAAGTTTATTATATTAACGACAACGATAGATTCAGATTCTAGTAAATCAGTTGATGTAAACGAGCTAACAGATTTTGATACAGATAACGAGTAGATGTCGAATGCTGCACCTGCATATGCTGAGGTACAAGCATTCGATCAATTATATGAAAATGAAGAAATAGAGTTTTATGCAACCTCCAAAACACTAGATGAGGAACTTCGAACACCGGTCGGCTCAGATGACGAGGAAGTGGAAAGCAAACCGATAAGTGCACAAATATCAAGCGGAAGATTATTTTTGGGTAAACAATATAGTTCGTTAAGAGATATCAAGGAAGAAATAGTTCAATATTCTATAGAAAATGGATATGGTGCATCGTTCGCTAAAATTGATCGTAGCCGACTGACAACCGTTTGCAAATCTGAATGTCCGTGGCGACTGTATGCTGCGAAGATGCAAAATGAGCTCACGTTTTATATATCGACCTTTACCAACGTTCACAGCTGTTCAAGGCAAATGAAAAATCGAAACGCTAGAGCAAAATGAGTGGCAAATGATTACCTAGATAGATTCAAAAGTCACCCTACATGAGACATCCCTTCTATGATCGAGACAATGAAAATGGATTACATGGTCGATATTTCAACCAGTATTGCCACAAGAACAAGAAGCATAGCTCGGACTATTAATGAAGGAAAGTGCGACGAACAATACGAGCAACTGTGGTCGTACGGAGCAGAAATATTAAAATCAAATCCGGGTAGCACAATTAAAATTTATGGTATCCCAAGCGGCTAAAATACAATGGTATTTCAAAGATTTTATATGTGCTTGGCTACTTGCAAGACAGGGTTGTTGCAGCATGGTAAACCTGTTATTTGTTTGGATGACTGTCATCTTAAGGGCTCGTGTTCCGGCCAACTACTCACAGCCGTCAGTATTGATAGCAACGATGGAATATATCTTGTTGTTGTTGCCAATGTCGAATCTGAGTGTGCGGACTCCTGGAAGTGGTTTTTGCAAATATTAAAGGAAGACCTAAACACTGAATCGGGATGCGATTGGACAATTATTTCAGATCGACAAAAGGTTTAACGCATTTCTATTTGTTATTTAAAATATTTGTGGTAGTTGTATTATTTTATGTTGACGATGTAATATGTTAAAATTTCAGGGGTTGAAAAAGACTGTGAAACGTCACTTATGAGAGGCCGAACACCGCTTCTGTCTGCGGCATATGTACCAGAATTTTAAAAGACTATATCAGGGTGTTGCGTACAGAGATGCAATGTGGAAGGCAGCTAAAGCACCCACGAATGCTCATTTCGAGCATGAAATGGAGAAATTACGTCATATTAACCCGGAGACCGAAGCATATCTTTGAGGAGAAGATTCTCGCCGTTGGGCTATTCATGCATTCTCTTCCATTCCAAAGTGCGATTTAGGCTTAAACAATCTGTGTGAGTCATTCAATGCAGTGTTATTGCCTATCCGAGACAAACAAATATTGACCATGTTCGACGGGATCCGAAAAAAATTGATGATTCGCATTGTTAAAAATTATGAGAAGATGTCCCGATCAAATGATCTCCTGTGTCCCCATATAAAAACAAAGCTTGCGAAATTAGAGGAAGCATCTGGAAATTAGCGCGCCAAATTTGCAGGAGGTTATTGATTTGAAGTCACCAACGGATACGAATAATTCGTTATTGACATAGATGATCGTGTGTGCAACTGTACCAGTTGGGCCATTACTGGAATCCTGTGTGTGCATTCTATTCCCTGCATGTACATCATGAGAGTACCCCAAGAAACTTACGTGCACGAATACTATCACCGGGTAACTTACCTTCAGATGTACTCACACTATATTCATCCTATTAGCGGGCAAAAAATGTGGCCGCCACCCGGAGAAGGTCTGAACAAAATCTTCCCGCCCACGAGACACCGCCAACCTGGTAGGCTAAAGAAGACGAGAGTGCGAGATGCCAACGAGCCGTCAAGCTCGAGAACGAGAACTAGTCGGAAAAACTCCACCATCAGATGTCGTATATGTCGGCAGCAGGGGCATAATACCCGCACTTGTTCTAACAGAGAATCAACTTCAGGCGCTGCTTCGCAAGACACGTTCATGGGTTTCAACACATTCGACAGAACGCAGATACACTTTGACACGTTTCTCCTATTAACTCACAGTAATTTTTTTTTTTATAGTTTCATTTTATTATGTGCAGGAATTTTCGGTACGCGGTCGTGGCAGAGGAAGTGTGTAATAATTGTATTGTAATAATTATTTAGTTCATTAATTTTTTAAAATGTGGCTCAACTTGTAATTCATTATTTTATTTTAGTTCAAATTATAAATAATTTTACATTTAATGTTTTTGTCAAATAATATTTATTTATATTCGTTTATTTAGTTTTTTTAATTAATAATTAATTGTATTGTTTATATGAGTATTTATTTGTTTTTTAAATAATATATTTATTTAGTTTTTTCGAATTAATTACACTTATTCGAATTGCATAAAAGATATTTTATCACATTTATTAACAAATTGCATGACATTAAATACAAAAGAAAAAGCTAAAAATTATACAACAAAGTCGTTGCCGTCTCCATCTCCGTCCCCTTCTCATTCTTCGTCTCTTTGTCTTCGTCGTCGTCGTCTGCGTCTGCGCCTCCGTCTCGCATCTTCTTCATCAACCCTTCGTACGAGGAGTTGCATTTGTTCATGCTGGTTCTGCTGTATCTGAATAATCTGTTGCAAGTCCTCGGTAGATTTGGGAGCCATCCTTCGCTCACCAACCGGTATCTGAATGCCATATTCTTCGACGATCTTCATAATCAAGGTCCCGTACGGAGACTCGCCTGTAATGTCAGGCCTACTTCAATCATGTGACTTAAAATCAAGAAGCCAGGGTCAAAAAACTTCCTGTTGCACAGCTTTTCCATGACATACAGGTCAATGCAGCTCACGAAATTTCGATGTCCATCTCGCGGCAGAATGGTATGGGCTAGCATGTTGCGCAGAATTCGACCTGTGACATTCAAATCTCGTGTTTGTAGCTTCACGAACACCTCAATGTTGGGATTGATGTGAATTCGTCGAACGAACTCGACTCCCTCAGGCAATTTGAAGAAAGAGCAGTCTTTATAAGCATGATAATATTGATCTGCATCATCAACGTAAAATCCCAGCAATTGATTTATTGTTTCCGGCCACATCATCACCTCATTACCAAGAATCTTGGTAGTTAGCCCACTAATAACTCTATTTCTCCCGGCTACTAGCAAGTTCGCGTAGAATAATCGAACTATTCTTTCACATACGTGTCCCTTCAACGAATACATCCCGCGAAGGGCGATGTTGTCAAACATCTCTTTAATTCCCAACGTCTCCCAACCACTAAAGTCAACAGTCATGCAATGAGTAAGTTTATATTTCATCAAATCATTCTCAAACTTACTTTCGCAGTCTCTATTTCAAAATTTCATGGCAAATATGTTGTCAAACCTGTTGTTGGGAAAGAATAAAACGGTGAGAATGATTATTGTAAAAAATAGTTATACAGCGTGGAAAGTACTGATCAGGATAATTCCCAAGAAAGATTGTGATGAACAATCTCCTTAAACAAAATTAACTTTCCAAGTAAGTTCCCAGGAAAGACTGCAGAAGTCACAAACGGTCCCACTTAAATTCCAGCCTCCTTAAACAGAACTTATTTACACAGTACAATTATATCACTGCGAAAATAAATAATTTACCTAAAAAAAAGGATTACCTCGTTTAAATATTAACGTACCTAAAAATCGTAACAAATAAGATATTGAATTATAAAAAAATTCAATTAAATATTTTCAAAATTAGTATAAGCGAAAATTAAAGTGTCTAAATATCGTAACTGATAAATAAATAAAATATACAAAAATTAAATTAAATAGTTCAAAAATTAATGCAAACAAACATCAGAGTACCTGAATATCGTATTTGATACATAAATCAAATATAAAAAAATTAAATTATATATTTAAAAATTAATGTTAGCAAAAATCAATAAATAAATAAGCATCGTAATTGATAAATAAATAAATAAAAATTTACGTTTTTCGTTCGAAACGAGCCGAAATACCGTCAGATAAAGAAAACGATCGAAAAAAAGTATTTGAGAAATTTTTAGAGGTATGGTTTGAATGGAAATGGAAATCCCTATTTATAAGGTGGAATCGGTCGACCTCCCTTTATTTTTTTTATTTTTTTAATGGAGGTCGGTCAGTTCGATTGAACCGGTCGGCCTCCATTAATAATTTTAAATTGAAGGCCGGTCGGTTCAATCGAACCGGCCGGCCTCCATTTAATTTTCGCCTTTTAAAAAATAGATTGAACCGGCCGACTTTTTTATTTTTTTGTATAAAAATAATGGTGGATAGTTTTTAATTGTTTGGTGAATAGTAAAATTTATGAATTTTTTTTGAAAAATAATTTTAAAATAAATAATAATAATAATAAATATTTTTTTTTTTTTTTGTTTGAAAGTGAAGCATTTTCCTTTTCTGATTTGAGAGAATGACCTCTTTTTTGGCTTCTGGGAACTTGAAATGTTCCAGTTTAGTCCCCAAAAGCATAACATCATTTATGAAATACAAAATAATAATTATCATCTTATAATTGGACGTGACATGTAAACGGCCTTAAGTTGACTTCAATTCATGAGTTGACTCGTGTAGATTATTGGGTGGATCTGTTATTCTACTTCTAACGAGAGGGAATTCCAATTTACATCACGAGTATGTTAATCATGGATGATGTATGTGTTTTTGGCATTGATGAGTTAATTTGAGTATTGCTGTCAAATGAGAAAGTTAGCTCGAGATTTTGTTTAATTTAGAGCCAAGTTAAGTCAGTTTGTATAATAATCCTGTAAAGTTTGTTTAGTTAATATAGATGTGTCGAGCGAGCTTAGCTCTCCTTTTGAGCTCCCAATCTCGATTCGAGATCAATTAAGAGACTTGTTTAACCCTTGTGTGATAACTGACAAATTATTTCATTTTGATATTTATCGTGTTACAGTTGAATTGTTGTTTCTGTGGTCTAACTTTGTGAAAATTTCAATAATGGAACGATCAATGTAAGACTAAACTCTTATGTTGTCAATTTTTGTAAGTTTTCAAATTTTACATTATAATTCTTTATTATGATAAATCAAACTAAGAAAAGTGGAGTTGGATGTGTACACATATAAGAGCTTTGATGTTTAGTCTCCTCGTGTTGTAGTATGATATTGTTTAATTTAAATTTTAACTTGCATGAATTTATTATTGAAATTAATTCAAATCGCATTGTATTAATTAGAGAAAATAATTTTATTTATAAACTATTAAATTTTTTTTTTCAAATCGACATGAGATTAAGCATTATTATTGGTACGAGTTAAGCACTCAAAATCTACAGCATTTTAAATTGTCTTTATATTTATAGGGGACCCTCCCTCTATGAGCACACCACACCCCGTGCCCCAATGAGCCGAGGTTTTAGCACTGGATTATAGTAATAAGTTATATAATCCACGGTAGCCTCCCAATTTTATGTCAACTAATAAGAAACTCATAAATAAAAAAGTATAAAAAAATTGAAATTTGACTAAAAATGATTATTGATTATTACAAAACAAATTAAAAAGGCGACGAGACACAGGAAAGTAGGATAGAGCAGACTAAGAGAAGTGGAGTTAAAAGACAGCAAACAATCATCCAAACTGCTACTCCAAAGTTTCACTCCATAAATCGCAACCTATCTTCTCAAAATAAAATAATTAGGGTTAGCATTTATTGATGACATACAGAAAGTTGAGGAGCATTCGTTTATTCCACCAGTGCAGTGACATGGGTTATTCTATAATGAGCAGTTCCCTTGAACTTCCCTGTTTCGTTTTAGTTTAGGGGTCTAAGCTCAGCTACAGAACTCTGGGCCCTACCTTCTAGGAGCGTTGGGCTCTTCATTCAGACACCATTAATGAGACCTCTCTCTCTCTCTCTCTCTCTCTCGTACGTGTATGCCTGTTAGGAAGTAAATACTGGTTATCTTGATAGAATTACAATTAACTTTTCAAAGTATTCATTTATGTTGTTTATAAAAACAATGGAGGAGAGAGAAAGAGAAATGGATAGAGAGAGAAAGAGGTTCAAAGATATTGACCCAGCTGTTCAGCTGCAATGACAGAAAGATTGTACATTCCTGATAAGCTGTGACAGATTTAAATGAGACGTCTGGAGATGGGTTTTGCAGCGAGGGAAATTACAATAAAAAGGAAAAAAATAATTTACAAAAACATTAAAAATAATCGGTTTATTTGGTCTGAGAAGGGTTAAAAAGTAAGAGTGAAAAGTGGGCATGCAGATTAAAGGACATTCCCATTCCATTGATGGAAACAAGCACCTTCCTTTTAACTGGTTTTCTTTAAGGTTCTGTTTTTGCTTTGGATGTTCTTATTTCTTCACCTAAATAAGCTTTTCTTTTCTGAATAAAAACACCTCCTTATGTAGTAAGATTGCTGTTATGAACAGATGATGGGGGTTTGTTTGTCAGTCTCTTTTTTTCCTGACATTTTCAAATGATTTATCCTTATTTTAATAGAGGAAAAATAGACTTTTCTCTAAAGGAAATTACCAAAATCTCCCATGGTTTTATTCACCTTAGACTGATTGCAAGTCCAACAGAGAGATTGTTTGACAGATAAAAATTATGAAGAATTCAAATTCATTGTCATGGGAAATTTAAGTCTAATATTCCTCTGAAAAATACTTGGTTTATGTCACGAAAAATATTAAATGAAGTTGAAAAATGTGAGAAAAAGATAGAAACTTGGCTCTGAAAAAGAGACAAAAACACTTGAAAAAAGGAAATATATATCATCAATCTTTTGAGACTGTTAGGGTTGTTGTGAAAGAAGAGACACAAACCCAACTAAGAACCACATATTTTGCTGCAAAAAAATAATAATAATAAAGGATTGTTGGGTCAACCTCAGGTGGTTATCTAGAGAGCCAATCAAGTCACTTATACCTACTAATTAAATAAAATATTAAATGGCCTGTCCTCTTCTCTCTCTCTCTCTGTTGTTCTAGAGAGAGAAAGAGGGTTCTTTCTTACGTTGTTTAGAAGGAAGGAATTGACTGGTTAGAACGAGGGCTCTCATTTCTTCTCTTCTTTAAAAGAAAGATGTCTAAGCCTCTGTACAGCCTCAACCTAGCACACATCATGTTAAGAGTCTTTCTTGTCAATTTAGAGAGGGACAGCCTAAAAACTCACCACAACTCTCCATAGCTCTACTGTTTTTCTCTTCTTAAAATATTTTTGTTTTGTACTTGTGTTAGGGATTAATTATCCGGATCAACTTACGAATTTATTTTTAATTATTATTATTTAAAAATATATTGTACAGTAAATTAAAAAAAATTATTTATAAATATATCAAACGCACTCTATTATCATGAACCAAATTTATTTTTAGATATTGTTACTTAAACATAGTTTGTCACTCTCAATAAATTGAAAAATTTTATATTTTTATATTTTTGGATTCTATTACCTATTAGTATTAATATTAACTGAATATTTACCATTAACAAAAGTGTCAAATAGGTGGTTCTGAATTTCAAATTTGTTTTATAAATTGAACACAAAATATAAAACTAAAAAAATATTTAATGCTAGTGTGTCTGATTATAATATATAATACCGATAAAACATATAAAATTATATTTTTTTTTTGTCAAAGATATGATAATTAGTCAGGATAAAAAAGGAACTGTGAGAGCATATATAAATGTAATATATCTTGTATTTATAAACCTAAACGGTAGGTGGTCAGGGTAGTTAAGTAGCTAACATTTGGACAGTGAAATGAAAAGGCCTGCAGTAGCTTCTGTTCAATCTCCTTTTCCTTCAACAGTTTAACTTAGCCTCTCTTTGCAGATCTATTTTTCACTTACACTATTTGGATCTATGTTTAAGTAATTTCATCTATTGAATTTTGTATGAACAGTATATTTATCTCTTTTGTAGACGTCATAATAATAATAGGGGTTACTTTAAATATTAATTTGTTTCTTTTTGTGTGTTCGATGAGTTTGTAACAGTCGCAGATATCATCAGCAAGTGTCAGAAATGAAATGAAATCATGGAGGGCAAGCGTGTAGTTACAAATACAAAAGAAAATCCAAAATGGCTTCGCCTGTTATTCCTCTTTCTTCTTCGTCTTCTTCAATGGGTATGGTTCAAACTGACATGGCTACTCTCTCACTCAATCCTAACTATGGAATACTTCCATCCCTTTCTTCTCCAGACAGCCAAGTTGAAAATGGAAGAGCTTTTTGGGGTTTTCCATTTTCAGCAAGTAGAAGCTCTGATGAACCCTACTGTAACAGTGATGGGGGAGAAGGAAAAGGCTCTGATTGCAGTGACGATATGAATAGCAATGGGGACGGAGATGGAGAAAACCCTAGTGGGAACATGATGAGTGGGAAAGAAAGTGATAGTGGAATACAGTTGAAGCTTTGTGCTAGAGGCCATTGGAGGCCTGCTGAAGATACTAAGTTGAAAGAGCTTGTGGCGCTTTATGGTCCTCAGAACTGGAATCTCATTGCAGAGAAGTTGGAGGGAAGATCTGGTGAGAAAAATTTCCCTTTTTTTTTGTCTATCCACTCGTTTCTCTAATTTCAGCAGCAGTTGCTGATATTAAATTACCACTTATTTTCAAAATGTAGCTACTAAACTTGAGGACGATTGATGTATTATCATGCTTTTCAAATTGTTTTATGGGTTACTGGAGGTGATAGTATCACTTACAGACAGGATCTGTGCTCTTTCTTTTGTTTGTGTGTTGTAAACTGTGTTTTGGTAAGTTTACGAGTTTTCTTTCCAGGCCAAACCTTTTGAGCCTTAAACAAAACATTAGGGTTGAGAAAGATACTCTTTTCGGTACTTAATTTATTTGGGTTTGATATATGTTTTTTAAGGTAAAAGCTGCAGATTGAGATGGTTCAACCAGCTAGATCCGAGGATTAACAGAAGAGCCTTCAGTGAAGAAGAAGAGGAGAGATTAATGCAAGCTCATAGAATTTATGGTAACAAATGGGCTTTAATAGCAAGGCTATTTCCGGGTAGAACTGACAATGCAGTGAAAAACCATTGGCATGTTATAATGGCAAGGAAATACAGAGAACAATCTAGTGCTTACAGGAGGAGGAAGATGAGTCTGAGTCAGTCCCTTCACAGTAAAATGGAGGAAGATCAAAGCATTTTCAACCACTGTAATGGAGGAGGAATGAGAACTAATCTTTTCCCTTTTGGGAGCTTCAATGGCGGAGGTTATTATGGGGTTGATTACAGCTCGAGTGGCTCAACTCAAATGGCTGTTGGAGGGGAAGCTTGTTATGGGTCTTTTGCAGAACCACGTCATACTACTTTTGAGTTCTTCCCAGGTGAGTTGAAAAGCTTTTAAAAAAACACTGTTTTTCGGAAGAGCTTTTTCCATAAGAACTTTGTCATCTTCTACATAATCCGTGTTCTAAGTTCATCATCTTGTTCAGCAGCAGGTTCGATGATGGATCACAGGTTTGTATGGGAAAGGCTTAATCAAGAAAGACAAATTTCTGAAATATACTCAAATTATAAACCAAATACGAGGACGATGACTGGATTTGATCAGTCAAACAATCCAAGCGGGGCTGGCACTATTCCCTCACCAGTTTCGATAGCAGAGACGAGATTTGACAGCCATTTAGAGAGCAGCCCACCAAAATTTATTGATTTTCTTGGGGTTGGAGCCACCTGAAATCGAAAAAGAAAAACAAAACAAGAAATGTGGAAGGCATGAAAAAAGCTGAAATCAAATGGGTTTCTCAACATTGTTCAGTGGGGATGACTTCAATCTGGTGGAAGTGGTCCAAAATTAAGGTTAGAGAGAGAGAGATAATAGGAGAGAGAGAGAGAGAGAGGTTTTGATTTGTTTTGTTTCAGTTTGTGACAGTAGAAAAGAATGCTGAAAGCTATGTTTCACCGTCATTTTCTTACCCAGCTTCTCTCACTATTGAAACACCATTTCTGGAAACCCCAACTGCAAGTCTTCTTGGATTATCTTCTTCTTCCCACATTTCTTCGTTGCCTGTCATTTCCATCACTTCCAGACAAGCGCCTTGGACTGGATTCAGCTGACCATTCGGACGAACTGTTCCTACAATTTCCCAGGGCCATCTTTTCTATTAATACCACATCTGTAATTACTTTATTTTATTACTTTTAATAGTCCGAGTTTGTTTAATTAACCTTAACAATAACTAGTAACTTAATTAAATATTTTATTAAAAATTTGAACGTCATGAATTAATTTAAAAGATAGTGATGTTTTATTGTAACATCTGCATTATTTTGGTAACTCAAATTTTAAAAATAAAGCAAATTAAATGAGATTTTGTATGGAAAGTCTGTCCTTTCAAATAAAAATAGAGCCCAGAAATTATTGGATTATATTTAGAGACATAAATATTTTAAGATAGAACCTATCAAATGCAAGAAGGGGGCTTGTACAGTATATTTATACATTGGAAATGAATGGAAGCTGAATTGTCAATGACGACCAGAAAACAAACAATTGCACGTTACATGTGGTTGAATTTATTACAGATTTATTTACTTTTTTTTTTTATTTTTTCCCAAAATCAAATATTAATTAAGTAATACACCACTAAAAGTCCGACTAGATTGGTTCGTTTGACATTTCTTACCAAACGAACTGAGCCGGTGAGACGAGCTTTAGACCCAACCAATTATGTGACACTTTTTTATTCGGATTTTAGCTTCTATTAAATTAAAAATATAGTTAAGTAATGCTCCTATGAGAATTTGAAGTGCACATCGATTTGTGTAATTATGTTATCGTGTCCAGCAATAAAATGTAAGTAAAATTGTTATATTATTCAATTAATTGAAAAAATTATAAATCCTAACTTCATTTTAAATTACAAAACTTTTATAGATAATTAAATAAATACTAGTATATGTAAAAGCTTTCAGTTTTTTAGAGCAATTATATTTAATGAAGTTATCTATTTTTCTAGCTTAAAATCCAGGATAAATCGCTCTACAAACGTGTTTAACAAAATAATTTTGTAAACCAGTTTACTCTTTGAATATGAAATATGTAACAAAACTATCACCGACTGACGGGTCCCCATTCTCACTTAGACTTGATTCAAGCGAGAACGCGTGTGGGGACTCCCAGAATGAGGCCGCATGGCGTTCTCACTCGAATTTTACAAAAATTCAAATTAGATATGTCAAAAAATATTTAAAAGATATTGAATTTGCTTAAAATTTTTATTACATGTTTAGGACATCATCAGAAAATAATTTAAAAAATTTTGTAATTCTTAACACATTGGGAAATTATATTGTAATTGTATAATTACTAAAAATAAAGAATCAAACAAAATTGACAAGATATTATTCTAAATATAGCAATATACATACCATATAAGAATGAGGTTTGGTCCATCTCAGAATGGCCATAGTTCCTCATAACACTAGTAGCCCATCCTGTTCTGTTCAATTTGGCTCGATTTTGATAAATTTACGGCTAATTTTTGGTGTGAACTAGGAAGAAAGCGGCAACAAAGATTCGAGTCTCAATTTTTAAAAACCAAATTTAGTTTCTAATTTTGAAAGACTGAATATCAAGTTTTTTTTTTTAAAATTATATTCTTTGTATTTTCTCCAAAATACAACTATATTAGTACTTAGGTACAAGTATTTGATGGCCAATAAAAATATATATTGTACTATTTGGGAAAAAAAGTATTATATTTCTATCTCAATTGTAATTTCTTAATTTGAAAAAAAAAAATATAATGATATTTTTCTATTTTCAAAAATAAATTCTAATTATATCTCAATTACATTACAATATCTCCTTCAGAAGGAAGGCAATTATCTTAAAGATTAATTACTTCCTAAAACATTAAATACTATGACTTTCAAATTAAAACTTTTTTGTTCTTCCAAAGAAAAAAATTTAAATAAACTGCAACAATTGTGGAATGAACTGTAATCTCAATATAAAATTATTTGATTGGGTCGCAACTTGTACATATTTATTTTTAAATTATCTCAAAATGCGTTGTACTAACTAAAAAGGAGAACTCTACTAAACAACGTGAGCTTATGTCTTCCACGAATATAAACTGAATCCTCACAATCAATAGAACATTAAGTTAAGTTATAATTGACTTCACATGATAGACTGACACAACTTAACTACATACCATGTCTAAAAAACAAACACAGTCGAATATGTGTCTTCTAATGTCAAATTCTACCTTGTGTGTATTGTTTTTCAAATCTTTTTGAGTATTTTCTTATTGAGTGGTCCAATTATATTTATATATATATAATATTGTTTCCAATAAAGATACCAAGGAGATAGAAACTTCATCGAGATTTTCCATGCATTTACTTATTGGTGTTGATGATACTAAAGAGATTTAGCTAAATGTGTAGTTAGAGTTGAGTGACAAGAACTCCATTCATGTCCGGCTATTGATTTAGAGTTTTTCAGTTAAACTATGATATAAAATTGTTCTTGTCTTCCACTTGTGATATGAGATTATAGTTGATAGTGGTAATGTAATGGCAAGTACAAATAGTTTTTTTTTTTTTTTTTTTTTGTGAGAGTGATGGGAGCAAAGTTGAAAGAGAAAGTGGAATCAAATGCCTGGGGTCCCCCCTTGACTCTAATAACCTTGTGAGGAAATTAGTGGTCGACCGTAACAAATGAAATATCATCTCTCTGAACTTCATAAAAGGGTAATGCATTATGACACATTTCAAGAATGTCGCTTCATTTATCTTCTATGGTTTTTCTTTTTCTGGCTGTGACAGATCCTGTGGGGTCTCTCTATTATGACGAGGAACGAAAAAATTTTTTCTTTCTTCCTTTTGTTCTTATGATGCCTTCAATTACAGCAGTTTAGATTACTTATTTTAATCAATGTATTCCTCTAGATGCTCTATAAACAAAGGTCTGAATGAATTTTGAAGTGTATATGAAAACAAAGAGTAATCTTTTGTTCAAAAAGGGAGAAGAGTAATGAAGTGAGAGAAAAAAATAGGTGTAATACTTTTGTGTACACCGATATTCTAAGAGTGTTAATTTTTATTAGTGAATAATTTTTAAAATATTTGATATCTAGAAAAATATTGTAAATCCTATTTTTTATAGTGAGATCTTTATGGACTCGATTCCCGTAATTTTACCTGATTGGGGTTTCCACGTAAAATTCTCGGTGTTCATTTTTTGCTATTATTTGTCTTACTTTTTGGCCGTTATAATTTTACGGCATGTATTTTTCGGATCATATATGTTATTGCTTCTTGTACAATTTAATTAGTGATATAATTGTACTGTGTAAGTAAGTTATGTTTAGCATACTGGAATTTCAGTATACCGTTTGTGATCCTACAACCTTTCTTGAAAACTTATTGACGACATGCAAATTGTGGGCCCAGATGAAGAAAAAATTTCATGAAAAACTTGGAATCGGTGAAACAAATACTTGGGATGAGTAGCACTAGCGATAGAAAGAACGGAAAGTTATGGCTATCGCAGGATAAATATATCAAGAAAATTTTTAACCGATTCTATATGGATAAGGGCGAAGCCGGTCAGTACTGCACTTGCTAAACATTTCAAACTTACTTCTAAACAAAGTTCTTCCACTGAAAAAGAAAAAACAAAAATGCAGAAAATTTCATATGTACCAGTAGTTGGCAGCTTGATGTATGTCATGGTTTGAACGAGACCTAATATTTTACATTCTATTGTAGTAATCAGCCAATTTCTAACAAATTCAGGTAGAAAATATGAAAATGCAGTGAAGTGAATTTTTAGATATTTTAAAGATACTTCTCAATTAAGTTTGTATTTTGGAAGCGAGAAGTTTTCGTTGCTAGGATATACTGTTGTAGACATGATTGAAGATATTAACTCTAGAATATCAACATTAGGGTATTTGGTTACAACAGAAGCTAAGTTCATTGCAGTTACGGAAATCTGTATGTAGATGCAAAAATTTCTGACAGAATTGGATAATAAACAAAATAAATATATTTTGTATTGCGACAATCAAAATGCTATTCACTTGAATAAAAACCTGAGTTTTCATTCGAAGTTAAAGTACATACATATCAAGTATCATTGAATACGAGATGTGTTGTACAACAAGTAAGTGTATCTTGAGAAGATTCACATGGATTACAATGACTCAGATATGATGACAAAGACATTGCAATGGAATAAACATGAATTCTGTAAAGACTCAGTAAAATTAGAGATATTTCATCATAAGTCAAGAGAGGAGTTTGTGGGGTCCCTCCATTATGATGAGGGACTCATTTCATTAATTGAAATTAATGAATGCAGAAGGAAGAAATTTCTTCCTTTTGCATTCTCTCCTTATGGCGCCTTCAATTGCGGCAGTTCACATTTCTTATTTTAAGGATTGTGTTCTTCGAGAGACTCTATAAATAAAGGTCTGAATGAACTTCGAAGTGCATCCGAAAATAAAGAGTAATATTCTGTTCAAAGAGGGATAAGAGTAGTGAAGTGAGGAAAGTTTAGAGGGAGATAAAAGAAAAAGCGAGATAGAAAAATAGGTGTGGTGCTTTTGTGCATAATGATATTCTAAGAGTAGTAATTTTTTTTAGTGAATATTTTATAAAATATTCGATATCTAGAAAAATATTGTAAATTCTATTTTTCATAGTGAGATCTTTCTAAACTCGTTTCCTGTGATTTTTTCCCGATTTATGTTTCCAGTAAAATCTTAGTGTTCATTTTTTACTATTATTTCTTGTACTTTTTGACCGTTATAATTTTACAGAATAAAAAAATATAATTAGTATTTTTCAGATCGTATATGCTATCGCTTCTTGTACTACTTAGTTAGTGGTTTAATTATACTGTGTAAGTAAATTTTGTCTAATAAACTGAAATTTAAGTAGACCATTTGTGACCGTACAGTTTTTGTTGGGTACTTACTTGAAAATATATTTTTTTATAAAAAGATTGTCGAAAGCATTATATCATTAGAATTATACTGATCAGTATTTTCTACATTTTACAGCGATGATATTATTATCGTTTCCATTTCGTTGTTATTTTCTCAACAGATCAATCTCATGAGAGGAAGACGTCGAAGAACAACGAATCTCATAACAATAAGAGGCTCAAGAATAAGTAAACTTGTCAATTTCACATATTTTTGTTAAAAGTGAAAAGCGAAGGTAAGAGTTTCGTTTTAAAAATATAATATCGTATTATTACGTAGAAATTGGATAGTTAGATTAGACTTAATCCAAATAGAATTCCTTTGGGTTAGTAGTGTTCACTTTCTGTTAATCCAACTAGAATTTCACGAGTCATAAATCCTCATAGAGACTATTATTTTTGGATTCAAGTATATTTTGCATTACTAAGATTACTGCCATTAGAAGTTTAAAAGAACATCCCTTTTTGTTTCTAAGATCTCTCATGAAATTTAATAGACCTTGACAAAGCAGCCGGATTAGCTTGCAGAAGAGGGGACGTTTGAACATGGCTTTGCTCATCCATCTTTGATTGAACACCGTTAAAAAGCTTTCCTCCATTGATGGAGCTCTTCTCAACATGGTTGAGATCATCGATTCTCAAACTCTTCGGCATCAACAATGCTGAATTCGCCAAAGAAGATGGTAAAATCCAGGAGCTTGGTAGAGTGCAGCCCCCAAAAGGAATGGGATAATAGGTGCAAAATGGAGGTTGAAATTGAGGACCCCATTGGAGATGGCTTATGGTCCGAATTTGAGGTGCAAAAGGCTTAAATTTCTTAACCATTTGTTCTTGATTGCTCGGTTTACTTTCCTTTTCCAACGAAGTTGATCCCGTAATGGACGATCTACTGGGTCGATCATCCCCACTCTGCTGTGTAAAACAGTTTTCCATATAATCTTGAGGTTTGAACACACGTACATTGGAAGCATATGCTGTTTCTAGATTGCGATGGGCTGCTGACATTGACACGATTATGTGATGATACGGCAAAACCGATGAGCTCTTGTTTTTCCGGCGACCAGTACCGACCGGAATGCTCCTCATCGTTCCTCCGGCAGTCCAATATCTTTGACAGTTCTTGCAAAAATGACGAGGTTGGTTGACGCTGTAATTGTTGTAGTAACAGAATTTTGTTCTCGTGCTGTTACATCGAGGACAAGGGAGTATTATTCCTGGTTTTTTCAATGTTGTCCCTTCTCCCTCGCGCTGCTCTCCATTTGTGGAGGGTTTCAGTGCTGAAGTTTCCCTCTCTACAGAAGTTTCTCTCTTTACAGAACTTGTTCTTGAGCTCTCACAAACGCCAGATGATGTTGTTGGTTCTGGGTTTTGATGGCTCGGGCTAACTTCATGTCCGTCTGGGCTAACTTCTCTTCTTGAAGTTTCCTATTAAATTATGGAGAAATTGAATGATCAGATGTGAAAATTGAAACTTTAAGAATGGACCTAACATAATTTGGATTCTAAAACTTTGTGCTAAACGCAGTATATTTCTGGACAACTTCCACAGAAAGAAACAGAGGGCAAGAAAGGAGCTTCAATGGTCAACCTCAAGGTTCAAGTGATACAGATTGAAATCTAGAAAACTGGTGTTTACCCACTTAACAAACTTTGATTATGAAAAAAGGGTTGATTTCAAAATAGCATAGATATGAAGGAATTAAGAGAAACAAAAATAGAAATTCCTCCGCAAAAAAGAAACAGACAAGAGTAAGATAAACTTCAAAAGTCTACAGAAAAGATAGGAATATACAAAACTGGCAATAACTTGCTCCACAAAGTTGGATCCTAAATAATGGATGATTCCAAATTAGCATAAAAATTATTAAATACAAAGGAAAAAGAATTAGCAGAAAGAAACAGAGAAGAGCAAACGTCAAATCTACCAGAAAGCTCAAGCAATAAAAGATCGTAATCCACTTAAAAAGTTTTGATTCTCACAAAGAAAAATAAAAGCTCACTCGTCTTACCCTATCGTCTTCGTCTGCAGAGTTTTCTTGAGGATAAGAAGTTGCAGAAAGAAGAACCTGGCGGTGAGAGGAGTTCGGAGAAGCTGAGAGAAGAGAAATTGGAGGTGGGTCAGGAATCAAAGAAGGCTGATTCAACGGAATCGTCCTCCCAAACAGCTTTAATGTCGGGTCTTTAACCAAAAACGACATTCCAACTGACTGGCTCTGCAATTTGGCTACGGAATCCAGAAAGGAAAGTCTGAAATTTCAGAGTCTGAGCCGAGGACTGGCAAAAATGGGAGTGGAAGTGTGGTCGTGAAAGAGACTGTGGGGGAGAGAGAGAGAAGGCCATGGAGGTGGGCTTAAATGGAGGAGATGCCACGTTTCAGAGAGAAGAGATTGTAAGCCACAAGATGTTCTTGTGGCCATCGGAGATCTTCTTTTGTTGTTGGTTCATTCAGTCCAGATTGGTTAAAAGCTAGATGTTGCTTCCCTTTAAGATCTTGCTTTGCTGTCCTTCTCTCTTTACTCGAGTGCGAGAACTTGTACCATATTAGTAGATCCCACAAAATCATGTGATTTGAAAAAATAATACATATCTAATTTGTAAGTGAGGGTTTACTCCATGCTCGTTATAATGTATTTTGTGTTAATTTTAAAAATAAATTTATACGTGCTCTGCTCTAACTTAAAACAAATAATAATATTACACTTGCCCATTAACAAAGTGTCTTAAATTATAAATATTGTCTATTTGTATTATAATTAGGGGACAATAAAGAAATAATATATTATAATTTAAATTTAAGAGAATTAAACTATATAATGTATCACTAATTTTTTTTATTACGGTCTCTCTTACTTACTCTCTCTCATTTAATTTTACAATCTAATCTTACACAATGACATGATTTTTACGTTTCACTAATTTGTTGATGAAAAATTATATTATTTTTGACATTTAATCTATCATAATTACTCTATTTGGTTATGAACGATGCATATCATAAAGAGTGAAGAAACTAAAATATGATGCACACGTAGAAATAAAATTCTACAAATAGAAAGTTGGAAGACAACATATTATTGGTTATAAACATATCCAGATTCGAAAACGCACAAAAGGCTTGAAAATTAGAAAGAATGTGAACTAGTTTAGGTCTAAAATTTGAGTTTTCACTTACTTGAAGCTTTCGAATGGACTTCTGATTTTCCGGCCAGGAGAGCTCAGTTCGAGCACACATTAGTGATTCGAGGCCCCTTATGTTAAAATTACAACGTCTTCGTTAATAGTAAGTGTGAATTAATTACAAATATGTGAATATATAGTTAGGTTTATTAAAATAATAAATATGAGGAGCAGATGGAAGCTTTTGATTGGCCGATTCCTCAACTCTTCGGTGGACATTGACGACTGCGGCAAAAGAGACAGCTGGCAAAGCCCCACGCACGTCGTACCCACGTGGAATGTCCCCACACGTGTGTCTTTCTCAGATAGGAAAAGACTTAAATCCTGCTTCCTGCCACATAAGCAGGGTTTTCCAGTGGAGCCCACCCAATAGTAAGGCGATGTTCTAAAAGCAGACAAAATCAGGGCCGTCCGAATCTCATTGAATCAGAAACGGACGCGTGCCCATTCGACCCATAGAAAATATCTTCTCTTGTGGCTGATAATTTGCCGAATAACATCGCAATATCTCCTTTTTTTTTTTTTTAATTAAATATAAACTAAAAACTTTAAATTAAATAGTTTAATTTAATTTAAGAAATTAAAATTTCAAAGTTAATTAAAAAAAATCTTTGTATATTTTCGATGATGCTGGGAGGGCAAGAACAATTAAACCGAACTACATAGTTTGGGTTCGATCAATTCAGTTCATTTTTTTTTTTAAAGTTTTGAAACAAAAGAAAGGTTTAAATATTAAATAATAAAATTAGAATAAATATTTGTTTTCCTTCTCAAGAGTTGATCAATTTCTTGGCATTGATTATGACATTGGTGCCTGGTGGGTGTCCCTTCTCAATCCATTGAAAGATGGCAGACAAGATATATCCACATTCCCGTACAATAGCTTTATTCTCCAAAGTCTACCTACAGAAAAATTATTATTATTATTTAAATAATCGAGTTATTTGCATTTTCTTGATAATTATAGTAGGTTATATAAATATTTGAAATGATATATCACTTGCATTCCCAAATAATAACACAGTCTAGTATAAATTAGAGCGTTCATATGAAATGACTATGTTTTCAATTATTATTAATTGACTACATTTTCATTCAATTATTTAAATTAGGAGAAATATGAAAATTCAATAACATTAATTAATAAATGCTAAACTTAAATTAATTATAATAGATTTTTTAAAACTGAAATAGAGTTTTGGTAAATAATTAAATAAAAAAATTTGAGCACGAAATTTTTCAACTTATTACAATATGTAGTTTTATTATTCACCCAATTAATTTATATATCTCTTGATGCTACCGCTTCTGACTTAGATGCTTATAGGTCTTTTTATTAATAACATAAGATGAGTAAGAGTAAGTTTGAGTTAATTTAATTCATCCTTCACAGTCGATTATATTTTGACCATTATTACGTATTAAAATTCATTCTCAGTTGATCTTACCAAGAGTCATGATTTATTTATTTATTTATTTATTTATTCATAATTTTTTTTTCTTCTTTCATGAATTTGGATGCTTGTAATAGACTTGATAATAAGTCTTGTTGATGTAATTTTTGTTCTTATTTGTAGATTGTAACTTTGCAATGACACAATTCTTTTTTTCTTTATTTTTCGTAATGAGTTTTGCTAATAAATCATTCAATGATGTTTACTATAAATTAAATTTTCCAAAACTTAAGTTAAGACTATATATATTGTTATCCAATTAAACTAGAGAAAGTGTTCAACAAGGGCATCATCAAGTTGATTTGCATATGGAACAAGAGTAACACGAATACTGTAACTTTGAACTCATTCACGAATAAAATGATAATCTAAGGCGAAATGCTTCCTGCGAGAGTGAGAAAAATGGATTGATAAATTTACGACACAAACATTATCAAAATAGATAACTAGTTCATGAGACAAAAAGACTCGAACCTCCATAAGAAAAGAGCAAATCCATTGACTTGTTAGCAATAGTAATTGTGATAGACCTATATTCATTTTTGATAGAAGAACAAGCAATATTGCCTTGTCTTTTTAGAACTCATGAAATAGAGTTATGACCGAGGTACACAGTAAATATCCTTGTAGAAGTGACGCCATCTTTTTCCATGCTCAATCTACGTCAAAGTAGGCATGACGAGTAAGCAAAATGTGACAATAAAGTACAACACCGTGATCAAGGATACCATGTAGGTAGTGAAGTAGTCATTTAATTGCAACCCGATGGTCATTTGTTAGTTGACGTAGAAATTGAAAGAGTTTGTTGATAATGCAAGCAATGCTATGATGAGTGAGAGATAAGTATTTGATAGAAATGATGAAGCATAAGAAGAAATTTGAGATAGATTGTATGCAGTATATTTTCTATATATTCAAGAGGCAACAAATCTTAGGCTTTTATATACTCATTACACGAGGGAGAATTGTAGGAGAGAGAAGTTACAGATTCTAATAGATTCGTAAGCGTCTTACTGAACCTGGTTTGGTTTTCTGGGTTTATCATCCTCCCAAAACACACAGGTCTAAGGAGAACAGTGAGTTTGAGCCGAAGTTCTTGAAATCGTGTAGCTATTAATGGTTGAGTCAGGTAGTCAGCTACTTGATCTTTGAAAGGGACAAAGGCAAGTTGAAGAGAACCATTACCACTTTTTCACGAACAAAATATTGATCAATTTCGACGTGTTTGGTGCGTGCGTGAAGAACAAGGTTGGATGCTAAGTTAAGAGTACTCATGTTATCATGGTACATCAACGGAGAAGACTTCACATGTTAGCTCAGCTCTGTTAACAATGAATTAATCCACAAGATCTCAGTAGCTCATTGAGCAAGAGCTCGATACTCGAACTCTGTGCTCAAACGAGAAACCACGTTGTTTTGACGACGACCAAGAAATGAGATTGTGGCCAAGAAAATACAATGGGCACTTGTGCTACGCCGATCATCAGGGCATAATGCCCAGTCAACATTGGTGTAACAATACAGTGTTTCATCAGTAGACTACTGAAGACATAATCCAAAATGAGCCTTACCTCGCAAGTACCGGAGAACACGTTTAATTGCTTTCATGTGATAGTCTGTTGGAACATGCATCAATTGACATAGCTTGTTTACCGCAAAGAAAATATCCGATCTTGTAATTGTGCAATACTAAAGGGTGCCTACAAGACTTCGATACTCAATTGCATTAGCTAAAGGTGTACCATCTTGGATTGACAGAGGTAGTAGAGCAAGTGGAGTATGCTGTAATTTCAAATCAAGTAGCCCTATTTTGGTCAACAAATCACGAACATACTTAGTTTGTCTTAGATGTAAACCTGTTGGGTGAGAATACACCACAACACCTAAGCAAAAAATGTAAGTTGCCTAGGTCTTTGATGACAAATAGACCCAACAGATGATTTATCAGCTTAGTGATGAGAGGTGAGGATTGTCCTTTCACAATGATATCGTCAACATATACAAGAACCACAATAGTATGAGAGTCAGCGTGACCAATAACCATTGAAATATCTGCCTTTAAACCAATAATCCCCAATCAAGTAAAGCCGTGCTGAGTTTGAGAAGCCAAGCACGAGGGGACTTTTTAAGTCCATATAGTGATCGATTGAGCTTACAAACAAAGTTTGGACATGTAGAGTCAATAAATCCTTGAGATTGGAGCATGAATACCTCTTCCTGAAGATCGCTATGGAGAAATGAGTTTTAAACATCCAATTGTCTGATAAACCATAGTTTGGAGACGGCAATGCTTAGGACAAGTCTGATAGTTGTGGTTTTAATAACCGGGCTAAACATCTCATGAAAATCCAGACCCGAATTTTGTTGAAAACCTTTCGCAACCAACCGAGCTTTGAACCAATCTATCAATCTATCTAGACGCAATTTAATTATGTATACCCATTTAAAACCAATAATCCGAGAGAAGCTAGGTTTCGGAATGAGCGTCCACGTACCTTGAGACTGCAGAGCATTGAACTTTGTTTGCATCGCCTCATGCCATTCCTTGTGTTTACATGCCTCGCTGTATGATGAGGGTTCACAAAGTACATTTCCTGCAATACTGAAGAAAAACTTTGGTTTAAAAATACCAGATTTCGACCAAGTCACCATAGGATGATGAATCGTAGTTGATGGTTCTGGTGATCTCACTGGTTGTTCATGAACGGAAGAGGGAGAGGAGGGAAGAGAAGAAGACGAAAGAAAAGGGTTAGGTGGGCGTGGAAGATGTGTATTGGAAGAAGAGAAAGAAGGATGAGAGATAGGTGTAAAGGGTCGGGATGATATGATGGGTACTGTGGTTACTTCAGGTGTGGACGAAGATAAACCAGAGAAAGGAAACACCTTCTCATTAAACACGACGCTTTGTGATACATATAAGTGTCCAGTTGATTGTTGAAGGCAAATGTAGCCTTCATGATGGCTACTATAGCCGAGAAAAGTGCAGGAAGTGGATCTGAATTCTAATTTGTGAGAGGTGTATGGTCGTAAGAATGGAAAGCATTGGCTACCAAAAATTCAAAGGTGAGAATAAAAAGGTACTTCACTGTAAAGAGTTTGAAACAGAGAGATACTAGATAAAATTTTGTACGGAAGTCTATTTATTAAATAGGTAGCAGTGGAAAAAGCAAATTGCCAATATTTTAGAGGCAAAGAAGATTGGGCCAGAAGAACTAAGCCAATTCGATAATGTGTCGATTTTTTCATTCAACGCGTTCGATTTGTTGTGGGATATAACGACAAGAAATTTCGTGTAAAATATCTTGAGATGTAAATTTTTTTGGAAGAGATCTAAATTCTCTACTCCAATCAGACCTAACACTTTTAATGACAGAATTAAACTGAGTTTTTATCATTTTTTGAAACGTAAGAAAAACATTGTAAGCCTTATCTTTGGATTTTAGAAAATATAGCCACGAAAATCTAAAAAAAATCGTCAATAAACAGAATGAAATATTTTTCTCTAGTGATTGAAGAAACAAGATAGGGGCCTCATAAATCGGTATGTATTAGATCAAACATAGTAGTAGCATGAGAAAAAGAAACTTGAAACGGTAATCTATAGGATTTAGCTAATTAACATGAAAAGCAAAAATACATAGCTCCAGTAGAACAAGAGGGAATGTTGCAACTAGATAAGATAAACTTAACGCTAGTGGCTGAAAGATGGCTCGCTCAAGCGACAATGCCACAAATTGGAAGAAGTGTTTGAAACAGAATGCAGTTAAGCAGTAGAAGAATGACTTGGAGAATATGAACTGACCCGGTAGAGGCTGCTATCAAGGATTCTCCTAAGCAGCACCCGATGAGACACCTGATCCTTGACGACAAAGAAATGATGATGAAATTCTATGAAGGCTTTGTCATCAAAGCATAACTGTGAAACACTGAGTAAATTCTTTTGTAAAGAAGGAGAATAATATACAGTACACAAATGGAAACAAGAAGAGGAAGATGGGAGATGTGCATGTCCAACGTCAGAGATAGAAACCACCTTCCCATTACCAATTGTGATTTGATTATAATCGAAATATAAAGTGGCTGAATCCAGCATATTTAGATCAGAAGTAAAATGATGTGAAGCGCTTGAGTCCATGTACTAGGATGGATCTGTTGTACTTGCAAATGTGGTTGGAATTCCAATTTAGAAGGGAAGAACAACAAAAAAATTTCGTGGAAGGTATGAGATGGGTTGGTATTGAAGATTGGTTCAGTGGTAATACACACTTGCACTGTGTCCAGATTTAAGACAAATTTGACAGCGATGACGAAATTGAGGTTTGTGTGGAGGAGTAGAAAAGGATGGACAGTAATTTGGGGTGGATGGTAAAGGAGGCGAAAATGGTGGTTGTTAGCCATGAGGTCTGTTAGGTGGAAGCACAAAATAAGGTGCTGGTAGAGAAGGAAACTTTGGTTTAGGTTTGTTTCCAGCCACATTGGTGTAGTTGGCTTAAAGGGAGTTCAATGATGCTGAGGTATTTTGGCGCTCCAAACGAGCATCATAGCTTAACAATAAACTGTTGATTTTTTCAATTGAAGGCTGATCAACTCGAGTAGAAACAGAGGTAACAAATGGGTTGTACTCAGATCCTAACCCATTTAAGAAATAAAGGAGTTGATCTTTGTGATTTATTGGTTCGCCAATAACTGCCAATGTGTTACAGAGATTCTGAAACTTCTGGACATAGGCCATGGCATTGAGTCTGTCTTTGAGAAAACATTATAAGTTTGTGCGCAGTTTAGAAATTTGAGCAAACGAAGAAGCATAATACACTTTCTCTAGCGCTTCCCAGATTTTGAAGGCTGAAGAGTAGCTGATGAGTTGCCTTAGCATCTGCTACTAAACAGAAACGTAGATCCAGCTCATAATCAAACGATTGTATCTCTGTCTGGTAAGATACTCCAGATTGACGAGATTGTGATGAAACTCATTATTTTTAGAAGGGCAAGGAAGAGAGCCAGTGATAACTTCTTCCAGTCAATTAGCAATGACAATATTCAGTAGCTAGTTTTTCCAAATCAGAAAGTTGGAGTCATCTAACTTAATTGTTAGGGGTTGATGGAGAAGAAAAGAGGATGACGATGATGGAGCTTTGCCGTTGTACTCTGTCAGGAATCCATTTTCGATTTAGGATAAGAAGTCGTTTACAGCTCTAATACCATGATAGAAGTGAAGAACCAGATGAAGAAATTTGAGAGAAAGATTGTATTCAGTGTATTTTTTATATACTCAAGAAGCAACAAATCTTAGGTTTTTATAAACCCATTACACACGAGGGAGAAATGTAGGGAACAAAAGAAAAGCGTGAAAAGAGAGAAGTTACAAATTCTAACAGATTTGTAAACGTTTTACTGAACCTGGTTTGGTTTTCTTGATTTATAAGTATTGAATGCTACGAACGTTGAAACAATACTTTGAGGGATCTATAAGTGCTTTACCTAAGAGGAGTAGCAATCAAAGTTAAAATAGGCTTTGCATCTAGCATTTTATCACTAATCAAAAGATCCTTGGTGTATGAACCTTGCGATAGAAAAACTCCCAGAGAATGAAAGATTACTTCAACTCCAAGAAAACAATTTAAGTGTCCAAGACCTTTTATTGTTCATCTATTAAATAAAAATGCAAGGAACTTTTAATGATGTCTGCATGAGATTGCAATTTCCAGATGTTACGACAAACTAACAAGATATTTGATTTAAGGCTATAAATAGTCTTTTTGAATTTGCAGACATAAGTGAGATAATTTTTGTCAGTGAGCCTCGGGGGTCGAGATATATAAATATCTTTAAAAATGGTAGTTTATAAAAAAACACAGTTAACATCCAATTGACGAAGAGACCAATTAAGATTGACTGTAAGGTTTAGAAAAAGACGAACAATCATTGGTTTCATTACCGGACTAAATGTGAGATGACAGTCTACTCTTAGAGGTTGGTGGAATCATTTGGCAACCAGTCGAACACCAAAACGTAGTACTACATGCAACTAAATTCAAATTTTTTTTGTATTAGGACAACAAACATGATTTTGATTGAATTATTTTGATAGTGGAACTTGAACAGGAGAATGATAAGTGTGATCAAAATTCAAAATCAATTTCAAAATAAAATTAATCAAAATCTAAATTTGGATTTTGAGCAAAACAATCAGATTTCATTCTAAAAATTCAATCGGATATGCAACAGCTCGGGTTTTTTAGAGAGCTTTTTCACCTCTAGAAGTGCACAGCACCTCGAAAAATTCGCGATGAATTTGGATTTTTGGAGAAAACAGCAGTAAGCTTTTCCTTTGGAAATTCGAGGAGGAATATATGACAACTCTGAAAATTCGAGTTGAATTCAAATTTTTTGAGAAAGCAGTTCTGAAACCTCTCCTATAAATTGAGAGGCTCGGTGTGGATGGAAAGCACACCAGAGCTCTCCCTCGAGTTCTAAAGTCTAAGAACTCTTACCTCTGTCACTGCTCGGCCTCCAGACATAGCAAGTGCTTCGAGGAAGTAGTCCTCCTTTCGAGCAACCGAGCTCTGACGGAGCTCTTTTTGATTGAGAACCGTCAAAGCCACCTCCGACAAACCTTCACTAACGTAAAACACCACCATCTGACATCTAGCAGCTTCGACCGCAGAGAGAAGCACGCTATCTGTGTTTCAATCGAAGAAAGAACACAAAGAAGAGGAAGAAGGAGGTTCGGGTTTTGTTATTTAATCCAAAACCGGTTCACTTAAGTCCAACCAAATCGACTCAGGGCAACCAAGCCAGATCTGGTCCAATCGAACCAAATTCGGTCCAATGAAACTGACCAACCTAAATTTTGACCAGATTAACCCGAATAGATCTAAAAATAAACTGGTGAGAAATTTCTGGCTAAATCTTTTTTAAATTAATTTATTAAAGTGAGAAATTAATATTGAATATTTGATTTAGGCAGGAAAAATTCTGGAAGTTGTCTAAATCAATCCTATCCGAATCAAGCCTACACCGTAAGAAATTTCTGTCCAAATTGTTCTGAAATTAGATTTATTTAAGTACGAATTTAACGCCAAAGATTTTATTTAAGTAGGACATTATTGGAATATTAGAAAAATCCTGATAACCCTAACCTCTCAGAATCCAAGTAAGTGAAAATATCACATTTCAACGTTTTGGCTACAGCCTTACATCACAAAATCTATGTTATTTTCATATGATTATTTTGTTACATGTTTATGATATTTGAGCATGCATGTTTAGATATCGACATAGAATTGTATAAAGATAAAATTGATAGGACATTTTGTTTATGTATGAAAATGATGGAATTGACGAAAAATATGTGATAACAAAACCTGACAAACAATGAGATGACTACACTTAAACGACAATGAAATGGTTACGCCTGAACGAAAATGAGATGGTTATGCCTGAACGATAGTGAGATGACAATACATGAACGAAAGTAAAATGACAGACACTGAACGACAATGAAATGACTATACTTGAACGAAGGTAAAATGACAAAACATGAATACGATAGGATGGCTAAGTATGAATGAAGGTTGAGAAATGAGTATCAACTAGTATGTAATTGTTAAGTCAGGATTTTGTAAAAATTAATGTTAATTTTGCATTTGCATGAACTTTCGTTTACTAATTATTCTTATAGTTTGTAATTTTAAAATGTATGCGAGTTTTTATTTGAAGAAGAAAACACTGTGATCGAGAACTATCCAGAGGCAGACAAACAACAGAAGAAGAAAATGTCTTTCGCTTGAAAGAAAGGATTTGAATTAGTATTTTCAGTTTTTGAAAATATTTCATATTTTTATTTGAATTGAAACTTTGAATAAATTATATTAAATTTTATTGTTAAAGTTTTATTAATTATTTTTAATTTTGCATTTATTTTGAATTTTTGAAAAATTTATTTAATATTTTAAATTTTGATTAAAGATTTTGCGCGTTAAATATTTTAATTACTATTTTTAGAGATTTTTAATATTATGAAATTAAGATTTTAACGCAAAAATTTAAAACTTAAATTAATTTGGAACCATTTTAAGATTTTTAAATTAAAGTTCAATTTTTAAAAAAATAAAAAAATTTAAAATTTAAGGCGTTACCATAAGAGAAAGCATTATTAGTTTGCCATTGTAAACGGGGATAGATGACATGCTAGTGACCAGTAGAAAAGACGTGGAGAGACTTTAATGTGATGTTGTTTTAGTAGATGTGCGCTCTATGGAAAGTTGGAGAAAAATAAAAAAAAGACTCGACAAATTTAACATGACGTAACTTGTGAATACGATAAGATATCTAAACATAGATACCCAATTTGAATGGTGGAAAAACTAATAAACACGTCTTGAGAAGAACATGAGACAAGTTTATGAGGATTGTGCTGAGTAAAGCCACAGTTGCCCAAATAATTCAATTTATTGTAGTTGAAAGAATGACAAAAGAGAAAGCATATGCAAAAAGGAGTTGGAAGTGTTGGAGTAGGGCGGCCAATAATAAGGTAAATAATAAAGACACGGGTGAGAAATGAGCGATAAATCTATTTCAAAAACATTAAACTATGCCGTATAACTTACGTATTATTTATTATAATTATTTTATTAATAAATAAACGAGAGTATATATTATATTAAATAAAAAATAATGCGAATATACTTCAAATTTTTTCATCCTAAACTCATTTTAGTCACGTGTCATTTATACAAATTTTGCCATCTTAAATTAGGGAAGGGTAGATCTAGACAAAACCAAACCTGATAGTTCGGTCTGGTTTTTTTATTTGTATAAATCAACACTATTTAAATGAACGAGACCGATCATCTAAAGTTTCGCTCTTGGTTTTGTATGCAAGAAAACATAGAAAAAGGGAAAAAAAAAAAAAAGTTGTCTGCCAAACTTGATCAAAACCAGACCCGTAGACAACCAATCCAAACCCGACTTCAAACTTACATATTTTTTTGAAAGTAATTTTTGTTTCTTAGACCAATAAATTGAAATTCACAATTCAATTCTATTCGATTTGGTTCCTCCTATTATCTAGTTCAATTTTGGTTTGATTACTTTGAAGGCCGGTTTGGTTCAATTTGAGTAGAAACCAAGACCAAACCAAGTCGTGCCCGACAAAAAATATAAACAATTGAATTTATATGATAGTGTCCACCATTTAAACCCTCCATTTTCTATTCTACTTTCCTTTTCTCCATTACAAATGAGATATGGATTACACACTCAAAAGCTACACCTTTCTTTGGGATACATTTCTGGGAGTAACTCCTTTTGATAGCTTTCACATCCAACAAAAGAGATCCATTAAATTGGGTGTTGGGGGTGTGGGGGTCTCTCTTTCCTCCTTAAGTGTGTGTGTTTAGGTATTCTTTCTTCTTCCATCTCTCTCTTCAATGGACAAAATGACTGTTTCTAAACTTTTCTGATTAGTTTTTTTAGAGAGATAAAATGGTTTTTGGTGTTTAAAAATGAGAATCTTAGTATATTTTCTCTGACTTCTTTATGTGGAATAACACTTTAACTTCTTTATGTGGAATAGCACTTTATGAAGAAAGTTTTAGGTGGGTTTCGGTTCTCGATATTATAAAAGTTAGATTCTTTGATTCTTAACAAAAATGGAAAAAAAAAAAAAAAAAAAAAAGAGAATGTTTGGATTCATTTCATATTTAGCCTTTATAATAATTTGATTCTTTTTCTGATTAATTTTTATTTTGTTCATAATTTTTTATCTGGCGAAGTTTTTGACGTGAATCTCTGCATTTTTTTTTTGTTTTTGTTTTCCTTTCAAATACATTATCAATAATGGTTTCTTGTAAAAGTATTTACACAATACATACCTTTGGTTTCTCTTTCGCCCGTCAAAAGAGGATGCCACTAAAACTTCTCTTATTGTTTAGAAAGTTGCAGCCTAGTATTGATCATGGAGGGGCCACCCCAACTCACTAAGGAATAAACCACACAACAGAGAGAGAGAGAGAGAGAGAGAGAGAGAGAGAGAGAGAGAGAGAGA
>CM039527.1:12555596-12580178 GCA_022433055.1 Begonia peltatifolia | reverse complement strand
AGAGAGAGAGAGAGAGAGAGAGAGAGAGAGAGAGAGAGAGAGAGAGAGAATCCATGAACTTGTCTTTTGATGGGGGTGAAAACTTTGAAGCTTTCTGTGTTTGTTTTTTTGCTTGACAAAATATTCTCCAATTTCTTTAAAGTCAAAGACAAAGCAAAGAATAAGTGAAGATAGAAGGGAAGAGGCTCAGATCATAAAAAATATTCTCCAACATAACCCCACTTCTGTTTCCAGATATGGAGGGAGAAGACCAGCAACAGTAATCTCCTTATAAAGTCGCACATTTCTCTCATCCATTGCAGACGAGCTTAAACGACTCTTCTTCCTTCAATCTCAACCCAGAAGGATCGCAGAATCAAACCATGAACTTCCTCGCCTCTGCTGATGCGAAACCCAGACTGAAATGGACTGCAGAACTTCATCAAAACTTTATCAAGGCTATCAATCAGCTCGGAGGGCCAGATAGTTTAGTTCATAAACAATATATATGTATATTTTTTGTTTGTTTATTTACACCATTTTCTTTCTCTGTCAATGTTGATGATTGTGCAGAGGCAACACCGAAGAGTTTGATGACAGTGATGGGCATTCCTGGACTTACTCTGTACCATCTGAAGAGTCATTTGCAGGTGAATTTGGCTCTGAAAATACTATCACTTTTCTATAACAAGAATTAAGATTTGTTAAGTTTTTTTTTTTTTTTTGCAGAAGTATAGGCTGGGTAAAAATCAGCAATCTGAAACCAGCATATGCAGTGGAGAAGAAGGTAATTTAGTGGATCAGACTCGTATTTTAAATATATATACTTTCATCTCCATGGTTTTTAGGCTATGTTTTTGTTGACACAGATGTGAAGAACATTCATTGTCACGACTTGAACTTACGAAGCGAGACAGTTCGCGATGGAGACAAGTAATAGTTTGATCGTTTGATCCATCTGTATAAGTATGCTGTAGCAGGTGATGAGTTTAGTGTTTGCCATTTGCAGGACTGAGAAGATTACTCAGGCTCTTCAAATGCAAATGGAAGTGCAGAGAAGACTGCATGAGCAGATTAAGGAAGAAAAGTTGAAAAATTTCTCACTTTTTTCTTTCTGAAAACCTCCAAAACTTAGAAATCTGGTTGATATGCGCAGGTGCAGAGACATTTGCAGATGAGGATTGAAGCACAGGGGAAGTATTTACAGTCGATACTGAAAAGAGCACAAGAATCCCTTACTGGGTATTGTTCATCGTCTCGAAGTGTGGAGCTGGCAAAGGCTGAGCTCTCTCAGCTAGCATCAATGGTGAATACAGGCTGCAACATCTGTTCATTCACAAAACCAGCAGCGACTGCAGGATTGAACTCCAATAATGATGAAAATAATCAAATGAGAACAATTTCAATGGCAAGCTCTTTCGAATTATCGGAAATCTCTGGAATCGAAGAAGAGAAGCAACAGGGCTATCCTCGAAAGTTGGCAGAAAGTAGTGCTGAGTTTTCATTACAAGACATTCATCGAGCCGAGATTGAATGGGATGAGTTGAAAAATCATGCCATTGGAATGAAGAGAAGTGGAAGCACCATTTCTGATGGAAGCTGCAGTGATATGAAGATGAAGAAGTTCAGATTATCAGAGATGATTGACTTGAACAGCTAGACATGTGATCTGAAATTTTGTATCTATGATATTAATCCAGCAATAAAATATACAGCAGATTAAGTTAATATTATAACAAAGAGATTCAAACTCAAGAACCAAAAACATTCTCGAGAATCACGAAAACCCGACAATTGATATTCTGGTCTTGATTTAAAATTGGGCGTTTCTGATCTTCTCTGCAACTCCTAAATCGAGGTCAGCAATGGCGGATATACTCAGATAAAGAGAGACAAACAGAGATGGACACAAAATCGGAGAATATCAATATGAAAGCTCTAATTTCAATTTCTATTATTCCTGAAGAAAAATACAATAGTGATGAAGAAAAGCAAATCAAGCTTTTTGCTTTGTACAAGTGATTCACCAACACTACCCACCTTATCCCAGAAACTGACCTACCCTTCCAGTTCTTCAGATCTCGAGGAAGAACGATCGAACTCATCGGAAGAACTGTGGTTCGAATCCCCATTTCTCCCTCTGCCATTGAAAGAAAGACTGAGCCAAATCTCCCTGCCACTCTTCTTCCCAACATCATCTACATCAGCAGGCAACAAAAACCGACAAATCGGGCAGGACCCGTGCAATTCCAGCCACTTTTTTATACAATCGCCATGAAATTTATGGTTACACGGCATTTTTTTAACCCGACTACCGATTTCAAACTCATCTAAGCAAATTGTACACTCGCCCTCTTCTCGTATTTCTTCAGTTGGCATCCCTTCGATGGACGCTTTTGACGCAGGGGGTTGACCGTTTTTGCTACGCAATTCTCGAAGCAGGGATTCGAAGCTAGAAGTACCTTCAATCACCACCAGACCTTCACTAGAAGGATTGATGATGATGATTCTATCTCTAGAGTTCGATCTGTTTTCATTTTCTGGATCTGGGTTTTCTTGATTGGATCCGAGTAGAAAGGGTAAGACCATGGAAAGATCTCTGTTACTCATCAACCTCTCGAACAGAGCAGAAATTTCAGAAACTCGTGGTTCGGAAGCCATAGAACAGGAAGAGAGAGGAAGAGCGTGTCAAGGTGAACAGAGAGAGTGGGGGAATGAAAGAGGTGGAGGAGGAGATGGAGGTATAAGAACTGGAAAGGCGGCCATTGGAAGGAAGGTTGTAGAAGGATCTGGAATTTCTGATGGTGGATTTAAGAAAACAAGCGGAGTGGATTCAGCGGATTTCAAAGAGACAGTCGCTTTCAGAAGGCCACGGGGAGATAATACTTGCTGTCAGTAAATCTTCAAGTGGTGACGAGTAACGAGAAATGATTACTCGGCTCCATAAAAAAATGACACGTATCAAATTTTTATTTTGTTCACAATTTAATTAATTTTAATTTTAATTTTAATTATTTATAATTTATTATAATCAAGTATTTTTGTCGGGAGACGTAAAATTAAACCGTAAACATAGTAGAAACAGTAGATAATAGACAAAAATTGACCTACCTTCCACAAGTTTTTGGGTAAACCCGAGAACCCTCGGAAACTCTAAAATTGTACCAACACCCAATGAACTATTGTGCAATTAACTTCTATGGCTCATGTCAAATTCAATCCACTAGAATTGTACCTTTCATACAAAACTTGCATCAGGCTCGTTAAAATATGGACACTGTACATGGCGTATATGTGATCACTGTGGCGCAAAACCGCATTAATATATAACTCATATTTCAGTACAACAAATGCCTAATTTTCACTTCAAATGTAGACTATTGGTTTGAACTAACCTTCTCTATAGACTACTGCAGCACTGAGCTCCGGTGCCACCTTGAAGTTTCTGCCATAGGCAGAGCATCTCCCTCGGGCTTTGGTAGTGCGCGACTACGTAGCCATCCCTACAGCCATCATTGTTAATTCTGTCTTCTTTTTGATACTGAACTTCAAGCCCCTCCTTTTGCATATCTGCTATCCAAATCCCCATTGCCACGTCTTCTAGCTTAAACATCTACAAAGATAGCCGGTAGCTTTAAATGTTTGGTAAAAGACCAAAAATGGAAGAACATCACTTGGAATCACAAAAGATTACCTTTAGACGTCCTTCTCTATGCTTCACAGATATTGCCTTTGCTATGTCTCTCGATACCACGTAACCAGGGCCGTGTGCCCAAGTTGGATAATTGTCTTCTGGCCATTCCTTCATTGGTAAATAAAGACCGAAAACAAATGAGCGGAAAAATATAACTACTTGCTAGATCAAAGACGAAAGAATCTCTCAGAGGCTAGTCAAGAAATGCACACTTTCATCTATTAAGGGTTAGCTTACCTCCAAACTGATATACCACTTGCTATCAGGATTTCTATGAGGTTGTGAATTAGAGTTGATAAGTCCGTAAAGCAACCCGTGGCTTGCATTGGCTCTTTGCAAAGACGCTAACACTTCATCTACCCTTACAAATGCATCGTCATCTGTCTTCATGACAAACCTTGCTGAAGTGATCTCTGCCTGCAAAAGATGAGATCAAATAAACCAGCGTCGAATTTTTTCTCCTCCTTAGCCAACCAAACAAAGGTCAAGTATTTACCCCAAAGATGCAAATAGCTAATGTTTTCCAGGTTATGAGACTGTAGTAGTCCACAAAAGGCATTATCTGTATGTCTCTATATGTTCGTGCCTCGTCCCAGATTTCCTCGTTCACTATTTGATTTTTGTGCTGCAACATACCTCAAACTGATTAGTATTTTACAAGCAGCTAGTAGTCCAATTTATTTTCCATTAATGAATACACATGCACATAAGACTACAAAAGTTCAAGTTTCAGGTGCAAAAACTGAGACTTGTGCTTATCTATCAACGCAGAGGTTCAAACTTGCGAATCAAGTCCAATCGAGCTAGAAAGATTTTGGCTCAGTGAGCTATGAGCAGTTCCAAACAAGCTCTTTAAATTAATTGAGCCATATTTATTTTATTAAAAATATTTATTTATTAAAGTTACATATATCTAGTAATATTATATAAGCTATAACATAATAAATAGATATAATGTACATGTCTTATTTAATAATTATTTTTTGATCATTTTAGTGTGAAATTAATTGTCTCACATTTTATCATAAATGAAAAAACATAAAACGTTTTCTCCCATAAATACCCATCAAGTGAACCTTTCTCATATTGCTCTGCTAATAATGTTAATTTCTAGAACTTACAAATGTGGGAGTGCAGTTCTTCTACGCTATATAGAAAGCCGTGAGAGCTAACTCATTCAAAGAGATTCTTCATGTGCCAAACAGAAACAAGTATATCATACTGTAACTTAGCTACCAATTTAACAAGTTCCCACAGATAATATGCATTATATATAAGCTTACCAGGCCAACAAAAAAGCGCACTGCAACAGTCCCTGCTTGCACAGCAGGATACTGCATCCATGTTCTTCGAACAGCCATCCTGTGCTTAAAATTGTTTGCCGTGGAGAATACACCAATTAAGAGGTCCAATGGTTTTTTTGTAGAAAGAGGAACTGCTTTAAGTGCCTCTATATTTACTATGTGGTCTGAATCTTCTGCAGTGGGTAAACCACTGGCCAAGACAGAAATTAACTTTACATCTCCAGAAATCCTTATTTCACTAACCAGCCATGGCTCCAATGTCTGAAAGTAAATAAATTCGATGAAAATGGAAAACTTTCCAGATCATTTAAAAAGCATTAAGACAAAAGAACGGGAGATTACTTCACGGTAAGCAAAGGAGGTTATATGCTTTCCATCAACTGTCATCTGAATTCCATCCAATCCCACCCGAAGTGTAGCAACAAATGGATAACCAAGCTTGAAAGGAAAATACTTTCTCGGTTTTGTGTCTCCTAGTATGAGCTTTGTTGTGTTGGAACGGTTGCTCAATTTATATAGTGGGTTATCATTTCCACCCACCAACTTGTTGCATTGGTCCAACTCATCCACTGCATGCAAAGTCCATAGAATAAACTCGTAAAGACATGATTGGAGAGAAGATAACGAAGTTGATATCAAGTCAGTAATTGTAACAAGACAGAGCATATGTTCCACCTCAAAAATTAGAAAACAATGAATCTACAAATTACATTTAAATGACTTAACAACTTGGACCATCCTTTTAATTCTACAATAGAGTGCAGATTATGCATCAGCTCTAATTTCTATATTGGGTTTACCAATGGACTGAGGACTTTTTTTATAAGTTAATTGTAACATTGTGCCGATCATATTTGCCTACTCCTGCATCAATAGTGTATTTTTAAGTTCCCAATCAATAGCAGAAAATTTTATATACAAAAAATGAACTTTTTTAAGCAATGAGAACACAGATTTATAAGAGTTGAAAAAATAACTGAATAATTTGAGATAAAAAAAGAATACTTTTATAAGAAGTTGAGATAATTATGATTTAGTAAGATTATGACACACTACATATAGCTCATACATTCACTATGAACTTTACTAGGCTACTAATTTTACCTTTCTTATTTTTGCCTGAATCAGGAGAGGGGCAGCGCTCCTCTTCACCCCAGTCATGAGCTGTGGTCCAGGTGTTCTGTACAATTACTGGATCATCTGTTATCTTATCTCCATGAAGCCTAACATTATAATGCAAGATAATGGGAGGCTCAGGTTCCCCAGGAAGTGGTTCTCCTGTTAAGTCAATCCGAAAGTTACCAAGAAGACCATCTGGACTGCCAATAATGGAAATGGAAGAACCCTGAGTGAGTCCACAAGGAAAACGAAGCTTATGGCCGCTGCTATCAATTTCTGAGGCATTCATTTTATTAAGAAAGTGAGGACACTGCTTCTCTTTTGCTCTCCTGGATGAATTATCATTAGAATCACTGCGCCGTTGCTCTTCCACTGAAACCATAAGATTATTCCATGCACTCCCAGCTTCCTTAATGGCCTCTAATGCATTAGGCAAACCCTGGGTATGATTTATTAAGTGGTTTAAATGGTACCACGTTTGAATAGATTGTCGCTCTTCAAAAGAGAAGTTCCTCTTTGCAAAGAGATTAGACACTATAATGGCAGAAGAAATCACTTGAGATTCATTTTCTGGATTTTGAACTACAGGTGGAGCTCCAGCGTTCAGCCACTCAAGAGGATTACTGGTATTGTAGAGAGAATTTGTAAAATAACTATCCCCAATGGGGTTTCTCATAAAACCATATCTTAGGACCAGCAACATAATCAAGGAGGCAAGAAAACAACCACCAAAAAATTTCTTCATTTTGGTGGCAACACAGGAAAATAACTAGACTCCTAATTTCACAGCAGCTTCCCCGGTACAAAGCGAGTAGGCAGGCATCATGAGATTAATTTCAACGAGGTCATTTTCAAAGTGAATTCACCGGCAACTGCAGAAATACATAACGAAAAGGAGAAATCTGCCCAATGCACCCAATGTTTATGTGAGATAATTATTTAAATGAACGTCGCTCACAAAGAAGTTTTCCCTTTTTGAAGCCAAACAATCTTGATCTTCCTCCTTTTCCAATTGATGCTAACTACGATTTTAGCATATGTTTCAACACTTTATCCTGGCATTGAATAGTTCGTACAAGTGGTTAAATGCAGTAAAAAAGAAAAAAGCAGAGAGTACAATAGTTTGATAAGCAGCGTTCATAATATTTCTCTCAAGCAGTGAATTGACATGACATTATCACAACTAAGAAATGGGATAACACATTCTTTATGTTTCTCTTGTCAATGACCGTATCAACCTCCAGAGACGTAACATAGATTAAATGACATTATCACTCCATCTCAAACTTTCCCAGTGTTTAGATTCAGGGCAATCGTCGTCTCAACATTATTTCTGCAAGCATTGTTCAAAACTTTCCCTCTTAATCCATAAAGAAACTAGAAAGCAAATTCTCCTCTTCAAAATTCCATTGCTCAATATTTTTCTAAGATAAAAATTACAAGATTGACCAACGGATATGCAAGTGACAATTTTGGACATAATAACAAAATTCAATCAGGATGGAGGACAGACTATAATTTTGCAGAACACAACTGTATCATTAAAAATTTAATACGAAATGTATGCCATAACTTCATATTAGGAAACCGATGGAATCAACACTGAAAAAGAAACATATGGTTGATCAACTATTAAAGTATTTCCTTACCAAATATGCTAGTTCATGATTTATCAACTATAAATATTTCATAATGAAATAAATAGTTCGTGATTAATAAACTACAAGATATTTCAAGACCAAAAAGCGATTTCATCTGCACTAAGTATATAGAGACGACAACTTAACTAGTAAACCAAATAATCACTTAAAAAGTGAAACTTGAGCGCTGAACAACTATTACCTCTTCATGCATTTCTGGCGTCTAAGTTTGTAAAAATCAAGTAATTAATTCATAGCCATCTTTAATCCTCGCAAGTGATACCTCCTACCAGAAAAACCTTTAAAAAATTAGCAAATCAAAGCCACATAGCAGATTGAAGATCTAAAACCACTGAAGCAAAAATAGAAAGCCGAAGGAAGATTAAGTACTTTAAAAAAAAAAAAAAAACGTAGCAAGCGATAACATTTGAAAGCGCTAAAAGTGAAAAATCAGCAAGACGGTAAGAAATTCAAGAAACTTTACCAAAAAAAAGGAAATCTTACTTCCTCGAGAAAGATGAAGTTTCCTCAACTGTTCGCATACCTCCGGAACTGGCAAGCAAAATTCACATCGTCATTTTTCTCCTCAAAAAATTTCTCCGATAAAGCAAATTTGGCCTTGTGTCCACCTATACTTGAGTTTCCTAATCCTGAAATTTGACGTGCATTTTCTCTTAAATAAACAATTTCTCCCATCAAACAGAGAAAAAAAAAATCAGTAAATCAGAACCAAAAAGCAGATTCCAGATCCAAATGCACTGAAGCAAAAAATAGAAAGCAAAAGAAAACTGAAAACTCTTACATATTAACCAAAAACGAGCAAAGTATAAAAATCTAAAGCGTAAAAGCAGGAAAGCAGCAAGAGTATAAAAAACTCAAGAAACTGAATCGCAACGCTAAACTTCAAAAAGAAGAAATAACCACTTCCTAAAGTGAAGTAAGTTAGCACAGATGTCCAAAAACCTCCAAAAGCGGCAAGAAAACTCGGAGAAATTCGGGAAGATGAAGCAGCAAAAAGTGCGAAACCGACCAGAGTAACTCGAAACTACCAAGTTAACGCCAAATGGAACAAAACAGTGGCAAAAATGCGGATGAACAACACTAACCAGGCGAAGATTTGAAAATTCAACTGACCTTTTCTTCAAATCTGTAAAAGAAAAGAAAAAAAAAAAAAAAAAGAAGAAGAAACAGGAAGACGAAGGAAATATATGCAACAAAGACTTCCGTCCATCACTAAGAGGCCGACTTCTTTTCCTTTGTAAGCTGTATTATACTGACCGATAGCAGCAAATAAGCACGACCCACGTGCCAAGATCCTGGAAACGTTAGTTTTAACGTGACACCCTGTGATTGGAACGTTTAGTTAACCGGTCAACTTCCCTCTTCCCTTTTTCTTCAAGCATTTCTCTTCATTGACATCGTTTTCTGATGATTAAATAATTTATTTTATTTTCTAAAATCAAATATAACTTTATTTTAAATTTTTAATTAAAATTCTTGTAATTTCAATTCTAATGATAATTATTCATATCTCCCTCTTATGAGAAAAACAAGTGACATTAAATAACATTAGAGTATATATATATATATATATATAGTCAAACAACATAAAATAAAATAATGTTTCCCAAAAAAATAAACATGAAATAAATAACCCTAAGTTTGATTATTTCAATGGTTTTTGTCGGAACGTGTCTTTTTTTAGATATATATGTTGGAAAAGTTTGTATAAACTCCAATGAAACAACAAGCTGGACTAAACTACATTAATTAGAGATAATTATTTTATCAAACTTGTTTTTCTTAACCCAACACAACATTGAGTGTATTTACGGTCTTGAGTCGGGGTTACTCTTGTCGCAAAGATTCTAGAATGTATAAGATAGAGTGATGCCCCCGAAGAACTTGCACAAGCCAGGAGAGTAGGGTAGTACGCATCGAATTTGCTATCTAATTCGTTTGTATACGATTGTTTTTTGTGTTTGGATTTTCTAAATATATATATATATATATTTGAAATTGTTTGAACTTGGGATGAATTCTGGATCAAATTTGCAGTCTAATTCGTTTGCATACAATTGTTTTTTTCGTGTTTGGAATGTGCAAATTATTTATGTCATAGTTTATTAGAGTTGTTTGTTTGAAGTATAGGTAAGATCAAGCTGCTTCGGTTTCTCAGTTTTGTTCGACTAAATTTATGTTTTCTTTTTTTGTTTTGGGTTGTTTGAGTTGTATTTAACTTGTAATTCTTTAAAAATAACAAAAAATAAATCCTAAAGAGTTTACTAAGCTCGGATAGTTTCTGTTTTGCAGCCAAGTTTTTAACATTTGAATTGAAATCGTTTGGTTCTTCAAAGATTGGTTGTAAGTTTGATTTTGATTAAGTTAAAAAAAAACGGAACTAAATCACAACGGGAACCACCTTAGTTTGAACAGCAATTTAAAGATAGATCGTACATTTGTAGAACAATAGTATCATGAAAAATTCAAATACAAGAACAAGAGATTGCTTGCATTAATGTTTCATCTCTTTAAATTATTCCTTCCATTATTTATTATAATATAGAAATGGTAGGTCAATAATAATTTAATTTAATTTGTTGTTTTATTTTTAAAAACAATGAGAACAACACTAGATTTACTCAGTTATTTTACAATCTGAAGTAACTTTTTATTCTTTTTTTTTTTTTAATTTAATTGATTTTTTTGGTGTTGTTTTGGTTCGGTTTCGATTTTGGATTTTTGGTTTCGTCTTAATTGAGCTAAGTTTAGTTTATTTGTGCTTGATATTATATCAGGTTTAGTCGGAATAGTTCTTTTTTTTTTTCGTAATTCTAAAAAAATAAAAATACAAGGCAAAACTGACCAAAAGTAAACAAAAAAAGATCTTAAAATTCGACGAGAGCTAAAACTAATCCGAACCCAAAAAAAAAAAAAAAAAAAAGCTTGATTTTGGTTAGATTTTAGGCTTTCTCTGTTCAATTTTGATTTTTAAAATTAAAAACTGGAAATAAAATGAATGCATCCATATTAGCAAGCGCTTAGACACATAGTTTAGAATCAATCAACCCATTTGGAGAAAATGCATTATTGAATATCATATTTTATTTCAATTGACGACCTTATCTTTGCTGGTTAGACAGTTTAATTATGGTCAAAATGTTTGGTGTTGTACCTAAGAATTCAATGCTTGAAAATCTAAATCATTAATTATATGTAGCCATATCTAATTTAATAATTTGGAATTAGTGTTATAGTTTAGATCTTAATGCACATGTTTTAGGTATAAAAATAGTATCATAGCTTTTTTAAGCGTTTTAATAACTAGTCCATTTATATTGCCCTGCACTGATTTTATTTTAGTGTTCAAAATATTAAATATTGAAGAATTAAAGAGTAAAGCCAATTACTTTGTAAAGAAAGAAATTTGGTTATTAATTAGGGTGGGACGGGAAGGGTTTGGTTTCACCCCTAATTGGGACTGTACCTAGTACCAAAATTTTTTCAACTGAAACCGAACCCATTGAGTTTTTGATCTGAATTAAAATTGAATGGATTTTTTTTTCAGTTTTGCTCGGTTTGGTTTTGTTTTAATTTTACTTTTAGATTTTTCCAATTAAAAATATTTAGGGTGTAGGTTTTAGATTTTTTTTAGTCTATTTTTGTGCTCAGTTCAGTTTATTTTTTGTAGTTTAAAAACTTAAAGTGAAAAATATATATAAATATTTGATATAGATTTGGTTCCGTTCCGATTGATTTTTTTTTTAAAAAAAGAACTAAAAAACCGAACCAAATAAAAAATTCTGATTTTATTATGTTTGGTTGCAAAACCAGATTTTCAAAAATCAATAAAATGATATTTATGTGGACTGGTAGGATTTTGTTTGTTTAAATCTCAAATTTAATTAGATTATTTTAAATAATTATTGGGCAACGACCAAAATTAAAGGCGATAAAATATAAAATAAAATAATACGGTGACTAGTTGTAGATTAATGACAATCATTAAGTGGGACATTTGACATTTCATGCTTGCCAATTATCCCTAATATTTAAAGGGTAAGAAGGATAAAAAAAAAACCTCTTTTCCACTAGGTTAAGTGTAATTTCAAATTTTGAAAAGTGGCTTAGCTATGACATTCTTGAAGTGTTGAAGCCTACTCCTAGGGTTTCAAGGTAAGATGGAGTTTTAGAGTATTTGATGACTTAAAATTGCTCTAAATTCAATCTTAAAAAAGAAAATTTAAGAATATCAAAGCAGAAAAATTTAATCTTTTAGAATTGTTATGATATTTGTTGATATATATATCATGTGGTGAATGGGATTTAAAGTGTTCGGTTTAATTATCTTAAAGCTAGACGCGTTTTAGAGAAGAAATTTCGAAAAAAGATTAGGGGATTGAATTTGGGTTAGGCACCTAAAGCCTGGGTCTCTAGTTTTGGAAGTCTAGTCCCCAATTGCACTTTTAAGAGTTTGACCTAATTTATTTGGCGGCCTAAACTCCAAACTTAGTTTGCAAAATTTTTCTCAATCATTCTTTCCATATTCATGATGGTTTGTTTGATTCTTTTCATGGCATTTTACATTTCATAGTATAAGTTCGAGTTTGGATGATACATCAATTGTTTTAACAAAGTACGCAATTAAATTGATTTATCTCCTCGATTCATTCCATACAAGTATGATGCTTTGTTTTGGTATTTTTCATTATAAATTACGTGTTTTTCCAAACGTTTGAGCTTGAATTATTTATAATTTGTTTAATAAACCATGCACTTAATAAATTGATGAATAAATATTGTGACATGCATTGAATGTGATAATAACTTTGACTCAATGTATGCATGAACATGTGTTTGGAGAGCTATAAATTGGTAGACATAAGAACCCTTTACATTTGCTAAATAATGCAAGAATAGTGCTACAGTCCTTATCAGAAAAAGTCCTGTGAGCGTGTGTGACAATTTACAACATGGATGGTTGATAAATTGTTGACATCAAAGAGTGCATGTTAACATTTGACATGATAGTCCTCGTGGGGATGCATAGAAAATGGTAGCATCATATTTGTGAATTGTTTATACAAATATGGATTTTGAAGTATGCAAGTAAACTTGTTGATGGGTGATGCAAGTTGTATGGTACATTGACTTGCTATTTTGGCTCATCTTTAATATTAGTTTTCTCTCATGAGACTTTGCAAGCTTACTCTAATTATTTAAACATTTTTATATTCAAGAATCGACTATAAAAGCAAAGGATAAGCGACGAAGTAAGAGACATAGCTTAGAGTGTGTAGATAGTTATATGTTAGACCTCAATTCTAAAGATTGTGTAGAGCGACCGAGATATGTAAAGAAACTTATTAGCCTTTTTCTATTTTACGTTTCATTGTCTAATGTCAAAATTTACCATATATTAGTTTACAGTTAGTTTCGATTTTCCTATTTTAAGATTCTTTTATGTTGTGAGATATTGATGATTAAATGACTACGTGACTATTTTAGAGTTTAATTCTAGAAGATGTCAGTTTTTAATAGTTGGATTTATTTTGATGGACAAATTATTTTATATTCGCTTCCCAGTTTGAGAGTCTTTTACATCCACCCTCTTATCTTTCAAGACCGGGTGTGACATATATTTTATATGTTGGATAAAATATAGAGTGATAATTAAAATAAGTCTATAACTTATATTTCAAATATGAAATCGTCAAATAATTCATAGTAATAAATATAGTTTATCTCATTAAAAATGTATAGTCATATCTCTACTTTATATATAGTGAAATGAGATGAATATATTTTATATAATACGATTATATAAGACTATACCAAATAAAATTATATTGGTATGATAATTTTTTCTAAATATACAAAAATTAATTTTACCATAATTATGATTATATATGTATGATCTTAATTAATTGTATTTAGAAATATCCAATTTTATTTTAGTTTATTATTTGTTTTACTTGGTAAAATTTTGCACGAGTTACAATTCATATATCCTATATATTGATAATGAATTAAAATGAATAACTGAAAATATTAATATCGATACAATAAAATATACTTTTATAGTTTCATGTGCTTGTTAGTTCGTTGATTAAATAATCAGCGCAATTCATAATTGTTATAAAACCTCATTCTATTATGAATCCAAATAAAAGATTAATACATATGTAACGACTATATTAATAAGCATTACTTTGAATAAATATATTTTATAATTTTAACAGTATAATTTTAAATATTTAGTGAAATTATTTTATAGTCAATAATTATGTTAGTTGATATAAATAGTTTATATTAGTTAACGAAAAATTATTATAGCTTAAAACTATAGGTTCTTGCTCTATTTGTCACATTCAATCATTATTCGAATGATAAAAAAAAAAAAAAAAAAGATTAAATAATTAATTATAAATTAGTTGTTTAATACACTAAATAATAATTTCTTTATTTCTCATTAGATGAAATAAATAATTAAATTAATTAATAATTCAATAAGATAAACCGAAAAAGTTATCATAGTTAATATTTGTTATATTTCATTGAATGTGTTAGACTTCGATATGTCTTAAATTCTAGTTGAGCTGTGTCCGTATATCAATATTAGCGTTTTATGTTTTTTCTATATATTGATATTTGAGTCGCAAACTCAATTATAACTTGATTTCCTATAATAAATTTCTCATCTACTTATATTTTTTTCAGTTTAGAGTTTTCCAAATAAATGTTGGTATTCTTGTGTTTTCGTTTAAAGATACAAAATATTGAATTTTCTCTTAACATGAAGATGGCCATTACAAAATTATCTACCTTTAAATGTGAGGTTACAACCTCATTAATTGGTGGTTGGAAAACTTTCATACTGTGGAATCAATTCTTGAGAGTATGTGAATCTTATTTTGGTTTTCAAAAATTATTCTCTAATCCAAATAGATTGTTTCTTATATTGAGAATATAATATATCGTATATTGAATGTTATCTTATTGCATTCATCACACTCATACGCTCTTATTAGAGGTGAGAAAGATTTATAAAAAAGATGGTGTGAAGATATTTCTCAAAACTCTCTAATTTTGTTTAACAATTCTACATAATTATTTGATTCTTTATATTAAAATTACAATAAAATATTTTTTCATGCATATCAATATTATACTGTAATAAATTTGTTTAGGTTCGTAATAAAGGTTTTTCATAGATACATTAATAGTGTTGTAAACACTAGTAATTCTATCATGCGAAGGAACCCGAAAACCAAGTACGAGACATGTACGCACAAGGGGATCTCTTTCGTGTGTTTGACTGAGGATATTTTATATTTTCTATCAAGTTTTGTCGAATTTTGTTGACAATTGATCTTCCAAAAATTGAAGGGGGCAGATTTACAGTTTTGTGATGACTTATTTTTGCAGCATTTATATAATATACGATTAAATAGTTTTGGTAAATGAGTTACTAGCACAGAGAAACTTTCTAAAAGATCTTTAAAATGTGACAAAGCTTTCAAGGACAATAACAAAAAGACATACACATTGACTAAAATAAGCTCACAGTGAATGATTAATATTTTTGAAGATATTATATAGATAAGTAGGGTTCAAATTAAATTAAAAAAAATTATAATAGCAAATATTTGAAGATATTTTAAATTGAGTAGAGCTCAATTATAAATAATTAATTTATTATATTAATAGTGTTAAGTTATATGTATTAGTTTCAAGGTCCTTTTAGTAATTTATATTATTTGTTTATTAACTCTAGGTATATAATCTTTTTAGGTTGTATTATTCAACTGATTTTTCATTTTTTTAATAAGATCTTCGTCTTCTTTTTTTTAAATTTCAACATGCTATCAGAGTCACTTTATAAATTTATTTGATGTTTTTTAGGGATTGTTAATCCAGTCCATATTAATTGCATTCGTTTATACTTGATTCGATAAGTTTTTGTCAAGTGTTTGTAAGAATTTGATGTTTTTGGTGTAAGTGCGTATGTAAAGTGAATATTAACATGTCAGTACTTAAACAAAAAGGATTGGATAAAAAAATGAGGTGAAAAAGACAAAAAATGATAGATAAACCAGAGCACTTGTCTATCGATCGGCCAAGAAGGAGCGATCAATCGGCCATTGAAGCAAAAAGAATAAAGAAGCAGAAAGACTGCCGAACGATCGACCACACAGCAGGCGATCAATAGACCAAGACGTCACTGGAGGTGAAGAAGAAGGCCGAAGTTGTGCCAATCGATCAGCTACTGAGCGGTAATCGATTGGCTATCGAAGAGTTAAAATTAGGTTTTTATGGGTTTTAATGACAAATCAATCTTAACCGTCAGATCGTGGATCTCAAGACCTAATTCACGATTGAACTACAAAATCAAGGTTAAAGGCTGTTTCCAGAAGGAGTCGGAGAGGACGGTTGGAGGTCAAAAGACAACTGACGACGGAGACTGGAACGGAGTGAGAGCTTCGGAAACTGAAATCCAGCATAGTTTTTCTTGCTCTTTCTCTTCTGAACTATGAATTTCATTATTCTATTTATTGTTTCTCGATATCTTAGCATGAACTAACTCTATTTTCTAGGGTTACAATGCAACCGAATTCTGACTGTTTAGTATTTCATTTAATTCAGTTTCTTAATTTTCTATTTCGATATTGTGTCGATTAATTTAATCGGTTTTTAACGCTTGCGATTGCCTGATCAACAATAGCATGTTCATAGGGTTGTTTTGAGACCAAGAGAAGACAAATAATCGTGCACTGATTAATTTACCATGAAAAAAATGTTAGACTAGATATAGTTAATGCGTTCATGTGGTAGTATAATTTCTTTTTCTTAATGTGTTCAATTAATTTTTAAGGTTAGAGAACGAGAGGTAATAATCCATTAATTGAATAAGTTCGTCAATACTCGAGAAAGACTGATAAATATATTCGTAAAATTGTCATCAATATATAGTAATAGAATTTAATGAATTGGGTTAGTAATACTAAATATGATTAATTTACGTGAACTCGTAAACCCCAGGTTTCTCTTATATTATCTTTTACAAATTAATTTAATTTTCTGTTATTTAATTAAATTATTTTGTTGCTTTATTTTAAATAAAATAATTATCAATTAATCATTATTCATTTTAAATTAGAAATAAATTAGTTTAATAATTAGTAAAAATAGTTACCGTGTGTTTGACTCATACTTTTATACTTTATTACTTGTGCGACACGTTCACTTGCATAGAATTTTTCGCAACAAGTTTTTGGCACCGTTACAGGAGATTATTTGTTTGCTATTATTAAATTAAATCTTTTTAGTTTATATTTTAATTTAATTATTTAATTTGTTTATTTTTATTTTTCTTTTTATAGGTGTAAGGAAGTGAGTGATAAGAGAAAAATCTTGAGTGGTTGAAATAAGGAGTGATGAGTTGTGCTCTAAGTAATCGCTTGTATCTATTAAAATCCTATCCTTTTAGCCAAGCTTTACATTACAAGCTTTTTAAAGACCTATCAACTTTTATTTTGTTTAATCGATGTTTGCTATTAATTGGATGGTGGACAATACCGTTGAACGATTGAAGTGAATAGAGTGATCCCACGTGAAGTAAGAGTGCAATCTTATTCCTGTAGCTTCATTAGTTAACCTGACAGTTAAATAAAAATGATAATAAAAACACTCACACGAGGGTTTCTGAGTAAGCAATTGTCAATGAGTTAATATGAGTTATTTCGTTTGCAAAATGTTAATTTTGGTGACTTCATTATGAATAGTTCTCGCAGATCGAGTACATTTGTTTTCTCGAATTTGACAAGGAAAGAAGAGAGAAAGGGGATTTTCATTTTTTTTCATGAGCAATGAGTCGCGAATTGCCATATCTCAAGTTTCCGTCGTTGGATCGTCTTGGAAATTTGACAGTTGGTTTACAACATACACAGGTACATTCAAAACGATGAAGATCGTCTTTGCTGTATTTTAAGACTATCTGGTTTGGAAAAAATGGGACTGCAATTTAGATCTTGTTTTATTTTCGTTTTTTCAAGAGCAGTGAGTCGAAAATTGTGATTTTTCAAGTTTCAACCGTTAGATCATCTTAAAAATTTGCTAATTGGTTTAAACATACACAGGTACATTATGAATGATGGAGATCATCTTTGGAGCTTTTTAAGGTTGTTCGGTTAGGGAAAATGAAACTGCAATTTAGATATTGTTTTGGAAGAACGGTTTGATCTGTAATCATAGCTAGTCGTAAATATGATTCTCTTCAGTTGATTAGTGTTCAACTCACTGCTCTTGAAAAAATACGTTTTTTCATAATACGTTTTTCCCGTCCAATTGAAAATAATATGTTTGTCTCATAATACGTTTTTATCTGTTGTGCTGCTGATGGTACTCCAATGCCATTAGTAGGTGTAGGTTCTGTTAATACACTTTGTTTCCCACTTCATGATGTTTATAATATTCCTAATCTTACCATAAATTTCGTTTCTGTTAGTCAATTGTGTGCATCTGATTATTTAATTTTCTTTTCTTTAGCCAATTGTTGTGTGCAGAACTCGAGATCTCAGAAGGTGATTGGGACATGCCATAGAAAATGAGGTCTTTATGTCTTAGATCAACTCTAACTACCTGATGTTGCCGCTTCTAGTGTCGATTTGTTATCATTTCGTTAAAGTCATTTATCTTCTGATTTTTACTTATGTCATACTCGTTTGAGTTATGTTTTAGCATCTTGATTAAAATTTTTAATTTCGACTGGAGCATTATAACCTTTAAAAAGTCATAATATTTATGATTGTTGTGGTTGCAAACTGTCAAAATTGTCTGCATTACTTTTCAGTAAAAGCTTATCTTCTTTCTCGTAATCTTTTTGATTTTGTTCATTCTGATGTGTGAGGACCTTCTCCTATTACTACAAAAAGGAGTTCACAATATTATGTGTCTTTTATTGATGATTGTACTCGTTATATTTGGAGGTATCTTATGAAACACAGGTTGAAGTATCTTACCATCTTCAATAACTTTAAAGCTCTTGTCAAAACTTAACATTCGACTGTTATCAAGTGTTTTTGTTGTGATATGGGGAGCGAGTACACTTCCAATGTTTTTTCCCATTTACTTCCTCGTAAGTCAACTAAACTATCTAATTTTGTTTATTCTTGTTATTTTAGTTCTTTTGCCCATTTTGTTATGTCTATTTATCTTCTTTTTAAACATTTGTCCTATAAATAAGCTGTTGGTAACTCTCTTTGGGAGAATGTTATAGTCGAGGAATTAACTGCTCTACATTAGACTCATACATGGGATATGGTACTGCTACCACCTAGAAAACGTACTATTGGATCTCATTAGATTTTTAAGATCAAAACGAAATCCGATAGATCTATCGAACGGTACAAAGTTCGTCTTGTTGCTAAAAGTTACTCTCAAAATTATGAAATGGATTATGAGGAAACTTTTGTCTTTGTTGCTAAAATGACCACCGTTCAAATGATGATTGTTGTTGCCTATGTGCGTCAGTGGAAAATATCTCAGATGGATGCCAATAATGCCTTCTTAATGGTGATCTTAAAGAAGAAATCTATATGGTGCCTCCTCCTAGAGTTGCTCACCGACCTGGCAAAATTTGTAGACTTCGCAAAGTTCTCTATGGATTCAAACAAGCACCACGTGCTTAGTTTGAGAAGTTCTCTACGTTGATTACCTTGTTTTGGTTTTCGTCCTAGTAATCATGATTCGACTTTATTTGTCAAGTGTACAGATGCAGGTCGTATACTTTTGTTCTTATATGTAGATGACATGATGATTACTAGTGATAATTATGATAGAATTGAAACTTTGAAGTATAAATTAGCTCATTGTTTCACTATAAAAGACTTAGGTTTATTGCACTACTTTCTAGGCATCGAGATTACTTCTTCGCCAAAAGGTTATCTATTGTCTTAATCAAAGTACATAGCTGATATATTTGAGCTTGCACGTCTCACTGACAACAAGATAGTAGATACTCCACTTGAGACTAATGCTCGGTACTCTCCATTAGATGGTTTTTCTTTGCCAGATCCTAGCATCTACCGTACGGTTGTAGGAAGCTTAGTTTACCTTACTGTGACTCGTCCTGATATTGCCCATGTTGTGCACGTGGTTAGTCAATTTGTCACTGCACCGACTATAGTTCATTAGGCTGCTGTTCTTCGCATTCTCCAATATCTTCGGAGAACTTATTTTAAGAGTCTCTTATTCTCCTCCTCTTCCTCTTTAGAGCTGTGTGCATACTCTGATGCTGATTGGGCGGGAGATTCTACAGACCGTTAATCTACCACCAACTTCTGTATTTTTCTTGGAGATTCTCTTATCTCTTAGAAAAGTAAGAAGCAAGATGTTATTGCTAGGTCTTCCACATAAGCTGAGTATCGTGCCATGACTACTACCAAATGTGTGGAAACCCATAAATGTTTTTTGCGACGCAAATGCGGCAGTAGAGCCTGAAGTGGACCCTCTATCAGAACAAGTGCGACTATTCTACCTCTAACGCCGACATATACGACGTGACATTGTAGATTTCCTCTTAGAAATTGTCGACCTCGCCGGCTGATCGATATCACACACTCTATGTTTTTTTGGCCTACCAGGTTGGCGTCTTCTCTATGGCTGAATGATTGGACTCATTTCGTGTACGAGCGACCACATGTCCACGGCACTGAGAGGACGAATGAAATTTGAATACATCTCTACATATCTGGATCGGTGATAGTATAGATGAACAAAATATTCTGGTGTCATTCTCATGAAATAGATGCATGGAATGATATGAACACATGAAATTTCAGTAATCTCATACCTATAACATTTGCACACGCCTGCATTTAGGTCGACAATGTATTGTTCGTTGTCGTTGTTGACCTCAAATGCTGCACCTCCTGGTAACGTAGCATACCAATTTCTTTATCTTCGGGCACAGGAGTTCTGTTGACGACAATATCTTCTCATATTTTTTGACAATGCGAGTGATCAAACACTTTCGAATCATCTCGAATATGGTCAGTATCGGTTTGTCCCTAACCAGCGATATAATTGTATTGAATGACTCACATAAATTGTTCAACCCTACGTCGCACTTGAGATTTAAGGAAAACGTATAACTAGCCCAATAGCTAGGCGGTATCCGTCAGAGCCATCTAGGCTTATCTAATACAGTTTCTTCATTTCTTTCTCAAACTGAGGCTCTGTAGTTGCCTTGGTCGCACTCTATATTGGATCTCTGTACACTCGGCCTTGAAATTAACTTTTGAAGTTTGCGCCGGAGGCAGTATCGGTGTTCGGTTGCACATAATTCTTCCTGCACAACACATGACGAACCCTAAAATGTGAAAGAAAAATAGAGTAAACATAAAAAAATATAACGATCACAACACATCAACCATTGTGTTGGTAAAATAATAAAAATAGTGAGAACAATAATAAAAATATCATCGCAGTAAAACGTATTATCTTTCCAAGTAAGTTTCCAGAAAAAACTATATGAGTCACAAACGGTCTCACTTAAAATCCAATATAACGACCCATTTTTCCAGTAAGATATTGTCTGCTCTAAGGATTGGGCCATACCCTAATATCCTCATCTTACGAATTTATTTGGCGAGAACTTTCCAGTCAGTCACCCAACATGGTATTACTCTCACTGGAGCACTTTTAACTTCGAATTTCTTATGAGATCCGTTGTCAATTGTGTTTCAAAACGTGTCTCACTATATCTTGAGAGAGTTTCCTTACATATGTTTCATTTCCATATACCTCCCCAAACGATGTGGAATTGTGACGACCCTCTTTTCATGACCCAAGATTTGTCTATACTCGAGTTCGGGATTTGGATACGAGATTTGCCCTGCAACCCGAGGTTTACTTCGCAGTCGTGCTCATACGTACACATTCGGGTCATCACATCCAGTCTACTAGACAAAACTTTCTTACACAGTACAATTACACTACTAAATAAGCAGTATGAGAAACAATAGCAGATGTGATCCGATAAAATTGTCCTTTTTGTCGATCCGACACAATTGTCCATCCGATTCCATCATGAGTGTTTGGGTCTTCTTTTCAAAATTTGTAAAAACTATTTCCACGTGTTTGTGCACTCCGACTCCACGTTGGAAACAACAACGAGATATATGTCATCATCGCCATAAATACTAATGGTTGTGAGTTGTTGGTCGCGGCAAAAACCTTGCAGATGACATCCATTCAAACAGATAATAAGTCTGTCACGTAGCTGCAAACCTGCCTTACAAGCAGCCATACACATATACAGTCTTTCGAATACGACCGTTCGCTAGGATTTTATTTGTTAAGTTTTACATAGTTTAAAATTTTAATTGTTAGGTTTGATAATTTAAGACTTGGTTTAAAAAAAATTCATAATTTTAAAAATTAAATTAAAAAAACTCTTCAAACTCAAAAGCGTCGACACACAAGTAATCCTGGTAAAGCCAGCAGTTTCGAGCTGAGTCCTTGTTACATTACTCCCTCTTTAATGGCTGCTCCGATGCTCTCCATGCTGTACAATCCATCATCTGCTTCAATTCCTACATTTTTATAATTTTCTTGTGTTTTTAGGATGTTCTTTTGGAGATTGGCTTATCTCTTTTTCAACCCATGTATGAAAAGGGATCATAGATTATATCTTAAATTATCAAATGCAACATATACTTTTTAGTTTTTAGTAATTTTAACTTTACCGTCAATTTATCTATTAAATTCTTTGCGTATATATTTTGTTTTATTTAATGAGATGTTTTATTCTGATTTTTTATGTCATATAATTTTTAACTCGATTTTGAATGGTATCACGCAATTGACAGATAACAAAACCTCCAAAAGAGATATTGACAGAATCCAAAATCTTGTTGAAAATCACTAGAAAAGTAATAAATCAAGTTTAAGAGCCTTTTTTTTTCTTGCTAAATATTTAAGCTGTGAAGATGAATCTACCATTTTAGAGGATGGAGATTCTAATTTAATGTGTGTTTTCATGGAGAACCTGCATTATTTAGGAAGGTTAGGAGGTTTGATTTTTGCTTGAGTTTGAGAGCTGCTTCAAAGTAGTCGTGTTGGTCGAGTTAAGATTCAGAACATGTTTCATGTTTTTCCCATTCGTGGGACCAGAATCTGTAGCCATTGCTGCTTGGACAGCTCAACGATGGCCAGCTCTTCTGCAGACTGCTCAACAATTCTGAGATCTACAAACAATATCATCCAAGTTTTAACTTTGACAGCCAAAAACACTAAACTTTTAGATTATTTTTAGAAGAACACAATCTGACATTAGCTAGAAAGTACTATAATCAAAAGAAGACAATTTGTAACCTGGGATTTGTCCAAAACACTGTCTGGATCACAATTAGATGGATAAGAACCATCTTTGTAACTAGGCCAAAGGCCATGAATGCTGAAGTCTGAAGCTGGTTTTACTGTTTTTGGATAACAACATGTCTGCTTTGTATCACAGTAAGCTCCCGACCACTGAAAACCCACAAACAAAATTACTGTTTGGTAACCAAGAAAATTTCTGAAAACCCCAGAAAACCAGATTAAACCAAACCTGTTGGACAAAGTAGAAGAAATCGAAATACTCAGAAAGACAAGCAACTGCTAGACATTGTAAAATCAAAACCCTTATTGGTTTGAACAGCTGGGTCTCATCATTGATTAAAGGATTTTTTTATAATTTAAATTCTAAATTATCTAAAATTTTAAATTTTGAATTATCAATTCTAACTATTTAAATTTTAAATTATCTAAAATTTAACAAATTAAATTCGAGTAGACGGCCGATCACCGTTTATTCTCAAAGAACGGATAACCGATTTAAAAGAACGGACGTCCGTTTTAAAAAAAATTTAAAATTATTTATTAATTTTAAAAAAATACTAAACGATATTGAATTTATTTTAAAATTTTACTACATTTTCACCACAATATGAAAAGATAAAAAAAAAATTCATAACTAACCACCTAAACTATAATGATAATTTGCTTAAAAAATATCATAAATACAGAAGTTAAATTGCAGTTTATCCTAATTAAAAATCATAGACCAACAATTATATATTGCATCATATAATTACATAAAACTTTGGTAAATATAAATAAAAACCAATGCTTAATATTTTAAGTAAAGTTGGGATTGAAATAGTGTATTTAGTACGATGCAGATAGTCGACCAAAGGTCAAGCTTATCCAAATAATGCGTGGATGAAGAATTTCATAACTATTTAATACCAATTCAAGGAAATTTCCTTCACATTCTTTCCAAGTCAAATTTATCAAAATGTTTGCCCCAATGTCACGTCAATATTATAGCGTTTAAGATTGTCACCTAAAATGAAACTTTTAACGTACTTATATATTGATGTTTATGGAATTATCGTCCATTCAATTAAGTGAATAAATAAGGGGCTAGATTGGTGACATGAAAAAATTGTTAGTTACACGATCGTATTGAGGCCGTTCTACTCGTCAAATAAAGTTACGGACTAATATGATAGCAAATTAAACCTGTAACTAAAAGTTATTATCATTGTTTGAACATTGAAATATGTAAATTTGAGAGGTATTTCAAAAGAATTTCAAACCCATAAGTGATGCTTCCTAATAGCTTCAATATCTCATGTATGAACGGGATAATATGAAACGAGTTTGAAAAGAATGGGAAAAATGAGATTCAATTGTCAACTACTCCTATCGTAACGTAAATAGGATTGATATACGTGTTGGATCACACGACTGATTAGATCTATACGCAATTCTTTCGACAAGTTGTCCTTGTTCAATT
>CM039527.1:12543195-12555586 GCA_022433055.1 Begonia peltatifolia | reverse complement strand
CCTATTGTAACGTACATAGGATTGATATACGTGTTGGATCACACGACTGATTAGATCTATACGCAATTCTTTCGACAAGTTGTCCTTGTTCCATTGCTTCGACATATCTTGATTCAAAACTCATCATGAGTTTTAAATTATTGTTCAATAACGTAGGATTCGTGTATTAAGAAGTTAACCAATATCATTCTTTTATTTATATATGTTATTAGAATTGATGAGAAAAATAGAATCAACTAACCAAATTTATATGAAGTGGTTGGTTCTATCTAACCATTTTAGAAGTCAAGCACGCGGATGTAAAAGAATCACTAACTAAAAATTTAGTTAGAAAAATTGAACAAAATTTTTAACCTTCTTATAACCTCTTAAAATAATTATCATTTTTAGCCAAAAAAAATATGAGTCAAATAAAAATAGACCAAGTTTGAAACTTAAAAATCTAATTTTTCTTCCAAAATTCGCTTAATTTAGACCCAAAATCATGTTTTTTTTTTGTAAGTTTTGGCACGGCATTGAACTGAAAAAAACCAACACGAGGAGCAAAACTAGAACTAAGCCAAATAAGTGGTTGAGTCTCGCTCTAGTTCCTTTTCCACCTCAGTTCAATTTTGGTTAAGTTGCAACTTATCTTATTCATGTCAGTTCGGTTTATTTTATAACAAAATTAAACAGAAACAACTAATTGACTTACCTAATTGGGAATTTGATTTTCTTTTACCAAAGAGTTACAATAATTCAATCACTTTTTTATGCTAAAATTTTATCCATTGAACAAATAGTATAGGAAAAAAAACATGTTAGAATTGATGGTATGTTATATATTTAAATATACACTAATATTGAAATAAATATAATTTTTTACCATCTAATAGAACAAAAAATAATTTTAATGCCGTTGGATTCATGCTATTAAAATATAATTAATGTAATAAATTATATTAATTAATATTTAATATGTAAATTGAAAAAAAACAGGAATACTATGGCCATGGTGTTGAAGATAGCGATATCTGGTTTGAGGACTTTGATCGAACAGTTGGTGAGGGCAGTCCAGTGAAGAGGTGGGGATGACGACAGAGAGGTCAGCCCTAAATGATTGGGAAACAATGAGGAGTGGACTAGAAATGACCATTCTACCCATGAAGAACCGCATATATATAAAATCAACAACCTTCGTATTTTCACAATGTCAAAGACGGAGAACCCCTGTTCGCCCGCCCATCACCAGACCTGCACTTTCGTAGCATTTTTTTACCAGGTATGATTGTTTTGTTTTTTTTTTTCGATCTATTTCTCTCTCTTCGTTTTGCGTTTCCTTCCTCTTTGATTCCCTCACAAAACCCCCGTGGTTCTGGATGCTGCATTTATTTGCACCATCCCGATGTTTTCCTGATTTCTTTCCGTCAAATTTGTTAGTTCTCTTCGGTTCTGTATTATTATTTTTTTAGTCTGTGATGTGAACTAGTTTAGGTTTTGAGCGTTTCTTTGGTGATTTGGAGAGCAATGGGCGATCGCTTGGTTCTTTGTGTGGATCGATCGACCGAAAAGCCCGATGAGAGTGCTCTTCTCGTGCCTAGAGAAGTTGATGTGACCTCAGAGTCTGTCGGTCCTTCGGGTTCATCATTGGCTGGAACGGCTATAAATGAGAAGAGAACGGAGAAGAATGAGGCATTGGGAGAAGAGGAGGAGCTGCTGATTAAAGCGGCAGAGTGCCGAATTTGTCAGGAGGAGGACGCTATCAAGAATTTGGAAACCCCGTGTGCCTGTAGTGGTAGTCTCAAGGTAAAAATTTGTACTCATTTATTTTCAGTCCTGAATTGAGTTACTTTATTTCTTATGTATTACCTAGATTTGCTACATTAAACTGTGCAATGGCTTTGAGTTGTGGAGTAAAAGCAGAATGTGAAGCACGATATGATGTCTTTCGAGTAATTGCCAAAGACTTTTTCTTATGGTTTTACTTTTGCTATTGTTTAAACTTAAAACCAAATAGAAAAACTATTCAATTTTATCCTCAAAAAGTAGCCAGCTTGAATCTTTAGGAGGCACGTATTAAACTAGCTATCTGCTGCTTTTGGCATAGTACGTGTGAAAGTAATAGATTTGAGTATTTTATGGTCAGTTACACAAAAGTTTATGGTGGCTTAACTGAGGGTGTCATCTTTTTTTTTTTTTTTTCCAATGTTTTTTTTCCATTATTTATATTTTCATTTAATTTGGACCTTTTTTTTTTTAGCTTTTTTGGCTTTCTTTGTTTATATCAGTAGTTAAATAGATTTTATATTTTGATCAGTATGCTCATAGGCAGTGCGTTCAACATTGGTGTAATGAGAAAGGAGATATAACTTGTGAGATATGTCATCAGGTATGTCTGTAAATTGATTGTGACCGCTCATTCTGGTTAAATTGGTTTATATGTATGTAAGTTTGTAAATATAAAACTGATATTCGATTAGCATATCGGAAGCTTGTTTGCTCACACTGTTATCTCAAATATGGATTTGTGTCTTAAATGTGCACAGCCTTACCAACCTGGTTATACAGCTCCAACTCGCCCCCCTCAGGCTGAAGAAATTGCAATTGATATTGGGTGAGTAAAATTCTTTCAATTTGGGAGAGCCTGAGTTAAATTTGTCAATTATGTTTGCTTGAGATTTTTTTACTTGTGTAATTATATTTTCAATCAATCTACCTTATTGTTTATTATCAACTGGAAATGTGTTTTCCATTAGAAATTTATTGACAATTATAAATTTGTCAATTAGAAGTTAATTGCCTATTAGAAATTTTATTGTCACTTCGTTTTAACAGAAATATCTTGTCAATTAGAAAGTAATATATTTACAAAAAAATTATTGCTAATCTGATGCATCTCATAATTTATTAGTTTATTAGATGCATCTCATATTAATTTTTTTGGTGTTGTGAATGCTCAGCGGAGGATGGACAATTTCTGGAACCCCTTTGGATTTACATGATCCCCGCCTGTTAGCGATTGCTGAGGCAGAACACCATTTCTTTGAGGCAGAGTATGATGAGTATGCATCTTCAAACTCCAGTGGAGCTGCATTTTGTCGTTCAGCTGCACTTATTGTAAGTGTATTAGTTGTTAGTTGCATAGATGGGAAGAGGAGCACAACCTATACTATTTCATGTAAAATCTCATTTTGTCACAACCCGGAAAGGGGCCTAACAGAAATACCAGGTTAAACGATCGACCTCAGAGAGGTCCACCGTCTAACCTAAGGCTAGTTGCGGAAGAATTTTATGAGCGATCCTAAAACTACTCGAAATAACAAATGTGAGAATACAAGCAATAGTCGAAATACATGAATTAAAAAGAATACATGCTAATGCTCAGTATAATGTCAAAGGAAATCCTTACATGAAACAAATAACAATATACAATATCTGGGAAAATCCACAATATCGAGAGTCGATTAACCTCGGTTCCTGCTCTTCTTTCCTCTACCTGTAGAAGGGGAAGGGGAAAGAGAGTGACAAACTCAGTATGAGATGTTATATACCTACCACTTATTTCACTATGCATGCCCGCTTAAAATCAATGCACGTGTTTTGAAATTTCAAAATCAGTTTCAATGTTATCAAATTCTCTTCTCATTTTCAAAACGATTGATGTGGATAGTTTCAAAAATACGGTAGGTATAATAAAAATAGGCTCGCATCAACCATACAATCATATAAAACTAGGTGAACCGTGAAAAAGGAGGTCGCTCAAGGATCCTCCGAGCCATAGCACAAAGAAAGGCTGCGATAACACTGCCAGGGCCTCATAGGGAGAAGAGAATAGGTCAACTAACCAGAAGGGAATCAAACGGATCCACTCAACCCTGGGCCATCGCGGATACACGCATAGAGCACACCAGGAGGGATACAACCACTCAACCCTGGGCCCAACGCGACCGCACATTGGACTTATAAACCGAGGGTAGCAACGAACAGACACTGGTCATGTCGGGTAACAGGACTAGCAAAGCTCAGAGTCTATCACTCCATTCGCGGGGAGTACTGCACAATAATCAATCATTTAGGAGGGTACACGACCCGTCAACCCCTGGACTATATCCAAATAAGTGTGGGGAGTATCACGACAATCCTCAAATACGGGTGCATCTGGGCAAAATCCCCTGATACTCTCAGCGTATGGGCCTAGCTGAGAGTGTTAGACGATTATCTACAGAATCAAATTCCAATGCACATCAGAAAACAATGGAGTGCGTGAGAAAACCAATGCATAAATAAAACACATATGCATGGTAATATAACAAATCTCACGGTAAATCTCAAATACAGCCCGTTGGCAAGGCCAAGTAAAACATGACATCCAAACTGAACTAGGCAGTATAAATTCAGCAAAACGTGTACATGCCTATACAATGTAAAATACAGATGCTCGTAAAAATGTCGACGTCAATACTGGTGGTATGCCATCAAAAATAATATACGTGCATGCGAGACTAGTTATAACGTAATAAATATAATAACTCATATCCCTGTGGCGAGTCCTTTTAATCTCGGCAGCCGGTGGCTCCTTAGGAATCGCCTCTAACTCAGCAAAATCCTCCAAATCTTAGATCTGGTCGAATCCTTCAAAAACGCCCTTCACGAAAGTTGCTTTACTATTTGAGACGAAGAGTTTGACACCAAAATCGCTCCGAACGAAAGTTGTTTGGCCGGCGTCGTTTTTCCACCTTTCTCTCTCTCTCTCCTCTCTCTCCTCTCTCTCTTGCTGTTCTCTTTAAAAGAAAACAACAGGTTTTCAGATAAAAACTTATTGTTTTAATAATTCATTTTATTTTATTTTTTTCTTGTAATTTATTTTTATTTTTATATTAAAATCATTTATTTTATTAATTTCATTTAATAATTTTGATTTTTCGATTCCTGAATTTTTCTCGAATAATTTCTTCGTTAAATTTTAACGTCATTTATCTGTGAATTAATTCACTTAAATTGCGCGATCACCAGCGACAAATTTTGTTTAATTTTTTAAATTACACAGGCGTGCCACGCGTAGCCAAAAATTTGTACGCTGCACTCAGTTTAAAATTACACATAAAATCTGCAAAAAATTTACGCGAAATTTACCTTGAGTAAATTTTTGACAGATTTTACATATTTTGCCTTTTTTTATGAATTTCGTCCCCGAAATTCGCCTCAACTACATATCGTAGAAAAGGTAAGGATATCTCTCCGCCATCTCAGATTCTAACTCCCAAGCAGTCTCTCTTTCTGTGTGGTTCTTCCATAACACCAGAATATAAGAAACCTCTCGACGACGAAATAACCGAAGCTCGCGCCTCAAAATCTGCTCTGGCTCCTCATCATAGGTTGTGTCAGCCTGGACGGAAACCTCATCCCACGAAACATTGTGAGATGGATCTGGAATGTACTTCCTCAGTTGGGATATATGGAAAACAGTCCCAACTGAGGCGGCAACTCCAGCCTGTTGGCTACCACTCCAATCTTCTCAATAATCGGGAATGAACCAATATATTTCGGGGCTAACTTGCCATTTACCCCAAATCTGCTGACATTACGGGTAGAATAAACCTTCACAAAGACAAAGTTCCCAACATCAAACTTCACCTCACGTCTTTACAGGTCGGCATAGCTTTTCTGTCCGCTCTGCACAACCTTCAGTCGTTCACGTATCTTGTGGATTTATGTGGGGCACATTTATGTCGGATTGATGGCCGGGCCATCATTTATATTTGTATATATACACCTCTTGAGACACTGGGCCAAAGTATCCGATAAAGGAGTTCCTTGTGCTATTGTGTGGTGTGCCTTGAGCGAGTTTCCTAGTTTTTATGTTCGGAATGTAACGAGGGTTGAGGGTTTTCCCCGTGAACATTTGTGTCGCTCATGTTATTCCGCATCTAAGAAATGACAGGCTGGTCCAGTCGGGGGCTCGGCGCCGCACACCCAACCGAGGTGATGAATTTCGAGGCGAGAAATTTGGGGTGTGACACTACTCCTCGGGCGCGTGGCAGCAAGATGGGCGCGCGGCCCACCAAGACCCACAGGATGCGCAATCCATGAGGCAGACATGGGCTCGAAGGCTGATCTGTGGAGACATGCTAAAAGTGCTGAAATGGCTAAGTGTTGGGCGAGACATTTAGTGTCCGACAGTTACATGCAAACGGGGCGCACGCGGCGCTCGGCTGGCGCACACAATGCGCGCAGCTGGGGCGTTACGCTTCAGCAAGGCGCTGGAGTTATGAGGAGAGCGTTATAGTTTAGGGATAGCCGTTGGCGTGTGAGCGTTACAGCTCGGACATAGCCGTTGGTAGGGCGTTACACCTTGGCAGCTAGCCATAGACACAGGGCATTAGGCGCACATGGGACACGGCAGGCACGTGGAACAGACATAGCGTGCCGGTTGGCGTTGGCGCATAGCGCCAGGCGCGGGATGCATGGTTCCAGACGTGGCGCAGGTGGGCGAACCTCGCGGCCAAGTCCAGAGTACACGGGTGTGCATTGAAGACATCTGAGCGGCATACATTGATGATGCGGGTGCGATGGGCATTGATGGTGCGCGCGACGAGGCTTTGATGACATGCAACCGACGGGCATTTATGTGGGGCACATTTATGTTGGATTGATGGCCGGGCCATCATGTATATTTGTATATATACACCTCTCGAGACACCGGGCCAAGGTATCCGATAAAGGAGTTTTTTGTGCTATGGTGTGCCTTGAGCGAGTTTCCTAGCCTTTATGTTCGGAATGTAAGGAGGGTTGGGGGTTTTCCCCGTAAACACTTGTGTCGCTCATGTTGTTATTCCGCATCTAAGAAGGGGCAGACTGGTCGAGTCAAGGGCTCGGCACCGCACACCCAACCGACGTGATGAATTTCGAGGCGAGAAATTTGGGGTGTGACAGTTGGTATCAGAGCACAGTTTGTTTGGAACAACCGGAGACACCAAGCCACAATAGATGGATCTCTTAAAGCAAGGAACCTCGGAGGCAAACCTTGCGGGGCTCGACATTGTTGGAGAGCTCACGGATGCATCAATGGTTTCAATGGACCGCAAGCCATTGGCAGAAGACATTTGACTGACTCGGTGGAGTTAGCAACGGTGGATCGGAGGAGTCCATCGACGACATCGGGAGCGATGTCCAAGTGCTTGAATTGGGCGAGTCCATTGTCAAGCACATGTTGAGTAGCACGTCCGGGCGGCGCAACTCAAGGGGATCGAGGTCCCATGTCAAAGTCCTATGGATGATGGTAGAGAAACGGGTGGTGGAGAACTCGGTAAAAATGGGCGAGGAGGCGCATGAGTTAGTCCACTACCGCTTCTTGATGCGGCGTCGAGGAGCAACAACATCAGTCTCGGAGATTGGTGTACGTGGCGGGTTAGGTGTGTGTATGTCGAGGACACACGAATGCTGCATTTGTGTAGCATGCAGATTGATGACGGGAAGGCAACATGTTTTGTTCGCGTGGAGCAAGATGAGCCGAGTTCATTGATAGAGCTCGGGAGGGGGCTCAACCACCTTGCCAAGGAGGCAGCTTGAGGTGGAGGGGTGGACCATCGCGGAGATGTGCACTCGGCTACATATGTGCAGTCAACCGGAGGCGAATGCTGGATGCGGGGCGGCTCAGTACAACGTAGGTGGCTGTTCAGTTAAAAGGACAAGGACCATGTGGCGATATGAGGCGCCAAAGGCGGAGTTGGCCACACCACAGTCCTAGACGTAGGATGCGTGGCGCGTAAAGATCAATTCAAGCCGTGTTGGGCCAAGTCCAATTAACTATTATGGTAGCGATGGCGAGTTGGCGGGTGCAATCAACATAGTCGATTCGAGTCATGCGAGTGGCTCGTTAGTAAGCAACACAAGGCGTAGGAGGCGCCATGGAGAGGTGTCACACCCCATTTCCCATGGTGCATGAAGGCAAGGGCCAAGGGCCCAAAAGAGAGGAGGAGTCGGACTACTCCTCGGGCGCGCGGCAACAAGAGGGGCACGGTCCATGTAGGCGCGCGGCCCACTAAGGCGCACAAGGTGCGCAACTCATGAGGCAGACATGGGCTGGAGGGTGTATCCGTGCAGTCATACGAGAAAGTGCTGAAATGACTAAGTGTTGGGCGAGACATTTAGTGTACGGCAGTTACCTGCACACGGGGCGCATGCGGCACTCAGCTGGTGCACGCGGTGTATGCAGCCGGGGCGTTACGCACCAGCAAGGTGTTGGAGTTATGAGGCGGGCGGCAGCGCGCGGAGCGTTGCCCAACGGCTAGCTAACGCGGAACGCGGTTTGCAGCAGGTGTGCGCGGGCGTTATACGCGGTGCGGAGAGAGCGCACGGCAGTTTCACGCAGCATGCAGTAAATGGGCGCTGGCCTTACACACGGACAACACACGGATACCAGGTCAAGCCACGGCAGGGCGAGACCGCGTCTGGGGGCGAGAGCAGAACGCACCAGACATAAGCAGGGCACGCACGCGAAAAAGACCACGCGGTGTGCGAGAGGCGCGCACACGGCGCGTGGCCGGCAGACAGCAGATGTGCGTGGCGCGCGCATTTAAGGAGGCATTAAGGCATTGTGCATTGATGGCCGATATTAATGATATGACTGAACCATGTTGTATATATAAACCTCTTGAGACACCAAGCTGAAGGTATCCGATAAAGGAGTCCCTTAAGCTATTGTGGTGTACCTTGACTGAGTTGTTCTTAGTCTTTTTGTTTGGAATAAAAAAGAGGGTTGAGAGGTTTTGCTCCTATAAACACTTGTTTAATTTCTAGTTATTTCTGAAGGCACCAACAAGGAGGAAGGCTGGTCAAGTCGAGGACTTAGCGCCGCACATCCTGCCAAGAAGGCGAAAAATTCTAGGTGCGAATTTGGGGGTGTGACACTTGGTATTAGAGTTCAGTCAACCACAAAGATGAAATCCTTGGAGCAAGGAACCTTAGGGGCTATTATTGCGAGGCTCGACGTGTTGGAGAGCTTTGTCGGTATATTAATGGTAACATCGGAGGATATGCCATTAGTGGTGGACGTTCGGCTGATGAAGAAGGAAATGAGTGATTTTCAAGCATCGGTGGGGGCGGACAATTTGACTATCGAACAACATGTCGCGAGCACCGTTGATCGAATAGACAAGGAGCTTGCCAAGATAGGCAAGAACGCGATTGGAGGCTCAAGCCGGAGGTTAGCTACTTCAGCCATGCAATATAAGGTACTCGAACCTAAACCTTATATAGGCAACCGCAATGCAAAGGAGTTGGAGGACTTCCTTTGGGATATGAAATAATATTTCATAGCCGCAGCTATCTAGGAGGACAACACAAAGTTATGGTGGCGACAAAACTAGGATCAGAAGCCACGGATAGACACTTTTGAGGCGCTCAAAAGTGAACTCAAAGATCGTTTCCTACCGCAGAATTCAGAATGGATCGCGAAGGAGGCGTTGAGGAAATTATAGCAAACGGGCACGGCCATGAATTACTGCTTCATGTCCCAAAGAAAGTTCTCCAACTCCTTTGCATTGCGATTACCATTATAAGGTTTAGGCTCCAGTACCTTGTATTGTGCCGCCGAGGTAGCTAATCTTCGGTTTGAGCCTCCAACCACATTCTTGCCTATCTTGGCAAGCTTCTTGTCTATACGATCAATGGTGTCCGCGACATGTTGCTCGATAGCCAAATTGGCCGCCCCTACTGATACTTGGAAATCACTTATTTCCTTCTTCATCAGCCGAACATCCACCACCAATGGCCTATCCTCCGATGTTGCCATTGATATACCGACAAAGCTCTCCAATACGTCGAGCCTCGCAAGAATAGCCTTCATGGTTCCTTGCTCCAGAGATTTCATCTTTGTAGTTGACCGTGCTCTGATACCAGTTGTCACATCCCCAAATTCACACCTAGAATTTTCGCCTTCTTGATGGGATGTACGGCGCCAAGTCCCCGACTTGACCAGCCTTCCTCCTTGTTGGTGCTTACGGGAGCAAAATCTCTCAACCCTCTTTTCTATTCCAAATAAAAAAACTAGGACACTCGCTCACGGCACACTACAATAGCTTAAGGAACTCCTTTCCCAGATACATTTAGCTTGGCGGCTCATGAGGTTTTTATATACAAAATGGCTCGGCCATAAGTTACAATGGACATCAATGTGCCGCCCTCACTTAATGTCCTCGGATGCCCCTCTCGAATGTCGGTCGCGCGCGCGCCTTGATTGCCCGCCGCCCACCTGGTGCGCGTAGCATTGATGCTCGCCTCGCACCATCAATGACTGCCGCGTGCGCGCCATTAATGCATGTCGCGTTCGCCAAGGCTCGGACGCTAGTCTGCTCAGTGCGCCCCGATTGAAGAGTACATCCCGCACCCAGCGCCCTGCGCTAGCGCCCATCCGGCACGCCGTGTCCGTCCCGCGTGCCTGCTGTGTCCCGCGCGCGTTTGTAACGCCTCGCGCCAACGGCTAGCTACCCAACGGCTATATCCGGGCGCCAATGACTATGTCATCCGTCATAACGCCCCAACAGATATCTCCAAACTGTGTCTGCTCCGTGTGCGCCAATTGCGCGCCCTCATAACTTCGGCGCCCTGCTGGTGCGTAACGCTCCCGCTGCGCGCACCGCGTGCCGCATGGGCCCCGTGTGCGCACTGGGTGCGTGTAACTGCTGCCCACTAAATGCTCTGCCCAACACTTAGCAATTTTAGCACTTACTTGCATAGTTTCACGGATCTGCTCTTTGGCCCATGTCTGCTTCATGGACTGCGCACTTTGTGCGACTTGGTGGGCCGCGCGCCCAAATGCATCGCGCCCATTGTGGGCCGCGTGTCTCTTGCTGCTGCGCACTCGAGGAGTAGTCTGGCTGCTCCTCCCCTTTGGGCCTTTGACCTTTGGCCCTTGCCTTCAAGCACCATGGTAAATGGGGCGTGACACCCGGCTCCTCCTCTCCTTTGGCCCCTTGGCCCTTGTCTTCATGCACCATGGGAAATGAGGCGGGACACTACTACTGCTGCTGAAGTTAGTCGGGTGGAAATCCCAGAGCCAAAACCTTTCGGAGGAGCCTGCGATGCGAAAGAAATAGAGAATTTCATCTTCGATATGGAACAATATTTTAAGACCACTAGAACGGATGAAGAATCGAAAGTAACCTTGGCCACAATTCATCTTACTGGTGATGCAAAACTTTGGTGGAGATCAAAATACCACGATATTAGCATTGGTGAATGTGTAATCGATACTTGGGAAGAACTAAAAAGGCAACTGAAGAACCAATTTTTTCTAAGGAATGTTGAATTCAACGCCTGCATACTACTCTGAGAAATAAAACAGATTGCAAGTATTTGCGAATATGGCAAACAGTTTTCAGGACTCATGTTGAATATTAGAGATATGTCAAAAAAAGATAAGATTTTCACCTTCCTTGAATGAAGGTCTTAAACTGTGGGCCATAACCAAATTATATGAACAAATGGTGCAAAGCCTTTCAAATGCATTTGCCGCAACAGAGCGATTGTTTAATTATAACAGCGAGAGCTCTAAGCCAAAGAAGAACACCCCTAGTAGTTCAAACTCGGTCAAGTTTCAGAAGCCAAACACAGGAACTGTTGTAAAGAAACCTTTTGTCCCAAGAGAAGGGTACGAAGCAACAAGAAGTACTAACAAACAACGACCGCCAAATAAGCCTGCGCACCTTGTGCGACTTAGTGAGCCACGCGCCCATCTGCCGCGAGCCCAATGTGGGTCGCGCTCCCATTGCGGGCCGCGCGCCTCTTGCTGCCGCACACCCGAGGAGTAGCCCGGTTCCTCCTCCCCTTTGGGCCAATTGGCCCTTTTCTTCATGCATCATGAGAAATGGGGTGTAACAATCTCCTTGGGTCAAAGTTCCTTGTAAAGACAGACAACAGCTCAATTTGTCACTTCTTTGATCAACCAAAACTCTCAGCCAAACAGGCGCATTGGCACGAATTAATTTCAGAGTTTGATTTTCACTTCGAACACAAGTCGGGCCAGACCAACAAGGTAGTTGATGCGTTGAGTCGGAAGGCAGAGTGCGCAAGCCTATGTTATCTATCTCAACTTCAGGCAAGAAAGTTAAGGGATCTCTGAAAGATCGCATTCGAGATTGTTTATAAGACGACCCCACAGCTCGGACGGTCATGCAACTGGCGAAAGAAGGAAAGACCCGACAGTTTTGGATTAAAAGTGACTTGCTTTTCACGAAGGGAAACTGTTTATATGTACCCCGAATCAATAACTTACGGCGTACTCTTCTGCGGGAATGTCACGACACTTTATGGCCGGCCATGCAGGATGGCAGCGGACTTATGCCCTCTTGAAGAGAGGATACTATTTGTCACACCCCCAAATTCGCACCAAGAATTTTTGCCTTCGGGATGT
>CM039527.1:12510390-12543185 GCA_022433055.1 Begonia peltatifolia | reverse complement strand
CGTGCTTGTAACTGCCTGCTCAGTAAATGTCCTGCCCAACACTTAGCCAATTTAGCACTTACTTGCATAGTTTCACGGATCTGCTCTTTGGCCCATGTTTGCTTCATGGCCGGCGCACCTTGTGTGTCATCGTGGGCCACGCGCCCATTGCGGGCCGCGCGCCTCATGCTGCCGCGCGCGCCCGAGGAGTAGCCCAGCTCCTCCCCTCCTTTGGGCCACTTGGCCCTTGCCTTCATGCATTGTGGGAAGAAGGGTGTGACACTATTGGTCCCAAATGAAGAGTGATGTTATGCAGTACATCAAGACATGTTTAGTGTGCCAACAAGACAAAGTAGAAAGAAACAAGATTGTGGGCCTACTGGAACCTTTACCAGTACCAGAGATACCTTGGGAGAGTGTTTCCTTGGATTTCATCACAAACCTGCCATCTGCCAACGACTTTGAAGCAATATTAGTGGTCGTCGACCGGTTTTCCAAGTATGTTACGTTCATTGCAGCTCCAAAACATTATCCTGCAGAAACAACCGCTCAACTCTTCTTCAAGCATATAGTAAAGTTGTGGGGAATTCCTCAAAGCATTGTCAGTGATAGAGATCCTCGATTTACTGATGTAATTTGTTGCCAATCAATGAACAAGCTTTTTACATACTCTCTCTTTATGCTCATTATGCTCAATGATGCTCTTTTCGGTTAATCTCGTCCTCTCATCATTTACTCGCTAGATAAAAAGCTCATTCTAGCGAAAGGGGCACTCGGCGCCGTTGATGCGCTCATAGGCTGACTCACTGAATCTGCGATAGGGGGCGCCACACGGTCTTATTAACTCTCTTGAAAGTAGAACCGTGACACCACACGTAGCTAAAAATTTGTACGCTGTACTCGGTTTAAAATTACACAAAATCTGCGAAAAATTTATACGAAATCTATTTTGAGTAAATTTTTGACGGATTTTACAGTGTAAGAGTTCTCTTTTCAATATCACATGCTGAGTTTTATAAGATTTTTGGTGTTATATTAAATGCAAGAAAGCAAGTGTTTTTTTAAAGCCAATTATTAGGGAAGTAAATATCTTTAATATTTCATACTAAAATGCTTTTGTGATAATAATGAGATCAAAATTTGGTTGCAAGCTGTTGCGTAGCAAACTTAAAAGAAAATGAAAGAACAAACCACGACTCTACCAACAATAATAGGAGTTAGAAATTATCCTAATAATGAGATCAAAATTTGGTTGCAAGCTGTTGCGTAGCAAACTTAAAAGAAAACAAAAGAACAAACCACGACTCTACCAACAATAATAAGAGTTAGAAATTATCCTAAAACTGACGACGAATCTGGAAATCCACAGTTTTAGAACCCTAATCTATTCTCCTTCAAGAACACCAAGCAAAAAAAATTAATACTCCATAATCATTCCTCCCCATTACCCCCACTACATACCTCTTACTATAGCTAATCAACCTCCCCACAAAATATTTCACTACTAACCCGATTAACTAAATTTACCACCTCACTACAGTAATTCCCAATTTGCCCCTAACTTTCTCCTTTATTATTTCACTTATCACAAGCATCTTAAATTGTTAGCAGCATGCAGTGCATAATGGAATTAATGAGAAGTACTTGTGGAGTTCATTGTCATACTCATCACCACAATCCCACATTTTATTTTTTATTTTTAGTTTTTTGGTTATATTATGAAATCTTTGTACTGAGATTAATTGGAATGCTTGTGGCAGTTCATGGCTCTTCTTCTCTTGAGACACACATTTTCTGTCACGGATCCTGATGGAGACGATGATGCATCGGCTTTTCTCTCTGTAAGTGGAAGTCAATGATTAAATGGATATGGTGATAATTTGCTTATATTCTTTATACCACATTCTGTTTCCACCAAGCTGACTAATGGATTTTTCGGTGTAGATTTTCTTGCTCCGAGCTGCTGGATTTCTTCTACCCTGCTACATTATGGCTTGGGCCATCAGTATCCTGCAGCGACGGCGCCAAAGACAGGTTGGTGTTATCTCTCAATTTGAGTTGATATAGGACGTGTTTAGATACAATACACCTAATTAGAGTATTTGGTAAGTGGTACAAATGATTGAGTAATAAGATCAAATAAATATGCCAAATTGATTGTTAATTTTTACATTGTATATATTTGGGAAAAGTATTTCTTGTATAAGCTTGAAAATTGTGCCGACTTTGGGTCCAAAACAGTTGGTATTGATATTTGTCCCGAAACTATATCAAAACAAGTTGCATTTACCATTGAGGACAAAGAAAAAACTCTTAAATTTGATATTTTTATGGGTAATATGTCATTTGCTACTTAAAGAAACCTAAACCAAGAAGGTCGCTGTTCAACTACACCATATTGGGGAGAGAATTCCCAGATTAGATATGGGAGTTACTGTTACGGCGTTCTCATTTGAGTTATTAATCACAGGACATGGAAAATTGGAGTTTAAGCCCAATTCATTCTTTTCCTCGTAGCTGCTTAAGTAAACACCGACATGATTAGAAAATGTTCTTTGTAGGCTTTCTCATATATTCCAAAAGATATATAGAGCCTAATAACGACTTTATTCCTAGATTTATATGGACAGTAGTAGGGAACTTGGATACTAAATATGGAGAAATTTTTTGGTAATTTTTAAAACAGGAGGCAGCAGCATTGGCAGCAACTCAAGTTGCTTTTGTGCTGCAGTCTGGTCAACATAGAGGCAGTTTACTTTAGCACCAGTACCACCAACAACTTCTAATCCAGAAACTGTCTAATTCTTTCTTCCTTGCAAGGAACCATGATCATCAAAAGTTGGTATTGGCGCCATTTGTAGAAGGTGATCGAATGAAAATAAAAATGGCAATTGATTGACGTAATCAGAAGCGCCTATCCAGTAACCGCAATCTTTTTAAGTGTGAAAGTTTGTTATATCGGCGGCGGAGCAACTCAATGTTAAATTGTTGTAATTTTCTGATTGTGTTGTGTAATTAAACTCCATCACAATATTATTCTTTTGTTTCTTTTTATCCTCCCAGTAACTTGACATTCTCTGAAATTGCCTTTTTTTTAATGCATTTGTTGTATGTAAAATGGCAAGCTTGCATGTGTATTTGTTCTGGTAGTTGGAAATTGAGAGATAGAAACTAGACATGTTTTGGAAGATTAAAAGCAAGCAAAGAAAGCATCAACACATTACGTATCGAAGAAGAGTTCATACTACATCTTGTGCAATTACTTTAATTTTAGATTATAATATTAAATTCTGACTTGATGTTGAAGTGTTATTTACTCGAAATTTTACTAGAATGAAATATGTTCCACCTCTGAACGCCATTTTAACTATTAATTTATGTGAACTGAAATAAATAATTAGATTTACAACAGATTTTCAACGAGAATAACTCTCATCACTCGAGTGATTGAGCTTCGTGATTCCTTGAATCAAGTTATTTAATCGAGTAGAGAAAGAAACATTTCCATCATCGCCTCTGAAAAAACATGGAAAGGAACACAAACAGCTTTGTAACTAAACTAGTGTTGTTTTAGTACATGGGTAAAAGAGTTGGAGTTTAAAGGTGGGAGCTCTTGGAACGGCTTAGAGCAGGTATTTCTTTCCTTTTAGGGATGTTCTTCTGGCCATGGTGGTGAATATATCTTCAATACATCGGGTATAAAGCTTGTTTTTTTTTTACTTTTTCTCGTTAATGGCTGCTCCATCAGTTCCATATACCCTTCTTTCATAAATTATTAGATCAATCCATTACCATATTCGAGTGTGAATTGCCTGGCACTTAGAGATTTTAAGCATAATAAGTAATAGTCGACAAGATTCTTGTACTCTGGCACGTATGTGTATATCTCAAATGATCCTTGTACTCTGACGTATCTGTTAGACTTCTTTATACGTCAAATTTTTTTTTTACGTGATAGTTTGTCTTAGAGTTATAGTTAAGCTTCACCGATCTATTTACGATTGTATGATTATAGATGGAAGGAAAGACCTGTTGGGGGAATATGATTCACCATATTGCATGAACACGTCAGCAATGACCAGGGTTTGAAAGGGGGGACGTGGCACAGAATGGAAGGAAACAAATGAAGAAGATGCCTAGCTTCTCAAAGGTATTGTTCCAAGCCCCTTTATTCACCCTTGTTAGATTCTTGAACAGCAGCCTTCATTTGCTTACATTACAGGCTTATGATTAAAATGAATCTCATAATATTTCAACTTTATGCTTCATATCCAATTTTAAATCTCAAAAAGAGATTATACATATCTAGGTTGGAGGATTATAACCTTCCATCTGCTTATTCTCTCCTTGCTCTAAAACAGATGGGACTCATTAATCACAGGCTGTTTATCCTACTCTTCTGCATTGGATTTCTAGCAGTCGAAATGCACAGAGAGGACGGGTTGTTACTGCAAAGTCGACGCGTTCTTCGGGCAGTTTCGGTCGACAAAATGAACGGGGTCGAGAAGTTTATCCCTGGGGGTAAGAAGTTCGATGTGAATCAGTCGAGCAAAAGAAAGGTAAAAAAAGGACCAGACCCTATTCATAACAAGTCTTGATGGAGTCAATTTGATTTTCAATGGGAAGAAATGGAGCTTAACATGGCAAGAGCATCAGAAGATGGTGATCTTTCGTATTGATTAATCGTTTTTTAGTTTTTTGTTTTCAGATTTGAGTTCTCATAGTTGTTAGTTTTGTATGTTTAGAGAGGTGTACGAGTATGTTCAAGATAAGGATGAACTTGACCCATGTATGTCATCATAATCAATATCCATGACCACTTGAGGAAAAACAAAATATAGGATTATTGCCATGCTTCAGAAGTGTTATATTTTGTTTATATAGATTATATTTTAAGATTATTGTTTGTATTTGATCTAAAGTTGTACGAGTTAATAAAAATGATTAGCTGAAGTTTTCCGAAAAAGGTTTACATGGTTTTGATTGCAGTGGTTAAAGTAGATTTTCGGTTGCTTGTACTCATCAAACTTCTGTGTCCTTACAAATGGAAGACTTATTAGAGATACATTTCAAGTTACTTATGGCTTAGATAAGGAGATTCTTTTTTTCTTTTTCCATTTTTATTCATTCTCGTTGGTGGAATATGCTAGATAGAGCAAAAAGGTTGGACTTGATAGCAGTGTTCAAAATTGGTGAGGATGTTGTTCATGTTTCTCATCTCTAATTTGCCGTTGAAACTATTTTATTTTCTATTGAGAACAACTCTAAAATTCAAATGTGGTGGACATGGTGAAAATTTTTGGATTAATATTTGATACGAAGCTAAACTGTAATAAAAGTGATGCAGTGGAAATCAATGTTTACGAAAGCAGTATTGATAGATTTGCCGCTATGATTAATTGAAGAAGATGGTCGAAAAAAAAATGCTTCTCTAAAGGTGATGAGCGCTATCTCTATCTCTCTTCAAATTCACAAGAAATGTTGAATAAAATGGTTAAAAGACTTTTTTTGGGAAGAGAATGATTAATGCAATCGAAGGAAGTGGAAATTCGAGCACTTAGAAACTTTTTTTTGGATTTTTTATCGACGTACATGTCATGTAGCCGAGGTTGCCTCATAACTCAAATTGGTAAGGTTTTTTTTGGCAAACCGATTTTCCAACTCGAATTCGAACTATAATGATAGTTTATTCTGAAAGTTTTAAAATTTTTGAATGGCATATATATTTTTTGTGAATTATTTTGTAAACAATGTTAAAAAATTTAAATAAATCTTACAAAAGTTAAAAATTCACGAAACTCCACAGAATATGTTCTCATGATATGTCGATTGTGTGGTAAAAAATTCAGATTAATATGATATCATTTTGTATATTTTCAAAAATATTTTTTAGTACACATACAAAATTTATACTAGGCATCTGTTCTTCGAGATTGGATGCCCGCCATTTGAGACTGAGAGCCTATCTTTGGTTAATTTGTTAACAAAATCATATATTGAGGGCGATTTTATTAATGAAAATACTGATTCAATTTGTTAATCAATCCATACTTTAATTTTAAACTTCGTCAAATCTTAAAGAAAGGATGGACCCTTAGCAAACTGTTGAGCAGCGCGCTTGTTTGACACATTTAAGGAACATTAGGCTGGAGATAACTTTAGAAACAGATATTCATCCACAAGTGAGGTGTTCTCGTGGCTTTTTCAAGTACTTATCAGCCATCTTGGCCACCAATTGCTGGTGAGGAGGAATCGTCTCCTTCATCAGCAGGTGTTCCTTTAAAGCGTTTACCTTCGAAAAAACTGCAGGATTCTTTTCTGGTCCAATAACTTCTCCGATGACCTGCTGAAATGCTTTATAATTACAAGCATTTACACCCACGACAATCTCTAGAAGTTCTAAGTTATCACTGCAGAAGAACTCGAATTCTCCGGGAAAATCTTTCTCGGTTCCTTCTTCGAAAGCACTCAACAACTTGTTGAATTCTTCTATTGCTTTCTCTCGCTCCTCCCCCTCTGATTCGATGATCGGGAGTGTCGCTGGCATGATCTGGATAAATTTCAAACCTCAAACACAAAAATATTGTTTTCGTTTTCGGTTTGAGTTTCTTGTTTGAAAAGGGTATACAAATGTGTTCTTGACATTGAGAAAAAGTTCAACCCAACGACTTGATCTTCAGAGTATAATGAGATTTCAAGTTTGAAACTTTGCATAGTAGATAAATACCTCATTTGAAAAATTAAAATATTTACATGTAACAACAGAATAAAGTGGAGTAAGCACGAAATGGTTAAAAAGCTTTTGATGACTAGTAATTTATCGATTTCAACTTACTTTCTTATCATAAAATTGAGCCGAAAAGCGGATTTTGGATCTCCGATAAGGATCATCCGGGAGTAATTTAGGAGCTTGATTCCAACATTCATCAATGTATTCGAGTATGGGAAGAGATTCAGCTAGGAACCTTCTTGTAGACAGGGTTGTAACGGAGAAGCAGGTCACTTTTAGAGTTCAAATCTTCTTCTACATACTCATAAGGTATGCCCTTGAGTTTAAGGGCTAACACCACTCTATTGCAGTAAGAACTATAGCTTGTTCCAAACACTGTCACTTCACTTGTACTTCCTTCCATCTCTCTCTCTATCTCTCCACCCATAAAGATTGGATATTTATAGAGAGAGGCTAAGATTGGATTGAAGGGTTCTAATCAATGGTCAAGATTATTAGTTTTGAACATTTAGAAGGATGGTATTGTAGGAAACCTTACTATAATAATGATATTGGAAATTTCTAGGAAAATTGCTTTCTTGGCAGACAAACAAAAGGAAGAAAATGGCTTCTTAAAACATTATTATATTATAACACACCTACTACATTGTAGATCTTGACTAAACTGTGTTGATCATACTGAAGATTTCTCAAGTATATCATCGGTTCTCAAAACATTTTTCAAATCTTGAATGATAAGTATAGTAGTAACTACCGATATTCATCAATATATTCATCGAAGATGGACGTGTACAAGAACACCTCTCTCTCTCTCTCTCTGAAGATAAACGTAAACGACGAGTGTTGCGACAAATCAAACACAGATATAAGTAACATTAATTAGAGGAAATTTCCCCACCTCATAGCATTGAATACTTTCAACCAAAAAAAAATATTAGAAAATCAGTCGAGGAAAATGGGCTTAACAAGGAAGACCAAATCGTAGCTTTTATAATATTTTAAGTATCTAATGGCAACTGACCAAAAACAAATCGCATAGCATCACTACCAGTGTTGCAGGCAGGAAAGAATAGTAAAACCTACCAATAATTTGGAGCAAAAATGTTATACTTTCGTCCATTTTTTAGCTTCAATCCCACTGTGTTTGAACATGCACTGGCTAATCCAATTTCACACCCTCCAATTACAAGGACACAAGCAGCTACCTCCCATTTCTACAGAGAATTACTTCAATAATAAATGAAAGGAAAAAATAATCGGGGTTGGGTGTTTGTTGAATCAAAAATTACCTCCAAAAAATATGCTCTTGGCAAGAGCTTGCCATTATTTTGTCATATCGTCTGCAGCAACTCCTTTATATCGTAACCTTGAAGCTGTCCGTGGGAATAAACATGATTAGTTAATTAGTGTTCTAAAGGATCTTTATCTTCTATAATTTAATATACAAAAAGAAAATAACATTACATGTAAGAATGTGAGAAGCAATATCACTCCTGAGTTCCAGAAAGCATGTATTGTGATTGGGGTCAAGAGATTGCGAGTATGAGCGTAAGAAAAGCCCAAAGCAGTGCCTACATTGATAACTACGTCATGATGGAAAAACTTTACATTCTGGAATGCACTATGCTTGGCCATTTCAACAACTTTGGAAGTAAACTAGACGAAATGATTGTATTGTCCACTGCAACCGAGATAAAGTAAAGGAGAGTACCATTACCTAGAACAAATAGCTGGGGAAACTCTCCAGGAGTGAGATGAGCAAGGGCAAATACTGATGCACTTATAAATACAGCAATTGGAACAGGAACCCTGACCAAAAAAACACAGTGAACAACGGACCATCTGAACATAGCAGTTGGAAGTCATTTATGTTAGCTAGCATTCTTATTATTTTTGCCTCATTCTTGATTAGCATACTTTTCACTTAAAACGTATCTACCTAGTTGAGGCATTATTTTATCAGTCAATATAAAAGGATCCAGATGATTTTGCTGCCCCACCTCCCTTTTTCAAGGATGGCAATAGTCAGCGTTTAAAAGGGTAAAAAAACAAAAATGCTACTACCATTTAGTAAGAGACACCATGAAGAATCCTCGGAACACAGTCTCCTCAAGAAGTGGAGCAAGGACACCAGTTATGCCCAACAAGCAAGCAGTACTACAATAAAACAAGTTTGACTAATCAAGCACTACAAGTTTAGATTTAGTACAAGCATTGAACGAAACCTTTGGAATTATGAGATCCTCCACATAATTCCTTACCTGACTGTGGAGGAACCAATCAATGGAAGCAGACGAACAAGAGCATCAGTCTGAAATGAAAGTAAACCAAAATGTAAAGAAGATTTTTCATTAACTAGACAAAAACGAAAAAGCTCTGAAACTACCGCCAAAATCAACAAAACAGTGAATTCTGAGGCAGAAAACAAAATAAATCATATCCTCGTCAGACATAGTATGACATTACTTTGGTGAATGAAAAAAAAAAGTATTAACTCATTGAAGGCATCTCATAAAAAAAATTGTAAGCCAAATTAGATGTAATCTTTGGATGGTCTTGCATAGCTGCATCGTTATATATCAATTACCAAAAGAGGAGAAAAGAACTAAACCTTTTTCAGCTTAAATATAAAAATAGAAAAAAGGTCGTGTAAATTATCAAACCTCTCTTGGTGGGGTACCACCACTGAAATAGGACACTGCAACTCCTGTTGCTGCAATGGCACCCAGGGCACCTACCAGACCAATCCCGGCCCATAAGAACCAGCCTTTCTGCAGACTTAAAGGATCTCTAAGATCTGAAACATGAATAATCCAACTTAACAAAAAATAAACTCAAGGAAGATATTTAAGATTATTTGTCAACTGTGAGTGAAGCTTTGCATTATGCAACAGCAAAGAGCAATAAAAGAATTTGAGGTTCTTTCCTACCTTCAGCACACCAAATCCACTATATCCAAAGCAAATAATAAACAATTAATAAAGAATTAATACCATATCGATACAAGTCTTCAGGAAGAGGCTGAAATTGGTTGGCGATACTATGTAAAATCACAAGCACAGCTGCAGTCGTGATGCTGGAAATAAGAAGCTACAGTAAGAAAGAATGTCCTCTAAATCTTAAATAATCAAATAACCAGTAAGCTTCTACAAATATAAGATTCACCCAAGAAATTGAATGAGACGAAATGAGAAACAAGTCGAGTTTGTCAGAAATTGATTATCTATAACTTTGGAGTAAAGGACTGTGATGCGAACCCTTGATCAACAAACAGTAGTTCTGCTTTGCCGTCCAAACTTAGCTCTTTGAGGTGAAGCCCAAGATAAGGTATCGCAGCGGTTTCCAACAATCCTGTCAAAACAAAACTGCCTGGGAAAATAATAAATTTCATTCTAAGATATAAATGATAAAACTAGTAATCATTATACTTTTACAAGTAAAAAACAATAAGGATTGAACAGCTTTCTTTAATACTCTTCTCGTGGTATAATGTTATATGATTTGATAAGCAAATGAAATTCACCTTAACCCAACAGCAAGTGAAGTTAATGAAACCGTTTGCCATCCCCATGGCACCTCCCACCTTTTCAAAATCGCTAAATCCAGCCCACTCCCCTGAAATAAGCAAAGACATATTTTATAAATTTTTGACGAAGCTCTATTTTCAATCGATCCTATAGCAATAATCAGATAGATCCGATGAAGAACTGATTAATTGGAGAAATGCTTCCACACAATTCATATCCTACGAGTGTAAAACCTTATAAAACTCTTTCAGGCAGTATATTACATTCTCGGTAATTTTCATAAGAAAAATTACATAATAAAGTGAAATGACGATATCTTCATGGTATAAGTTCAGGAAATGAATGTTGCATTTGATTCGTTAGTTTATCTGTTCGGTCGCTAAATAAAAGTACAGTTTATCCTACTCTAAACTACTTTTCATTACAGATTTTTTCTCTATCCACACAGCGAACACTACTACGCCACATAACCCCGAACTGAATCTATGGCCAGCAAAACAGAACTGCAAGAACACGAAAAACTACATAACACCTCAAGAAAACCATACCTTAACTTGCAAATCACGGTTTGATTCATCTTCAGAATCAACAGAGCAAGTCACACTCAATCTTCCGGGAGAAACATATTTCGACGAGAAGGGCGAACATCGCAGAGACAGCGGCGCGAGAGAGTTGAGAAAAATTGAAGTAGATAGTTTCGGTGAAGATTTAGGGAGATGAGACGTTGGAGAATTGAAGCGATAATAGTTCGATGACTGAGCTAGAGCACCAACAATGGCCGTCGTCATCCTGCACAAAGGATCGAACGTGAAAATTCAGGTGGAGAGGAAAGAAGATAAGGCAGTTAGGTTCAATGGGCCTTTGCGAGCAAGCCCACAATAACCTATTGGGCTTTTCTGTGCTGGAGGCGGCCCAATAACATTGTTGGTGGACTATTTTCCATAATTAGATATCATATAATTTCCATTAAATAACTAAATATTGATTTAACGATGAAGAACAAGTAAGTTTTTAAACTTTTATTTTACGTAAATAATTTTTTAAATTTAAGAAAATTAACAATTAAGTTTCACTCTTCAAGAGTACCGTTAACGAAATTATATTTTTGTCGTGTAATCTTATATGTTAAGCAATTTTTAAAGAGAAACAATTTTCAATTACTTGCTGCTTATTTATCTGTGAATTTGTTATAATATAATATAATATAAATAATTAAATTAATAGATTATATGAACTAATCAAAGAATGACACATAAACGTTCACTGCGTAATAATTTTATTAATAAATAAATGACACATAATCAACGCATCATAGTGTGAGATTAGTGTACAGTGTAAATCTAACACTACTTTTTAATTATAGGTTCAAATATTAATAAATCAAGTATACTTGGGTCAAAATTTGTCTAAATTTGAATTAGAAATTAGAAAAATTTACAAAATTTGTCCAATGTGACAATTTTAAGTAACATTATAATGTCAAGTACATTTGTCCAATGTAGTACATTTATGGTTCCTCGTTTAAATCTAACAATAATATATCGATATTTATGGAGTGGACCAGTCTTTAACAATAAAATCATCGAACTGATGAGCATTTATGCAATAAATTTTCTAGTGGGGACTCAATTGCAAAACCCTATTAAAAATAATAGATAAAGAGGAAGCATTAATTAATATATATATATATATATATATATATATATATATATATATATATACTATAAGAATGTTGTTGTCACGTTCAAAAGCATAACATTTCTTGGTAATCATAATTATAGAGCCTCCCACCAACATGCACAATATTCTATTTGCAAATATGATGGTCCATATTACTTAATTAATCTTAGTCTATATGTACATCGCCTACATCTACCACTTATGTACTTTCTAACCATGTTCCGTGCATGTTCATGCTTCAAATATATTCGGCACATCTCTTGTTATTTATTATGATATTTTAAGATAAAAATCAAATAACACAATAAAAAATCTTGATATAATCGATAAACATGTCACATTAACACGTAAAAATGTCAAAGACTGAACATAATCTCACAGTAAATTGGCCGGACGTTTTCTTTATGCATGCCCAATATTACTAGGATAGTCTTGTCACAAAATATACAGGACACCATTTTCTGCGATAAAAATAAAAAATACACCTAACGTTACTTGTTTTATTTTCAACGTAGACTAAAAAAAAAATACTCATATTAACTTTGAATAGTTATGGAATGTGCAATGTAATTGACGAAACTACCCCTTACCAATAGTTGGCGTAGGTATAATTTAATGTCTGAAATCTGCTGTTGGTCGCCTTAGATGAATATAATCAAACATTAAACTTGTCTGAGCACGCGTAGGGTCCACTTATTCTTCTTAGTCAAATCTCCGCCGTAGGATCAATTTCATACTCTTTGACAATTTCATACCATCCATCAGCTTTGACAACTGTCCATCACTATCTCTAATTGTCAGTGGCTCCTTCCCCTTTTCACGTTTGGTGAAGACCAAACCGAGATCTTCGTTATGTCCTATCTGATTTTTATTTTCATTTTAATTGGGAAGAGATTGTCTAATTTACATGTGTTTTTTTTTTTTTTAATGTAAAAAAGGCAAGTCATTTCAACAAAAAAAAATCAATTTTTAATTGTTTTGAGTTTTACCCGAACAATTACGCAAGCCATTATCAGGTTTTGAAAGCCAAAATCTGAGAAATCACGCATCCAAGATGAAGTCTTTTAAGGGCATTAAAGTTTCTTTTATTTTGGTTTTAATTCAGATTTGAGTAAACTATTTTGTTTTATATTGACATAAAAATATAGATGTGGAAGGAGATGCGTGCTTCGTCAATCGTCATGGACATAAATCTCAGCGTAAAACAGGACGAAGTGGTCTGAATTTGGAGATTACTTTAGTTTTTTCTCTTGTTTTTTTATCTTTTTGTGGGTTGATCACAGCTTGTTTTACCAGCAATATATTTGCTTAATCTCTTTCTTACTGCTACTTGAATCGAATCCTATCACTCTTTGGATTACCCAGTTCGTCATTTCTCCTCAACATTGATTTCTGCGCAAATACGGGGAGAGAGAGAGAGAGAGAGAGAGAGAGAGAGAGTGGGCGTTATTTGGTATTTTCAGGCAGATCTGATAGAGGGTTTGTGCGCTTCTTGCCATTGGTAAGCGATTTGATTCTACTTTCCGTTTTTTTTTCGTTGTTGTTGATTTGTCTGTAAGATGCTTATTTTCCTTATCAAACTATCCCGAATCAATGGCTGCTTCAAAATTTCAGTTTGATTTTTAATGAGAGAATTCTGGACTTTAGTTTAATTTTCTGAGGAAGTTTCACTTTCTGCTAGCTAGGAGTTCATCATCCTTTTCTACTTTCATAGGGTTAATATCTGGTATTCCCGCAATAATTTTATTTTCCTTTATAATCTGGTACATGGTCTCATATTCTGGAATTGTTATAGGCCGGTTGTACCAGAGAAATGGAACTGTATTGCATGATAGACCTTTGATTTGTAATCTACTTAGTAATCAAAAATTCTGTATATTCGCTGGTTTATCAGATTCATTATGGCAATCAAATCAAACTCCATTGATGGAAGGACCAGGAGCTCTATCCAAATTGTTGTGGTAGTTGGATTGTGCTGCTTCTTCTACCTATTGGGTGCGTGGCAAAGAAGCGGTTTTGGCAAAGGAGATCGAATAGCGGTAGAGATAACAGAGAAAGGAGCCGAATGTGATATACTTCCCAATCTGAGCTTCGAGACCCATCATGGTGGAGAAGCTGGAAATTACAAAGACAACTCGAAAATACTCAAACCGTGCGATACTCGTTTCACTGATTACACACCCTGCCAAGACCAAAGACGGGCCATGACCTTCCCTCGGGAAAGCATGATTTATCGAGAGAGGCACTGTCCGAGCGAGGAGGAGAAGCTTGAATGCCTTATTCCCGCACCCAAGGGATATGTCACTCCCTTTTCTTGGCCGAAGAGTCGAGACTTTGTGCCCTTTGCGAATGCGCCTTATAAGAGTTTGACCGTGGAGAAGGCTATACAAAATTGGATTCAATATGAAGGCAATGTGTTTCGATTTCCTGGTGGGGGAACTCAGTTTCCACAAGGAGCTGATAAATACATTGACCAGCTTGCTTCGGTTATACCGATGCACAATGGGACTGTCCGAACTGCACTAGACACTGGATGTGGGGTAAGTTACTTCGGTTCCAATCTTTCAGAAGAAACGAAAACCATTCGAGACTTCACTTTATTTGTGCTTGAAATGTAGGATACAGTTGGATTTTCTTGTCTTAGATAGGTTTCTTTTTTCAGGTTGCTAGCTGGGGAGCTTACCTTTTAGGTAGGAATGTTATCGCAATGTCATTTGCGCCGAGAGATTCACATGAAGCACAAGTCCAATTTGCTTTGGAAAGAGGCGTGCCTGCCGTTATTGGTGTTTTAGGCACAATTAAGCTGCCTTATCCGGCTAGAGCTTTTGACATGGCACACTGCTCTCGTTGTTTAATTCCTTGGGGCGCAAATAGTGAGAATTAGCTTTAAAAAGAGTGAATCATTATTACCTTTTGAATTATATTCTTACTTTCTTTTTGTTCACTTTAGATGGAATGTACATGAAGGAAGTCGATCGAGTTCTTAGACCAGGTGGCTATTGGGTTCTTTCCGGTCCGCCCATCAACTGGAAAAACTTGTACAAGGCTTGGCAGCGTCCCAAAGAGGAGCTCGAAGAGGAACAGAGAAAGATCGAAGAAATAGCTGAGCTACTCTGTTGGGAAAAGAAGTACGAGGGTGGTGAAACCGCCATTTGGCAGAAACGAGTTAGCACCGATTCGTGTTCTAGCAGAAATGAAGGCTCTGAAGCTACGATTTGTGAATCTACCGAAATAGACGAAGTTTGGTGTGGTTCAATTCTTCATACTTTACTAGCAACTATCTTACTTTGGTTAATAGAACAAAGGCAGAAGATAACCAATCGTAGAATTCACTAACACATGGTCAATTAGGACTTGATCTGGTCGTTAACTCACAACTCGATAAATGTCCATTATGCATACTTTACGAGCTTTTCCATGACTTCATAATTGAATATTTTACATATTTTTGATAGGTACAAGAAAATGGACGGGTGCATAACTCCATACCCAGGCGAAGCATCCATAGGGGAACTAAAGGCCTTCCCAGAAAGGCTGCATGCCGTCCCTCCTAGAATTGCTGGTGGATCTGTTCCTGAAGTCTCTGTTGAGACATATCAGGAGGATAACAATTTATGGAAAAAGCACGCGAAGGCTTATCGGAAAATCAATAAATTTATCAGTACGGGTCGATATCGCAATGTTATGGACATGAACGCCGGTTTGGGAGGTTTTGCTGCAGCAATACACTCGTCAAAATTATGGGTTATGAACGTTGTTCCAACCATTGCTGAGAAAAATACATTAGGGGTCATATACGAGCGGGGATTGATTGGCATCTATCACGATTGGTACCCTTACTCTACATTCTGACTAGTTTTTGTTGCTGATTAGTTTCTGATTCGTTTCGACGAATTCCACTATTTTCATCAACTTCTTATCCAGGTGTGAAGCCTTCTCTACATACCCAAGGACATACGACCTCATTCATGCTAATGGAGTTTTCAGTCTTTACAAGGACAGGTATGATTTATAAGTGAAGTATACTTATTTGCTCCAAGAAGATATTATATGCTTCTGAATTTAACGAAATGGACAAAAAAATATTGAGGAGAAGTGAGATAAATGAGAAATAGAAAGAATTTTGCGGAGGGAGGAAGAAATTGTGTCTAATCCAGAGAAAGAAGAGATCAAGTGAAGTACAGAGAGAGAGAGAGAGAGAGAGAGAGAGGTTCCCCTTCATTTCATTTTTTTTTCCGAAACAAATTCATCTTTGGATTTTTGATCCATTTTAGGTTTATTCATTAGCGGATCAATTGACATATTACCCTAATGCTCTCGTGTTGAAATTAATGAATCGGTTTGGGTAAATGTAGGTGCAAAATGGTGGACATACTTCTGGAAATGGACAGGATATTGAGACCAGAAGGAGCCGTCATATTCCGAGACGAAGTAGATGTTCTAATCCAAGTAAGGAGGACAGTTGCAGGAATGAGGTGGGACACAAAAATGGTAGATCACGAGGATGGTCCTCTTGTGCCCGAGAAGATACTGGTCGCCGTGAAGCAATACTGGGTTGTTGGTCAAAACTCCACATCCACTACATGAAAATTAGAAATGATGGATATGGCTAAGCATTTGGCTTCTCAATTATAATGCAATTACTTCCAGTGAGCTTTACACTGTACCAAAGAGAGAGAGAGAGAGAGAGAGAGAGAGAGAGAGAGCAGCCATGGATATAAGTTTGGAAGTCGAAAAATAGGACTGTATTTGTATGTTTATTCATTTTTCATTTGTTGTAATTTATTTAGAGCTGAAGAAAGTGATGCTTATACTGGCTTTGCTAATGGATGAGCGAGGTTAGTTCTTACACTTTTCCGCTCATATTTGAAGGGTTTATGTTCGATTTTTGGTAGCAAAACGTTCGAATATATGTTAAAGCATGAATATCGTTTGTTTGTTTTCGATGATTGGAGTACATTGCAGCATCTCAAGCAGCAATTAGCTTTGTCCGAGTTATCTTGTATCACTCGTCATTCTAACTCGATCAAGCTTTGAAGCTGATATTTGCTTGATAGCTTTTTTTTCAATGTTTTTTGAAAATTTTGAATGAATTTTAACCTTTTTCCCTTTTATTACAAATAGTTGGATTATATCTTAACCAGGCTAGACACAAAGACAGCAAGTTGCATTTTCTTCTTCATCCTAGTTGTTTTATTTGCTAAAAAACAACCCACACAAATTGAAGTCAAAGCCATCGCGAATAAGCAGCATAAGAAGGAATTTCTCCTTTAGTTTTTTATTCTACTATCTTACGAAAACTCTTAAATTGAGAACAACATGACTGGTCCCTTGTAGTTATGTCACATAACATTTTGTAGGTAACAAAAAAAGTATCCAACGACAAAATTATATTACGCGACAAAAATATTGTCATATGATGCTGTCCCTATGCAGCTGAATGTGAATGAGAAGTGTCAAGTTATGCACAATAAAGATGCATGAAAAAATCAGAATAAGTTACCACATTGTACTACGTGACATTTTACTACAAGCCACATTATTTTGTGCTAGCTCATAATAGCGCTTCCCTCTCCTCACATGCATAGACGAGTATTACGAGTGTCGCATGTACATAATACTAGCGAAAGTAATAATCAGATAAAGATTTTGTACATTAGCTTTAATTTGAAATAGTTAAATAATAAGTTTATTTTTTTATATTACTTTTAACATTCACGCTATAAATAAAAGGATATAGGCAGTAGGGTGCGAAGACGATATTTGTATATTTAGAAATTAATTGTGGAAAGTTAAATATCTAAATTTTATATTTGGACTAACGCTTATGTGTTATTTAAAATAATATTATAATTATAAATATTTAAAATAAGTTATAATTATATTAATCAATATATTATAAGATTAGAAAATAAAAGAGTTTTTTTTTTAATTTAAATCATAAAGTATTAGTTTTTTTTAAACAAAATTTAAAGTTTATTATTCATCAAATCAAACCTAAAAATATCATAAATAAGCAATTTGAACATTAAGGACCGGCTTGTAATTGGCCTCTCACGCTAAATGACAAATTAATTTTAAAAAATTACCAAACGATATTCAATTACTTGAAATATTACCACATGTTGACTACATCATGAGAGATTTTCTAACACTTGTCAAATTTATTATAATATTAGTTAATTAGTTTATAAAATAATTATAATAAATTGTACAAATGTTAAAAAATATAAAAATTTTTATATTATCTTTTCAGATACGATGAATATGTAATAAAAATTTCAATTAAATTGAATATTATTTAGTAGTATTTTAAAAATTATTTTGTTAGCGTGAGAGTCACTCCCGAGCTTCACATTGTCTATCAATGGTAGTTTGAAATTTAGTTAGATGAATACTGGATTTAAAAAAAATTTCATTGTTCAGGTTTGAAATTAAAAAAAGCCCTAAATAAAATTACCAAAGGTAAATCCACCTAGTTTAACTCTTTTTGCATGGTCGGCGAAAGTCTCTACTTAAACACCCACTTCTCCATTGATTTCACAGTTCATCGTCGTCTCCTCCATTTTTAAATTTTAGATTCTTCTGGAGTTTTGTCAATTCAATTTTCTTAACTGGGTTTCTGTTTGGTTTCTCGGAAATTGAAATCTCCGTTGAAAAAACGAGCTGTTTTCTCTGTTTCTTCTATCTTCGTCTGTTTTTCTTTCTTCCATTTTTAAGAGCTTAAAAAACAGTGTACTCATCCATGGCGATGGTTTCCAGTATCTCTCTTCCTTTGCCGCCGGACGTAATTGATATTAAGCGGCGGGACGCTTCGTTTTCGTCTTTCTTGAATGCTGCAGAGGAGAATTTTATTCGCAGTCTTGTTAACAAGGAGGATGATGGAGAAATCGGAGTTTTTGGAGCTGAGAAGTACTTTAATGGCGGAATGGACGATGAAGCTCCCCTTCCTACTTCCATCTCGCCGAGAAAATTACAATCGGAAGAAATGGCAGAAAAGGTTGATATAGATTCAATGGCGAGACCAAAGATTCAGCCTAGAACGCCGAGTGTTCGATCGGAAGCGAGCTGGAATAGCCAGAGTGCGCTGTTACAGGGCGTTTTGAAAATTCCTGGAAAATCAAAGAGGAATAGAGGAAAAAGCTTTCTCTCTCGCTGTAAGTGTTCTTGCTGCGATAAAGCCTCCGTCGACGTAATGGAAGATTTTGGCGACCTCAAAGCTCCAAATCCCGGCGAGTCCCGCCGCGATGAACGTAAAGAGATTCTCGATGATTTCAAAATGATTGAATCCAGATCTTGGTTCAAGGAGGAGATCGGAAAAACGTTCACGTTTCCTATTTCTAAACCGGAATCTGGAAACTTACCGTCAAAAATGCAGAATGCAGAGTTAAAAGAAGAAGAGAAGAAGCCAGGAAAGTCGTTAGAGATTTTCGGAAATCGGTCGTTTAGTTTTCCGAGAAGTAACACGAAGATTTGGGAGGAGAATTTACAGGAGGAAAAGTTACAGTATTCCGCCGACAACAGCGGACTTTACGACGCCTCTAGCGACTGCAGCTCCGATTTGTTCGAAATCGAGAGTTTGACAGGGAAATCGATTCATTGTCTCCGCCGGCAAAACTCCGACTCGACGAGCTGTTTCACCCAAACGACTTGCTATGCTCCCAGCGAGGTAAGCATCGAGTGGAGCGTCGTCACGGCTAGCGCCGCCGATTTCTCCGCCGCTTCAGATAATGATTCCGATCAAAAGCCGGCAGGAGCAAAATGGGGCAATCCCGTTCAAAAGCGACGGTCGGGTATTCTTCTGGGGTGTAAGAATCAGAAAGCAGTGGGAGTGGCATTGGATGCATACAGGAAACCCGAGAAGGTTGGTCCGGAAGGGTCGAGTCGTCGGATGTCCGAATGCTTTCCGCCATTGGCTAGTTTTGAAGCTGAAACGAAGCAGCTGGTTTAAGCTCGACACAGAAGAATCAAGCTCTTCCTTCTCTCTCCCAAACCCACGTTGCTAATGTTTTGGAAAAGTCAGCAATAATCCATGTTTAAGACGATCAAACTCAGTGTTTTGTAAAGTTTCAATCTTTTTTTTAAAGCCCAAATTTGGTTAGGGAGAAGATTAAGTGTTCTTCGAATAAACTTTAAGGAATTCTAAATTTTGATTTACTTCCTATGTTTTGATAATGCTATTATTATCACAAGAGTAACGTAAATTATATTATTGATATTATATTTATTAATATAATTTGTACTAATTAATAATTAATGAATGAAAGTGCAGATTATTGATTATCACGTAAATGAGTCTAACTTCTCCTACTAGCTTTAACTTGGTATAAAAAGATTATAAATTTATAGTGTTGGCCACGTGTTCTCAAACTAGATCTTGCCTTGATCATTTTCAACACATTAGATTCATGCATTAACATAAGAAAAAACCTTCCTACAAATTGACTTCTTATTTGTATTATTAGCTTAAAAAGTTCGAAAATAGATTCTCCAAGCATATTGTAGGAGTGCTACATATACTATGGTTCTCTAGGGATTTTTTTCGGTTGAGTTTGACCCGAATCACTGGCTTATTTTCAACTCAAGTTTGGGTCGGGTTATGGGTAAACATTGATTACATGGTCTAGTTGGTTATGTCGAACGAATAACCAAACCATAAATGACAGTTCTCGTTCGTTATACCATTTCATTTTACACGTATAGGAACTCAATAGAACCCTACATTTTAGTTCAGTTACACTGGTTGAGCATAATTCTGCCCACCCATGCTCGTAATAACGCCTTCGTCCAAGGCAAACTCTAATTGAAATAGGCAATTATCCAGCTCAAGACTCCCTAGTATCCATATCTGTAACTACAAGAGTCAAAGAATACTGTTTAATTTATTTATTTTGTTTTGCATGGATTTAAATGTCACAGCTACTTCTCCTAGGACTTTGTAAACAGACAAAACAAACGTGACAAGAGGCATGGTTTTCAATTTAAAAATCAGTATTCCTCGACACTGATAGACCAAATCAAACACTACTTCCTTAGACTAATATCTCATCTGATGGACCATTGTCTACTAAATGGCCCACATAACTCATATAAAATATTTATCATTCAAATTAATTTTATTAATAATTATGTTTTAATAACATTAATTGTTGAATTCAAATTATACTGTTGAGATTTGAACTTTAATAACAATTCCTCCAACACCACCACCCAAGAGAAATGAAAAAAAAAAAAATATATTGTGGAGTCTTTAGTTCTCGTAGTACAATATTGTTCGATTTAAGTCAAATTCTGGACAAATTCATTTTTAGAGTTAGTTTAAAATAAATTATAAATTATTTAATTTCTACTCTCTTGAACGATGTAAAATTATACACTCTCCTTAGCATAAATTAGATTCTGACAAATAAAAAAATCTTAGATTTTAATTACTTTCCTAAGGTGGGCTGCCACAAGTATTGAATTTTTACTTTAAATTATAAGATAATAATTTGACTTGCTCCAAAACGATACTTCTTCCGTGACAAAAAATGTTTGGAAAAAGCTGGTCTGAATAATTTTTGAGTAAAGAGGAGGAAGAACATGCACATGTTAGTGGGGCACTGAGCTATTTATTGGAACGTGGAGGTTTATACGATTGCTGATTTAAAAGGTTTGGATTTTGTTAATGTAGTTGCTGTCTTGGTAATTGGCTTTGCAAAATGGACCACTTGTAAAGCTTTTTATTTTGACATTCTAGTGTTACATTAAAAGCACGTTGGCTCCTTCCATAAAATGCGAGTGTGACGTTTAAAAAAAATCGTTACTTCAACTCTTGTTTCGATATTATTTGGGTCAAGTAATTCTTGAGCTCAATCAAACCCGAACATTCACCGTCCTGGCCTGAAAAACCCACAGGCACAACATAGGTAATAAAAATAAATTGTAAATATTTTTAAAAATATGTAACGATAAAATAATAGAACTATACGAGATAAGAACAATGAAAGTATAAATATGATATTATATTATACTAAAATAATAGAACTATAACAACACCGAATCAACTTTTTACGTGTTTAGTAATACTAGATGTAAGCTTTAATTCTATATTTTTGTTTTTCATAAATTTCTTTGATAGAATAATCCTGATAAATTATAAATAATTAAAATAATAAATTCGATCTATAGTGCTAATTAAGCGTATAAATTTAAAATCACCCTCCTTATGTTTCATTAGCTCCAAAGTGTGGAACCAAGAAGTATGTGTGAAATGACAAATGCCCTAATCTTGGATTTGTAGGCAATGACAAAGGGCAACAAGAAAGACAAACATGTTTCAAAGTTGATGACAACATGTTTCAAATCGAGGAAAACCCCATTACCCAAGTAATCCTCTCCCTCAAAATGGACCAAAGTGTATTATTGTATAACATCACCAAATGTTTATTCCAAACATTTGTGCGTTCAATTACCACTCTTACTCTGTCCCAACCCTGCAGGCGACAGTAAATAGTGTCTACAATTGTGTAGAACCTTCTTACACGTGTGAGTTAGTGGATGTAAAAAAAAATAAAAATAAACAAAATCATTAAGAATTTGTTACTTTCTCTCTCTTGATTCTCTGTTTTTTTCTCTCAAGTTCACTTCCCCTCGACTGTTCCAAACCACTCATGTCAATATGAAAATCATTGCCAAGTACTTTTGAAAATGAAATGTCTACGTACAATAAAAATTTGTCAAGAAATAAAAACAAAATTTGGACCAGTTGAAATTTCATAATTGTTAAGACATCGCAGTAACAAATTAATTGTCAAACTATGTCACCTACGAAGTTTATATATATATATGTATGTATTTTGTATATTAACTTTCCAAATGAGATAGATTGACGACATCTGGACTTAAATATATAATTTCTTACTATTTACGTGCAAATGCATATGAGTTTCTTTTCGACTTCATTTTTAAAATTACTTAATTTATAATTTTACGTCAAGATTAATGTTTTGGCGTGTGATGAATGATGATCACGTAGATTATTATAAACACATTCCACTTATTTAGAAAACCTTCCTTTAATTGCCCTCTTTGTTTGAAAAATTGTCAGGCCCGATCGAACCGAATCCCGACAATAGGATTCTCGAAGTAAGAAATATAGACTAAAAAGATGAATGTTTTGGCGTGTGATTGTAAAGTTAATGCATAGTGCACGATCAAAGGTAAGTCCAACCACTGGGTTCCAATGTTACCAGTTATTATCAACTTCTTCATTTCTACAATAAATGCTTTATAAAATTGTTTATAATACCAATACATATTTTTCCCTATAGAATATTGGGATTTCACCGGAAGGACTGTAAAACCTTACCACTGTTTTCCTCGTAAAGTTTAGGGACTTTCAACCCGAGGAGAACGTTATATATAAGGCTCCTACTCTTTTCTCAATTATACATTTGCTATCTGTAATTGCTGGGGTAAGTCCAAGCGTACAAACGGTATTGCAAACTTCCTCACAACGAATAGACAAGTCCAACCATTGGCTTTATTAGTTGTCAATTATTGCCGACTAAATTTGAAAATCGACATATTAAATTAGTTTAAACATTCTTTTCAACATATTTTATTTTAATCACTTTCAATTCATATTATAACAAGACATCAAATTCAACCTCTAATATAACATCTAAATTCACATTAAATTCAACATCCAATACAACATTTAATTCAATGTTCAAATTCAACATTCAATACAACGCCCCAATTCACATCCAATTCAACATTCAATACAACATCAAATTCAACATCCAAATTCAACATCCAAATCCACATCAAATTCAACATCCAATACAACATCAAATTCAACATCCAAAATCAACATCAATTCAATCATTTCCATTTCACAATATAAAACACATTTTTACTTTCATTCAATGACTTTATTCACAATCAAATTCTCTTTTTTTTAAACGCACGTTCATTTCACATAAATTCAATACACTATCAAAACAACACTTTCAATTAATTCAATAATTTTATGCATAATTATCAAAATATCAACCTAACCACAATCTAACAATACAATTCAATCAAGCCACTTCAAATCTTCTAACCAATCAAATTCAAAGCGTAAATTAAACCATCTCCACCTCATTCATGTAAATTAAACCATCTCCACCTCATTCATGCATTAAAGCTTAAATCAATTATTCTACGAGTTGGATTTACTTACCGTATTTGTTTATTTCTCAACTTTGACCGAAATCTCTACCAAATCTTTCGATTTCAACGCCAAACTAATCATCTCTACGAGTTGAACAACTTTCTCTAAAGGATGAATTGTCGAATCTCTACTTTTCTCTTCCTCTTTTTCCTCTTTTTCCACGATTTTTTCTCGCTTCTCTGGAGATCGTCTCTCTCTCTCTCTCTCTTTTTCTCTTCTCTAGCCACGTTACCATTTTAAGAAAACAATCCCATGATAAATTACCTTTTAATCTAACGTATCCATTAAGCTTTACTATTTTGCTCTTACTTTGTTAATTATTTACCATAAACCATAATTAATTTTAATTTAATCACAATTAAATTAATTTTAATCAAATTTTATCTTTTTAACGTATCCTTTCTTCGATCCAACATCTCCAACATATATTCAATTACAATTTTTTTTAAATAAAAAATTCAATATGTTTTATTTACAAGATCCGATCTATTACAAAAGTCATTTATTTGATTGTACTCAAAAGGAACCCTAGGATTTCATATATTTTCGCTAATTTTTTAATCTAAAAGCAACTCTAAATTTAAAATCCCTTTATTTATGATTATAATAAAATTTTGTTAAGAATAATATTAAATTTATACTCAAATTTTATAATATTAATGCGCATTTATTTGTTAATGCAAATAATTCTATTTATAATTTATTATAATAACTATCAAGAATATCAAACAACACTTATTATATAAGTAGGACAATAAAGCCCATATGAAAGGGCCTTCTAGAAGCCCATAAAACAAAGATGGGCCTTAACCCAACCTCAATCCACCATCACACTATCCTAGGGTTAGGGCTCCGGATTCCGAGAAAATCGTATGAAGGCGGATAAAACTCTCTCTCGACAGCCGCTGCATTTGCCGATCGTTCTTCGTCACCTCGCTTGATCGGATAGTCAGTGAAGCAGTGGTCGTTCATGCTATATGGTGCATGTATCGTTCTACAGGAACTGTGAGTGGATTCAATGCTTTCGCTCTTTTTCTTGAAATATCGGAACTTCTGTGGCAGTTGCTTAGTATAATCTAATGTATGCTCGAATTAGGCTCTTGATAAAAAAAAAGCGTTATTATCCATACGAAAGTCTTTAGTAGTACGATTTATTGAGCAATGTGGAATTGAACAAAATACGCTATCATTTTACACTAGATGATCATTAGGGTGGGTAACTCTGAAAGGAAGGCAATGAGCGTAGGCTCATACATGTTTTCTAAGATTCGTTTTGTACTGTTTTACTTTTCTTCTTGTGTGATTATTACACATGTTTTTTGTGAATATATATAAACAGAATCTCCTAAGTTTTCAGGTGTGTTTTCTGAAGAAAAAGATTGTATGGTTATAAAATTCTTCTAGTAGATGATGATTAATATCACACTTCTGCTCGTGTTCAATTTTTCATGTACACTTGGTACTCCTAATCTAAGGATTGCAGGGAATCCATAGACACGCAAATATGTTTTTCCGGAGCCATAAATCACAGTTTAACAGTAAAAATATTAAGAATATGAATAGTACATGTACACTTTATGGATAAAGGAACAGAGGCTCAGAAATTTAACTTTATGGTCTTGATAGTGCGATATGGAATAGGATATTAATGATGGGTCACTGTGGCTGCTGGAATTGGTTCTTAATCTCCATACTTGTCTCAATTTAGTCTTCAAAATCATTCCATTTTCCACATAAATGGAAAAGGGTGAGTTTAGTAAATTACACGTTTGAGTGTTCCATGAAAACCTTGCACTTTTCCTTCCTTGAAATCTCACTATAGTAATACCCATAAAAATTGAGAATGCGAGACCTAAAGTAATGAGAAAATTCATAGTGTACATAAATTTTTCTAATTCTAAATAGATCAAACAGATTTTTATGTCTTTAAAGGAAGTCTTACTCTTTAATATATTGGATTTAATTGCCCATTCCTGAATCCATGTCCTTTTTTGACATTACTAGAATCAACATTTTTTTTTTTCGTAATTTTTTTATAAACTTTTTCTTGTTCTTTATTCTGTTATTGTAATTACTTACTTGGTGAAATAACACCTGCTGTTGAAGCTCACTACAAGATCCCTTTTAATACCTCTGTTTTGCAGATGGGAAAACATTTAAGAAGCCTCGACGCCCTTATGAGAAAGAGCGTCTGGATGCAGAGCTGAAGCTAGTAGGGGAGTATGGACTTCGCTGCAAGAGGGAGCTGTGGCGTGTTCAGTATGCATTGAGTAGAATTCGTAACAATGCTAGAATGCTTTTAACACTCGATGAAAAGAACCCAAGAAGGGTTTTTGAGGGGGAAGCACTTTTGAGAAGGATGAATAGGTATGGGCTTTTGGATGAGAATCAGAACAAGCTTGATTATGTTTTAGCCCTCACAGTCGAGAACTTTCTTGAGCGACGCCTTCAAACCCTTGTCTTCAAGTCTGGCATGGCCAAATCAATCCATCACGCCAGAGTGCTTATCAGACAGAGGCACATTAGGTATTGAGCTTTTGGTTCGCTCTTAGTAAATAAAAAGCATAGGTTTTATGCTACAGTTTCGTTTTCTCAGTCATGTTTTCCTACGTGTTTTTGCATTATCAGGGTTGTGAGGCAGGTAGTAAATATTCCTTCATTCATGGTGAGGGTCGATTCTCAGAAGCACATTGAATTTTCTCTTACGAGCCCATTTGGCGGTGGTCGACCTGGCAGAGTGAAGAGAAGGAACCAGAAGGCAGCTGCAAAGAAGGCTGCTGGTGGAGATGGAGATGAAGAAGACGAAGATTAAACCACTAGCCATAGCAAGTGATAATAATGGAACTAGTTCATTATCAGGATATGGTACGGCTAATTTTTGTTCATCGTTGAAACCGATTCTTGTGTTATTGAGGAAATTTTTGCAATTCGAGTCTCCTTGCTATTGGATACTAGTTTAACTCTATTTTCTAAGAAATATTTTCTCGTTGGTTTGTTTATGCCCGTATGTCTGCAAAGTTTTATAATCAGTCGTCTGATCTTTCATTTCACGTTGCTATGCTTTGATCTTAATTTCTGAGAATTATACGGAATGAAAGTTCAAGAGCTATTTACTGAATTAATTGCATCACATTAACGATAATACTTCTCTTTTGAGTCGTTCTGATGGAGAACATATATTTGAAAATTGAAATCAATGAGAATACGGAGTGGCAAACAATTTAGAAGATAAATCTCACACACACAAAATGGGTGTTAAGTTTGTAGAACTGATGAGCTATACGTTTGTTAGAGTAATTGAACTTTATGAAAATCAAACTTTGGAGGTACAAAATATAGGGTCCCTCTATCGCAATTAATGGAGACACTTTGCAGCGGCACCTTGCTCAAAATGAGGAAGGTGTCTCCTCTTGAAACTTTGATGCTTCAACCATCAATTTATTGCATCCGAAAAAGAAATCGAAGAATAAGAGTTTCTTTTGTGAGAAGATAGAGAGAAAAGAAAAGAGTGTGAGAAAATAGGTGTGGTATTTTTGTTCACATTGTGAGTCATAAGAAATGTGATTTTTTTTAGTGAATATTTTTTAAAATATTTGATATTTAAAAAAATATTATAAATCATATTTTTCATAGTAAAATTTTTTTAGATTCGGCTACAGGGGTTTTTTTTTTTCAATTTGGATTTCTATGTAAAATATTCGGTGTTCATTTTTTGTTATTATTTCTCTTCTTGGTCGTAATAATTTTACGGCGTAAAAAAAATATTCGTAGTATTTTTCAGATCGCATCTGCTATTGCTTCTCGTACTGTTTGGATAGTGGTTTAAATGCATTGTATAAGTGCGTTCTGTCAAGGAAATTAGAATTTAAGTGGATCGTTTGTGATTCTCTATCCTTTCTTGAGAACTTACTTGAAAAGACAATTCTGTTAAAGGAGATTGTCAAGAGTATTATTTCTTAGAAATTATAATGATCAGTAATTTTTATGTTTTACAGTGGTATTATTATTATTATTATCGTTTTCACTAATTTTGTTGTTTTTTTTTTCGACAGTAAGAGCTATCATGTCCAACACTAAAAAAATAGTACTACTTTCTGCTTTATTACCAAAGAGGTTATGTTTAATTTGTCGAAAAGAAGTGTGGATTGATCGAGGACAGTGTTTCTCTTAGTTGTGGCCTCATCTCGGGCAGTGTTAGGATCAAAATGTTGGACGAAGCCCATTCCCTTTAGGTAGTCTGGGCTCTCTATCTTGGGCTGAGCCCATCTTTCTTCTAGATAAATTGGAGTTTGGCTAGGTCAGGCTATGCTGGTGTCAATGCATGGGCTGGGCAATTCGTCTTAGCTGGAAAAAATGAGAGGCCGATCTACGTGCCATTGGAAAATGGGGGTCGATCTACGTGGCATTAAAGAACAGGGCCTCGTTTATCATCTAGTGCTTCGAACTATTGGACCTCTCTGGATTAGTGGGCATTCTGGGAGAACAGAGCCTTGCTCTTTCGTCTAGTTATTCGAAGCACTAGACCTTATGGATCGGGGGCTGTTCTGGGAAAATGGTGCCCCATTCTAACAAATACCAGTTGTACAGAATGGGAGGCCGTTTCTCGACACTATATAAGGAATGACTTGTATTCTCATATCTTGCTTTGTGGTGAAAGATCCATTTCTAAATTGTTGTTTTTGGCAAATAGGTTTCAAAAGAGAAAGGAAAAATGACCTTGAGAAATAGGGCCTCGTTCTATCGTCCAATGCTTCAAGCACTGAACCCCTCTGGACCGAGGACCTCGCACCTTTTGAAAGGTTGTCAGTTTCAAATAAAATTTGAGAATCTCCCTGTAATGCAGAAATCCAGCAACACCAAGATTGTATTGCTTGAGTTCACAACCAAAATGCCCATAAAGAAAGTGATTGAAAATACGTAAACAAAGACCATTTTATCAAATAAAGTAAAATTGTTGCTGAGATCTTACGGGCAGAAATAATTTTGTACTTATTAATAGCTTTTCGCCATCTATATTTGTTTTTGTTTAATTACAAAAAAAGACAAATTAAATCATTTGATTCTCCTTATTGAAGCAACCGTGATGATCCCTGCAAGTAAGAAAGCTAGTAAGACATGAAAAACACTAGTAGGAATAAATACATAAGCATGCAACAGCTCATTCTACTAAAACTCATTGCGTGGAAGCCTCAAAGAATTGTTCTTCTAGCTCCTTACTTTTCATTCAAACACTAAACTGAGTCTCAATGCGATTTATAGAGAAAGGAGGTGAGAACGAGGGCTGTTCTTTATATAGTGTCAAGGAACAGCCCCTCGTTTTGTACAACTAGTCTCCGTTAGAAAGGGGCTTCCATAATGACCTCCCTGTCTAGAGGAGTCCAATGCTTCAAAGAACTGGACAGGAGAGCGGGATCCGTTCTCCCAGAGCAGCCTCCGGTTTAGAACGGTCAAGTGCTTTAAAGCACTAGGCGGTAGAACGCAGCCCTGTTCTCCGGTGGCACGTAGATCGGCCCTCTGTTCTTGGAGACCGGAAGGTTGGCACGGGCGAATTTATTAAATTTTGCATACTTCAAAGGTGACTGTTAAAAAAATTAGTCAAGGTCCATTTTACCATTGACTTTTATTTTGAGGGTAAATTTGGATTTAATCCTTCATGCAAAGCTGAGCCCATGATGAACTGGGTTCAGAGTTTGATGTAGGCCTATGATTCTTTGAGTGGCTGGTATGGTGTCTCTGGAGCTTGTACCATTCTGTTTGGTGCTTGCCCAATGGGCTGAATGTCTCAACCTGGGCTGGGCTCGTAACCGATTCATTGCCTCATAGCTGGGGAAGGGTCGTTACGCCGGTTCGTCTCGACGCTGGATTTCCTTGATGGGGTGTTGACTTGGTCAAATTTTGCTTTTTGCACGGGGCTTCACTGCTCTCGAAAGCTGGGCAAAGCTTATGCTTCTCTTTAATGAATGCTTCTCTTTTGTGATCGGGCTCTACATGGACTTAGACTTCTAGTTCAGGCGGAGCCGATGCTTCTCTTTCGTCCAAGTGGGGTGAATGAGCCTATGGTATGCTTTTTTGCGCTGGATTTAGTAGATGTGTGGAGCCACATGGGGACCAGAGCTTATGCTTCCCTCTAATGGGGCTGATTGCGATCACTGATACTTCCCTATTATGTGGCCCGATCCGTGCTTCACGAATATGGATGGTCGAGCTCTACGTCAGGGGCTCCAACCCCCGAAAGTGATGATGAATTTATAACATCCCCACCGTAGTGATAGGCAGCTGTCCATAAGACAAAATTCCTAGTATCTACTACCAAAAGCTAGACCAGACTATCTTTAACCCCTCTATGGGTGGTGCTTCTCACTTATGGAGAATGGAAGAAGAACAAGAGAGAAGAATGAGATACTTAAAGAGGGAGAAGAAATGAGAGGGGAGTTACATGATACAAACTTTATGTTTAAAACTAAATTCCGTGCATTATTCAGTACAAGTTCTAAATTTAAGTATAACTCAATATGGATGGAAACAATTTATGATTCAAAAGTGTAACTTAAATTATATGAAAAAAAAAATCATGAATAGATGAAGGAAATTTACATGTAAATATTAGAACAATGATTTTTGTAACTCAAACATATATTTATATATTAAACCAGAATATTAAAAGAATAAGATTTTCAACGTGCATATAGATGATCTGGTCTAGATATTTTTCAAGTGACAACGAACTCTAACGATATTAATTATCAAATCCATACAAAATTATACGATAATAACTCTATAAAATAGAGTTAATCAAGGTGCAATTTCATCTTTGTAAAATTATCAAACTTAGACAATCAGGCAAGTCCATAGGTTTTCAGCCATATAATCTAAGGTCTCTTCCTCATTGATTTGACACGTCAAAAGTTGAGTGTACTTGATCAACTCTTAAAAGATGCACAATATAACTCCCTTGCCTCATGAGAAAAATCACACAAATAAAAAATAAAAGAAAAATGAGAGATGAGAAGGAGAGAAGAATACAATACATAGGGAGAGAGAGAGAGAGAGAGAGAGAATAACAGGGGACACAAGAGAGGACGAGAGTTTGTTGGTCAAACTTGAGATGATTGAAGAAGTAATTTACATTAATCATTATACATAGGAGTGGGTGAGCAACGCTGATTGATTATCTCCACTCTAAGAAGAACACTTTAAAAAATCAAGACGATCAGACTATGAACTTCGTTTGACAAACTTTATAAAAGGTAATTTGATCGTCGACAAATATTAAATTGATCGCATCATTCAAATAGTTAAGACTTTCGAATCGAAGAAAAATCTAAACAAACAATTCTTCTCACGATTAGGTTAACTTAATCCAATGAATCCTCAGAGTTAGCGGATCGTGAGACAATCAAGTTAATATTTGAATTCACAAACATACTATGAAGTCCATTTATGACATGTAATCTACACAAAGTTACATGTGAAAATGAATAGAGAACCTACCCTGACTCAGACAATAATACAAACATAAAATCCGTACTTTAATGAACCTGCATTGTCACTTCTCCTGAACTAAGTTTATTATAATTATTTTTTTTTTTATAAAATATAAAATATGATTTTTTTTTTTTTTTTTTTAATTATTAAAAGATTGAGAACGGAGTTGCAGTGTACTTGACTGCCTGTTGCTGAACCTCAATCACGGAGGAGAGAGAAAAGATGCAATCAATTCTCAAGGGTCCACGTAAAGCTACACTGGAGAGTGCATGTACGCGCTATTAAGCAGCGAGTGAAACAGCTATGCAGGTCTCTCTTTTTGGATAAGATGCCCCCAGTGCATTTTAGCAGTTGATCGAAATTGTGCGCCGGTCAGATCTATTTTTCCAAATAGTAATTTTTTTTTTCAAGAATATGTAATTAGCCTGGACAAAAGTGTAATAAAATAAGAAGCCTGGGAAGGAGAGATTATTCAAAGATTGGAGTTTAAATAATATTATTTTCGAGTTTAAAATAATATTATGATCAAAATGATGTGAATTAAAAAATATCAATTTACATATTTATGAATTTTAATAACTATTAATTAATTAAACTACAAAGCATAAAATAAAAAAACAAAAATTGTAGAAAAAATTAAATTAAATTCCAATTGCAAATTTATAGATTTATATGTTTTATTAATTTGTCTTATATTGTTTGTGAAATTTAAAATATGAAAATAAATAAGGGGAAGAATAAAAAATGCACTTGAATACTTTGGTTTCGTCTGCCATTAAATTTCTAGCAAGGACTTTCAAAGAAAGCAAAATAATTTCTTTCGTACACCTTGATTTGTTTTTCTTCCATTTAAGCCCTACATTTCACTGTCTTTTCGATTATAGTCCTTCTCTGACCTATTATCCATTTCTACACAAAAAAGCTCAGACTGTAAAAGAAGATTATAGTTCGCAACTTCGTCTTCCATCTCCCAAAACGCACCGTTCAGACCAAAGCCGTCTCCATTTTCTTCATTCACCACAAACTCAGTGTTCGGAAGCCCCAGTTCATCGTCAGAAGCTTCAAGAAGTAGCCTCATGACTCTTTCTCTCTCCTCATTCTCAGCTGAATCTTCCTGACACCCCATTAAAATAGTGGCAGGAGAGGAAGAAGAAGAAGAAGAAGAAGAAGAAGAAGAAGAAGAAGAAGAAGA
>CM039527.1:12494100-12510380 GCA_022433055.1 Begonia peltatifolia | reverse complement strand
GAAGAAGAAGAAGAAGAAGAAGAAGAAGAAGAAGAAGAAGAAGAAGACGACGATGAAGTGGGTTGATGGGTTTCTTGGTTGGCGATTTCTTGTTGCAGAGTCGTTATAATGGAGGAAAGATCTTCGGTTGCTTCTTCTTCTTCTTCGTGGTCGAGGAGAGAGAGAATGTGGTTGTATGATTTACACCGTTTGCTGTCTTCGTTTTCATTTTCTTCGAGCTGGGTTTCTTCTCGGTAGCGCTTTGAGAGTGGTTCCGCCATTAGAGAAAAGGTGTAGGGAAGAATGGCAAGGTTGTGGGTAGCCAGAGAGGATAAGAAAGAAGAGTTTGCAGTGCCAAAAGGATGAGGAGAGAGAGTGTGTGTACAAAGGATTAAATAGAGCGAGGAAAGCAAGAGTTCAGGTCAAACTAATTTAAAATATAAAATAAAATGAATATTTAAAGTAAGCGTAGAATAAAGTAATAAGCCATTTAGGTCTAAAGTTTTATTTAAGAAAAATAATATAAAAAACATTAAAGAGTTATTTGTCGCCAAATAACTCACTAAAGATCATTGCATAAGGTTTGACATTGAAACAATAAGATTGTCTCAATACTATAAAGTTTGTATTAAAAACAACATTAAAAAGTAAATTAACGATCATTATCATATAATATTTATTTTTGAAGATTTAAAATGATTTATTAGTAAAAATAACGTAATAATAATATCAAGATATCGTGACTTTGCTTTAATTTTTACATCCTAGAATATTCAAAAAAAAGAATTAAAATTTTAGTCATAAGTAAAAAATGTGACAGCAAATTAATTCAATTTTTCCTTAAATTACCTGAAAATTACAAAATATATATGAATTGCTTAGAGTATGATAGTAGAGTTATAAAGTTAATATTATAAGAAGAACAATTAAATAATTGTAGAGAATGTAATATAAAAAAATGGCGACACGTTGCCAATAATAATCATAATTAAAAAAATAAAAAAAGATTGTACTTGGAATAAATGTCATGGCACAGCTCATTAGACAGAGTGCGTTACTCTCTTATAATTAATTCGTTAATTAAATTAGAAATTATGTATGTTGTCCCATGAAGATGATAAATGAATCGGTCGAGTCGAATTGAGTTCGGGTCACCAAGCTTAATAACTTAAATGAGTCGAGGCTAACGAGATTAACGAGCCTAACGAGTTAAACGTTTATAAATATTTTCAACTTATATTAATATAAAATAATTTTTTTTTAAAATTTATTTAAAATTATAATAAATATTAAAATTTATATGTCAACAATATTTACTCATTTAATTTAAAAATTAAATATTTACTCATCTAATTTAAAAATTAGTTATATTAAGCATTAAGATATATAAAATTGAATGTATTAATAAAAAAATTATTTTCGACTATCTACTAAAAAATATTACATAAATATCATCAAAAATATTTTGACAGATAAAATAAAATAAATTAAAATTTTAAAAAAATTACAAATTCGAAAAAAATTACAAATTTAGAAAAAAATTACTTCAAATTACAAAACAAATTCAATAAAAAGAATCTATGGTCTTTGACATCTAAATTCGTAAACTTCTAAAAAATTTTATTCTCTCGATGTTGATCTTTCGTTTTGGCGTCGGTTCAATTTTTGATACAAATGAACACCTTCACAAGATTCGGTGTAAGTCATGTTCTTTGTTCATCATAAATACGTCTACCTGAATTAAAAGCAGATTTCGATACTACAGTAAAAACATGAGATGTCAGTAGATCACGTGTCATTATAAAAAAAATAAGATATATAGTAGAATGTCTTTTTTTTTTATTGTAACATTTATGTAGGTTAATATATAAGAATTTAAATATATTTATTATTTATATTATTTTATTAAATTAAAGTAATATAATATAATAAATTAAATATTAAAAAATTAAAATAAAAAGAAAATGAAAAGAAGACAAAGGTTAAGAAACTCTTTTGCTTCTGGTGCACTGGGGAGTGAGAGAAAGAAAGACCGATCGAACTTCGATCAGTAAGATTTTGGTGTCAAAAAATTCTCCTCATTAAACCCTGCAACATTTGTAGAGTTTTCTTTCAGTAAGTTTATTTCTGCTCGTATTCCTCTGTTTACTGTAGATTTTTTTCACGAGTTAATTTTCTCTGAAACTCTATGTTTTGCTCGCCGTTTCAGCTACAGTCAAAGGATTGTGGTTGCTAGGTGGGCTAGCTCGCGAGCATGGGCTGTCGAGCTAACGAGCTGACTCATTTTGAAACTGCCTGACTCGGTCTCTGATGGGCTCGCAAGCCCAGCTCTTGGGCTTGGCTCGACTCTCCTCATAGGACAGAGCCAAACTCAGCTCGCTCGCCAGCAAACATCTTTATTATTATATAATCAAGAGTAAAAATTAATTTAAACCTCAAAGTACGAGGTTAATTTAAAACACTCTTTAAACTAAAAACTATAACAACTAAAACTTTAAACTATCTAAAATTTAACAAATTAAACTCTAGCGAGTGACCGATCACCCCTTATTCTGATGTGTCACAAGGTGCTCTGGGTCAAATGCGATGATCACTAACTGGGTATTTTTCTATTAAATTTTAAAATCAAATGTGTCAAGAACAGTTTGAGCGGGATATGTCAAACAGTTTAGTTATTCATTAAAAAACAGTCAACTTTAGAGATTGAGAGTGATTGGAGATTAAGAAGATGTTCAACAGAATCGTTCTACATGGGATGTACGGATTGAGATGCGATAACTATGATAGAATTGTTAGCTTGTTCTATGTGAATTTGATCTCTATCAAGAGGGCAGAATGTTTGAACACATACATATTTGGTAGTTATACCTTTAGAGACAGTTAATGAATTGGTCAGATTTGCAATAGAAGGGATTGAGGTGGAAAAATACTACCATACTTCCTGAGATTGTGATTTTTTCAGATTGGCTGAGAGACTAAAGTTTTTTGGAGAAACTCATCGCAATTCCAACATCGCAGGGTTCGTGAAACCAAGATCCAGGGATTTAAACATAAGATATTGAGTTATTCATAATCTAATAACTCACATCATTCTATCTTAGGATGGACATAGAGATCTCATGAGCTTAATGGATCTCTATGTGATGAAGAAGTCGCACAACGGGAAGATGTTCAACCTTGGCATCGTGATATTAGATCACAGACATGAGATCGTTCGGACTTGCCGCATGACAGAATGATTCAAAAGATCGTCGAGCGAGCTCTAATTCAGCTACCGATTGGAGAGCAGATGAGAGCACAGAGATCTCAACGATATAATTGGTAGGCTTCATTTGATTTAAATTGGCCTAGTTGAATTTTTCAGGACTTAAGTGTTCAAGGGAAATCAGGAGGCTTCCACCTCTGCAGATGTTCCTATGGAGAACGCCACAACGCGACATTGTCTCACTCAGACGGCTAATAGGTGGGACAGGACGAAACAGAGACTAGATTTTTTGCGTAGACAGAGCCGAGGAGCTTACTGTGTCACAGAGAGAGCTAGATGAGTCCCATAGAGAGCTGAAAAAAACTCTCATGGATTGGGTGAAGTGAGATGACGACTATGTCCTACCGTAGTTTAAATTATGTTTTGTATTTCATTTTATATATTTTATTTTATGTACTTTAGTTTATGTTTGTATTTTAGTTTATGCTATAAGCAGTATAATTGCCATTTAGTTTATGTTATGCGGTATATAGGTGTATTTTACTTTATGTTTGTACTTAATTTTCTGGAATTGGCTTTTGATTATAAAATTGTGATATGAATATATAAAAATTGTTTGAATCTAGTTATAAGGTCATAAAACAAAAAAAAATCTGCCTATTTTTATAACTTTATCTCACTAAATTACACATTATAATAATACATAAATTACAATCCGAATAGTCATACATTTCTGCATTAACCTTGTATATAAGATTCTTGCATATAATGAAAACTATATTAGAAAATAATGAAAGTGTGTTTATGAGCAAAATATATTAAAATCCACCTATATTCCGTCAAATGTGTGGAAACTTATAAATGTATCTTGCAAATCAGAAGCATAAGTAGCGTCTGAAGTGGATCCCATGTTAAGATAAAATGCGACTATTATGCTCTTGACGCAAACATATACCACACGACATCATTGAGTTCTTTCTAGTAATTGTCAAATTTGGCAGCTTATCGATATCCTGCACTTTTTCTTCTTTGGCCTACCAGGTTAGCGCTTTCTTATCAGCGGAAGGGTTTCTTTCATATTTTGTATGGATGGCCACATATGTTGGTCATTAAGGGGATGGATAAAGTGTGAGTACATTTGTAGATAACTTATCCGGTGATAGTATTGATGAATGTAATTTTCTGGTGCTACTCTCATGAAATGAATGCAAGGAATAAAATAGACATATGAGATTCCAGTAAGCTTCCACCTGTAACAGTTGCACACACATGTATTCATGTTGACAACATATTGTTCATTGTCGTTGATCACCTCAAATCGTGTAGCTCTCGCAAACATAACACTTCAATTTCGAGCTACACGTTCTATCTTCACAAGTTTTTTTTTTCTTATTTGGGGACACAAGATGTCAATTGATGATGTCAACTTCTCATATTTTTTCACAATCCTAGTCATCAAGTACTTTGATATCATTTCAAACATAGTCAAAATTGGTTTGTCCCTAATTGACTGCATAATAGAATTGCACTGAATGACTCGCATAAATTATTTAATCTCATTTCATATTTGAGAATCGAAGAAAATGCATGACTAGTCTGAAAGTTTGTTCCTAGAATATATGTATGAACATGCAGGTTAATCTGTTGTAAGTTCCTCGTTTCTCTCTTGAAATAAAAAGTTGTGGTTGCTCTGTCTGCATTCCACATTGCAGCTTTGTATACTTTACCCCGAAATTAGTTTTTTTTAAAATTGGTGTACATATGCCGGAGGCAGTAGCAGTGTTCGACGGACTGTAATTCCTGTTGTATAACAAACAACAACCCTTGATATTTGAAAGAACAACAAAGTCAACAATATAACTACCACAATGCCCTAATATTTGAAAGAACAATTGGAAATACATTTTACCTTTTGTCGATTCAAAACAAATGTTCATCTGTATCCCGATTCAGTCTATAGGTCTTCCTTCAATAATTTCAAAAACCATACACTCTGATTCCACATTGGCAACATTAACGAGATATATTTCATCGTTGCCATCAATATTAATTGCTGTTAGAAATTGGCCAGGACACAAGTTTTTTAGATGATAATCATCCAAACAGATAACAGGTTTACCACATAGCAGCAACTTGTCTTACAAGTAACCATACACATATACATTTTTTTGAATACACATAACTTATTATCGGTAGAGCCCACCAAGTAAGTCTGAGTCCCAATATGCTACTAGAATTTGATCTACATATTTCTTCTATCTACGACCATAATATCTTGTATTATTTGTCGCCCTTCCTTTCATTAAGTTTTCGAGTTTCGTTTTTTACTCTTCTGACAAGACTTGGTGTAATATTAATGTTCAAATCATTCTTCATTGTCTCGATAATAAAAGACATTTTTCATGTAGGTTGACTTTTAAACCTATCTAAATAATCATTTGTCACTCATTTTGCAGTGGCGTGTCAATTCTCTATTTTTTTTGAACAGTTGTGAGAGTCGTTGAAATTCTTTATTTGAAATGTAAGCTCATTTTGCATCCTCCAACCATGCGGTGGCCAATCACATCTGTTTTCACACACTGTCGTTAGCCGCCGAGATTCACTTTTTATGAAATTGATCTTATAACCATTATTCAAAGCATATTTTACTATTTCTTTTCTAATTGCTTTTAAAGAACTATGTTTTTTTCTAGATAAAATCTCATCAAAGTTTCTTCCCTTAGCAGTATACTTTCCACCTCATCATCCTCCAAGTCGACCAGTGTTCAAAGTTCATTATCTAAAGTTTTTGACGTCGATTGCATCTCTATGTTTTAATTACCCCCTAGGTGATTGAATGCTCGAACATTACCATATATGTGTGTGTAGTATGAATACTAGTTCATATTGGCATAACAAGTTGTTGTCGAATATAAATCAATCGATCTCCTTGAATTAGAATCTGTTGATGTCGCTAATATAGAAAAAATTTGTTAGAACAAGAAAATAGTGTAGAGTAGAGATTTTAGGGTTTTTATAAGTCGAGGGTGAGAATGAATGAATGTTTCCTTATATAGTGTCAAAGATCGACCCTCCAATCTTGAGAATGACCCCTCGTTTTCAAGCAAAATACTTGAGAATGAGGAGCCGTTCTAGGGCTGCAACCTCAGATTCTCACTCTGCCCAAAAATTAGGGCCAACAACGGAGGTCCGTTTCGATATAGTAACCCTATGTTCTCGACCACCATATAAAATAGGGAGGCAGGGCAGGAACCTCCGTTCTCGAATAACGTACAACGCAAATTGAATGGGGGGTCTCCACCACACATATCGATCCCCAACCCAATATGTCCAATACTATGTAAGCGCTAGACAGAACATGAGTGTGATCGGTCCCTTGTTCTCAGCATGAATTCAGAACGGGGGTGACTACCTGCCAAATTTGTTACATGTTAAATAGTTTAAAATTTTAGTTGTTAAGATTTTTAGTTTAATAGTATTTTAAATTAATTTCGTATTTTACAATTTAAATTAATTTTTACCCTATACTTAAAGGGCTCAACGTATAATGAAAAAGTCAACAAAAAAATACTGCTTCTATTTCTCTCTCCCTCCTAACTAGTTCTTTATTTTAATGATTTCAGTTATTTTCTTGGTCCACAAAATAAAAGTCAGTTTACTTTTTAATAGCATTGTAGTCCATCTAGTTGTTCTTCAACAGTTCTACCCTACTATATGATATAATCACATTTTAATTTTATAATATCATACATTGTTTATTTACTATTAATTAACCCTACTATATGATATAATCATTTTAATTAACCCTACTATATGATACATTGTTTATTTACTATTAATTATGTATTGTTAATATATTATAATAACCATAATAATAATGTCAGACCCAAAAAGGACTAGAGTTAGAACCAGAACCAATTCGACACAAAAGTGGCATGAACCGTACTACTTTTAACGATGATTGATTGATGTAATAGTGGAAGACTAAATTGGCCAAAGTACTTTGAGCTAATAGAAAAGTTCAACAATGAAATCATAGAGAATGGAATAATTTAAAGTCCAAATAATATTGTGCAAGAAAAATAATAACACAGTAGTCTAACAGTAAATAAATAAGCAATTAAGGGGAATCATCTAACCAAACAAAAGTTACTATGAAAAATAAAGCTAAGAAAATAAAGACAATCTCACTCTGTATTGAGTGCTGACGATTTTTTTTACATTCAATGTTAAAATTAAGAAAAATGTGTGAACATGTTAAGTATAAAACACTCTGCTGTAAAACAAGAAAATCTCAATGAAAATAGAATTATGCACGTACTCTGGACATATCAAGCCATATACATTTACAATAATAACAAAAATACTAGGCGATTCTAACATGACTTATCAGTTTACATGAGAATGCATCTCAAGATAAGTTTTATAAAATCATACATGATATGGTAGATTTCAAATAAATTTCTAGCTCAAATTGGACCTACCACTGACCAAAGTCTATTAATCCAGGTGGATGAAATGTATCTTAGATCTCGATACTTAAACATAATATCGTCGTCAACATCAAAATATAATAAAACTAGATCGTGCATTTAACATTATTGTTGGAAGATTAAAATATATGAATATTTGTTTGACATAGTTACCAATTTTATGATGTGACAATTGTCTAATAAAATTGAGAATGACTTGATAATTACGTAATTATGAGAGCTCAACTTAGAAAATAAAATTAACGAATCTAATTGAAAAAGGGTGAGAGAAATGATTTATAATTAACTTGTCCCCGATTATTAGTTCAAGGCTTCTTAGAATAAAACCCGAAAATAATATTATGCAGGATTTGGTACAAAACGAATAATATAATATTAGACGGATAAAGACATCTTAAATTGTAATTACTCTAACAATGGATAAACAATATAATATATTAATAAATTAGATTGTGTATTTAGGATTACACTTTTTTGGTGATCTTTATTTAGCGAATACGTAGGTTTACGTTTCTTAATATTGTGAGACATAAATGATACACATGCTCAAGCAATAAGGGACTCTACCTCCCACCTTCATTTGAAGACATTTATGCCTCCACACATCGACATAACCTTAAGTGAAAGAATCTGTAAAAATATGAAAGAGATTCTCTCTTTTTTCGAGCTTTCTTTTGGAGTGAGTTTTACTCTATCAACTTATATTATAAACCATGTTTCCCAAAATAAATAGAGAAGATTCTTTTACATTTTCAAATACTTGCATGATTTTGTTCTTCATTATTTACCAGTAATGCCTAAATATGGAAAAATGTAGGCCAACTATCTAGACTACATGGAATACAAGTAAAAAATTACCAGCAATAGATATAAGCACAAGAAATAATAGATATAAAACAACATTGAGAATTCTCCGAAGAAACCCAAATCGCAAAAAAAATAATCGTACTGAGCAGAGAAAATATTATTACAAATAGTTTTTAAAAATATATGTATATTCAATAAGAAATAATTCCTGTACTTTTTCTCCCTACTCCTTTTAACCAATTTTTAAAGTGCCTCTCTTCTGATCTTAATCTTTTTCTCGTCTTCTTTATAAATTAATTATTCTACACTTCTTCTCACACAGCGTAACATATTACACTGGTTGTGTTCTTGTTCACCCGTGCATGGAAGCATGAATTAAACTACTACCTAGTTTTTGTTCACTTTTAATTGCATATTTATTTTTAGTTGGTTCTCCAATTCAATTAATTAGTGGAGGAATACAACATGTATGATTTTTTATTAAAAATAATTGTTTATAATAAATCACGTTTGATTAGCAAAGATAAGTACTTTTAGCCAAACCCTAACCACCTACAGATGCTGTCTCAAAATAAGTGAAACTTGTCCTACAAACCTAATAACTATCATTCATTACATTAGTACAGGTTGTTGGGAAAACTACCTGTCTAGTTCAGGATTATAATTGGAAATATTTATTTAATTAGTGAAAATCAAATGTATATTTACTAATTACTTTGTTGAAAATCAACTTATCATGACCCCTCTTAAACATTCTTTTTTTTTTTTTACATGCTCTTTGACAAATTAAAGTTGATAATCAAAATTCTAAATGAACTACTCGATATTTTAGCCTCTCATCTAATATTTTGTTGGCATTACTCGATGAATTACTTTATGACGCTTTCTTCAATTGAACAATGAAATATCTAATTAATTTGTTGTCTAGAGAAATTAAACAAATTCATATTACACAGCCGAATCCACCAAACTCAACTTCGAAGCTAAAATATCACGTGATATTATGGGTGAAATGTCCTTCCCAACATTAAAAAAAGAGGGCACGTTTAGGTGTGCAATTTACTTTTGCAAACATCACGACACGACTATCATGCTTTGTTATAAAGGCAAAGCTTCTCATCCACTATTTATCCTTGTACGAAAGGATTAATATTATTTAATAAATTACTAACCATTTTAAAAGTTATTTAATAAATTGAATTGAAATGAATAATTTATATTGTATTTTAATATTTTGTTTGGCATGTAAGCTTCATTTGAAGACCAAGAGAGGAGACAAAAGATTCAACCTTATGATCTTATGCTTTGATGCCACGATCAATTAATGATAATCATAAAATATTTAAATTATTAAGCGAATATAAATTTAATAATTCATACTATATTTTCAAAGTACGTATAGGTGAAGTAGTATGTGATTTTTTTTTAAATGATTGTCTGTTCAGGTTGTATTTTCAACAAAAAAAATGACTAACGTACCAAAAAAGTTGAAATTGGATCCAAACCATAAATTCATGCTTGGTTCAATTTCTCAATAAGTTTTATTTTCGAACAATTCAACCAAACAAGATCGTGATCATCTCCGGCTAACTTAGTGTGGTATTCAAGTCAACGCTATATCAAACCAAAGTAGATTGCGAGAGGCATAAATTTTTTAACGATATAACTAATTGAATGATTTACCACAATGCGTTGAAAAGAAGCAAATTATTTGTGCTATTTAATTGCAAATAAACATGACTAATTAATTTTTTTTTTTTTTTGCTGTCACTAATTTGTAAATTACAATTTTCCAAATCAACAAATTTTTACGGAAAAATTCAAATTCTTCTTGAAGAATAATAAATATGCACTCTAATCTTATAGTAATAATTATTACATTTATGGACTTTCTATATTACATTTAATTTATTGCGACAATTTAGTAACATGGTGTTCAGATACACTAATTAAAAGTGAATACGTCGATATAATTAAAATTTAATACTCACGGTAAATTAATTATAGGATAAAATACAAAAAAATCAAAATATTTAGTAATTTAATTTTGGTAGGAGAACACCATTTCAATTTAATTGAATCTCTAAGATCTTGGTTTGGAACACAGGTTCCCAAAATATTAAAGAGAGAGGGAGGCAATAGAATATTAAGTGATCTCCCACCCCCATAAAAGATACTCTTTTTATTCCACAAAGTGAATGACCAATCTATGGTGTCCATATTCAATTAATCTTTGGTTAGTTAAAGAGTTCATTTGACTGCGTTATTTCATCTGTGATACCACATAGTCTAAATTTACATGTTTATAGAGTTTTGATCTTGGAGGTTCGTGGATTAAAACAAATCATATAGAGATCTTTAATTAAATAATAATAATTTAGTTTAATTAGTTTTAAAAATTCTTTTGGAGTTTTTTTTTTTTTTTTTTTTTATTATTAAAAGAGTAATGTTTTGTATAAATGTCCAAAATAGAGGTTTTTGCTTTGTTTTATGAGAGTCTTTCTTAGAAAAAAAAAAAATAGAACTATAAAAATCACTTCTTATGTTTTTTTAATAAAAAAAAATATGTCTTTCGTTTTTATAGGCATTTTTGTTGTTCTAGCATTAATTTTATCATAAAAAAATCTTTCTAATTTGAATTAAATTTTTAAATATTTGTTTTACCATTTTTTTTGTCATTAAATTTAACATAAAATGATCCACCATGTATATATACAAGATAAAATATTTAATTTGATTAAACCATGAGGTTTAAATTATATATATTTTAAACTAAATTGATATTTCTAAATTAGTTTAATTTAAAAATTGCTTAACCGAGATACGTCGGTCTATTCCAACTAAGAATTGACATAAATAAAAGAGCAATGATACGTTTGTCTTTTAATTTTACCTCTTAATGCTACATGACATAATAATTATTAATTAATATAATTAATGACTTATTTTATTTATTTGTCATATGTCATATTAATTAATAATTATCATATCATACGGTAAGAATAAAAAGATAAAAATAATAGTTAAACATAACATTATTCTAATATATATTGAGACATATTTGTTAAAATTAATGAATAAAATAATAACCATTTAAAAAAAATAAAAATTAAGAAGATTCAAACAAAAAATACGACACCTAAATTAAAATGACTCCGAAACTATAGGGGCACAAAAAAAATTCATTATTTTCAAAGAATAATCCTTAAAGCAAGCACAGCATGTTAGCTCTTAGCTATACACATTCCCTTTGGTTCAACTAAATATAGATTAAGACGTTCAATGTGTCCTCGAGTAATTTCCGCAAAAAAAAAGGATCAAAATGATATTTTTCCCAAAACACAACTATATCCTTTTTGCATAAACTCAAATAAAGATGAGCCATAATTACAAAATATTTTGTAAAACTAGATGGGGAATTATTGTTTTTCTTTGAAATTATAAATGCAAATGAAATTGGAAAGAATATTAGTTGTCATGTATTTAAATGGAAATAAAAGCACATGGGCATAGTGCACAAACACACTATTAGTTGGAGGGTACATCTCATATAATGGTTGTGTCATGTGGTTAGTAGACCTAATTTCCCTACTTACCACCATATGTTTACATCAAATTATTTGTCTGCCTCTTCTTTCTATCCACTTACTTTTGCCGTTGCCGCTTTCGTAGTTCTGTCAGTTTGGCCGTCGAGAATGCTTTTATTGAACTTAAATTCCCGGCAAAGGACAGCTGCGAGCAGAAGGGATGCAAGACGAAATGGGGTGGATGAAAAAAAAAATACGCTTTTTTTTGGAAGTTTAAACCATCTATGGATTAGTTGTGAAATTATCTCCTGTTTCTCCGTTCATTTGTTTGATATAAATCCGAGAAATATGTTCTATACATGTTTTTTTAATTCCTTTGGAAAATACATATTATATGTATAAAATACCGCTTTTCTGTTATTTCTATAATATCATATACATGAGAAAAATATTATATGTATGTTTTTTTCAAATAACAAAGAACAGTGTTTCTATTATAAAAATGTAAGAAATTGTTTTTAGAGATTGACAAACAAGTCAGTTTGAAAAAAAAATTGATTGATCAAATCTAACGAGTTAAACGAGTCGTGTGGTATCATACATTGCGAAGACAAAGACAACTCAATATTATGTTGATTGTGAACATCCAACCCATAACATTGGGGGACACACAATCTCTCATCGGTTAGGAAAATGAATATTGACTAATTTATAAGTAGAATTCTCCTATCTACTTAGCGCAACGCATTTTGCGCTAATCCAAAAATAAATTTGTGCATGCTTTGATTCAAAAGAAACAATATTATACTGTACGCACCAAGGGACGCTACAAATTGTATAAAAAACAATTCATAACCGGAAATGTGGTCAACAGGGATGCGAGGGGGAGGAGATTGTGGCAGCTTGCTCTGTAAAGACAAGGAAAACTCAAAATTCTGTTGATTGCGAGACTCATACTCATACCAATGAGAGGATGTACAATCTCTCACTCCCATTGCATGAGAAAGTAAAAATTGACTAGTTTATATGTAGATTTCTTCTCCCCACTTAGAACAACTTGTTTTGGACTAACCACAAGAACAGATTCGTTTAGACTGCAGTCTGAAGCGGCCAATATTGTACTAGAAACACCGTGAGACTTCATAAACCAAACTTAATGAGTCTAACGAGCCTTACAAAAAAAATTTCAATGCAACCTGGTTCGCCAACCAATATTAAATAAGCTTTAACGACCTGAGTCTAACGAACCAAATATACATAAATGTTTTCAATTATAAAAATATATTGAATATTTTTAAAAGATTTTAGTTATTAAAAATTTTAATAATTATAATGTCAAAATATAATAATTAGTAGTTCAGTTAACAAAATTATTTAATTAATATACAAAATGAAATGTATTTAGGAAAAAAATATCACATAAATAACATTACAAATATTTGACTGTTAAATCATTACAAATTACACATATACTAACTAGGTTGACAATTATCTAATTGTCAATAATCTGCAATTAGAGGTGACAAACGAGTCGACAATACTGAATCGAGTCAAGATTAAAAAAATTTGGTTCACTGAGACTAACGAGTCTGCTCAAAAAAATTTTCATCTCAAACTACCTCACTGGCCAAAATAAAATGAGCTGAGCAGAGCCTTAGCCTGTTATAATGTCGAGCCCGTTAAGCGGGCTAGCGAGACATTGCATTATTTTTACTTAAATTCTCTAGTATTTTGGGGGTTTTTTGTATCCCTCGTCATGTTTTTTTTTTCACAGTACTTTATGTTTTATTTTATTTTAGATTTATTTTAAAATTATTTTTATGTTACTGTTGTACAAATGTATTAAACTTATTATTCTTGAGCTTTGGCTTCTTTGATAAATTAATAATGAAAAAATTAATTGTTTGGTGACTTAATTTTTTAAAAGTGATTTATCATTTTAATGGCTAACAAGTTATGGTATTTAATTATTAATTTACATAAAAGTTCATTAGAATCTAAAAAGAGAAATAAAAGGAATGTGAAAGAAAATAAATAGTTAAATATCATTATTAGAAAAATTCAAAAATTTAAAATGAAAATATATTTGTTTGTAATCGCTTCTACGTTATAAGAGCATAAAATCTCAAAATCTATATTTTTCAGATTTCTTTATTTTAAAAAAAATTGAAAATTTTTATTTTATCAAACATTAAAATAGACTACCGATTTTCAAGTAAACACTTTTAACTCTTTCAACAAACCACAGACGGACCGTCAATCTCGTCTAGCTTGTATGACTGTTGTAAGTGTTAGTATCACCCTACAAATTGTCAAATATTTTTGGCTAGCTCTTTGATTATTCTCAAACTTAGGAACACAATTAAGGGGAGATTAAGAAGATTAAGCTAATTTAAGTTTTCAAACACAAAACCAAAAAAAGAACATAGCTCAAAAAAGGGTATCTGATGGATATTACGTATGCTTACATCTTTGACACAATGTTATTGTAGCTCGCCTTGTGAAAACAATAATAACCCAAAATTCTGTTGATTGTGAGGGTTCCACCCATGTTAATAGGGTACATAATCTCACATCATTTGGAGAAATTGAGTGGTTTATAAGAAAAATTATTTTTCCTACTTAAAATAACGCGTTTTTGCACTAACTGCAACAATGAATCTGTGTGGACTTTGCTTCAAAGTGAGTAATATTGTACTAATAATACCGATGGACTCCACATATGCTAATCAATCTTTGTAGAAAAATTGATTTTTTAGAAATTTTTTTTTTATCAATCACTAGGGTTTGTTTTTTTTTGTCAAAAGTTATAGGATGAAAAATACAAATAAATTGGAGACAGTGATGGCCCAAAAAGCAGGAAATTAGGGTTGGAAGATTCCATTACGTTTGTTTCTCAACCACTAGGCAGGTATTGGACCATTACTATTATCTTTAAAGCTAGTTGCATGAAGTTGAGGGCTCACTCCCATGTTTAAGCTTGTGGAGATTATGGTGTATACTTCACTTCTTACTATCAATAATGTCTTTGAATTAGGAAATTTAGCACTAAAATATTTACACAAACCAAACTTTTTCTGGGGTTTGAACTCGTAATCGATCTTTGACTAAATCTATGACATTTGTCATTGGATGTTAGATCGATAAATGAACAATATATCAATACTATTGACTTAGACCAAACCATTGTAATTGAATTTGATGACTTGTATTTATTAGAAAAGACGAGGAATTTTCTCTACCAATTGGGGGTTAACTTTTCCATGGTGGATTTTGAATGTCAAGAATGTTGAATGTAATAGACTTCTAGGACCATCCAAATTTGGTGTTCAAAATTAACTCATTAATTTAGAGCGATACGATCGATGTGGCACATTATTGTCACGTCTTCCATGAGACACAACCTAGTGACATACGTTGATGTATGATTACTCGTCAAATTTAGAAAAAACATATAGTTTTTAGTGTTATTTGCCGCCCGTTTTAATTGTGCAAAGAATAATGTTACCATGTTTTTTGACAATAAATCATGATATTTTCTAAGTTCATAAGTTAGAGCATTGACTTAAATTCCCTTGAGAACCACTTAAAGTCACTTGCAATTGTCAAAATATCTAAAATTTAAGATCTTCAAACAAAAAACTTTGGCTTGACTTTTTTCTTGAAGAAGTTTGTGCAAAATAGCATAAACGATACCCACTATAAAGACATAACTAAAGCTAATTATCATGAAAGTTATTCCAACAAAAGACTAATGCTAGTGCTTATTTGTTACTTGGTAGGTAACATAAAATGACCCTTTTAGCACTTCATATTTCGAAATATTGGTTCATGAGTCCAAATAAAAAAATTACATAAATAGTTTGAAAGAATCGAAAACTTTGAAGGCGTATTCATATAATGTGTTTTCTAAGTACTAGTAGCTAAAGAGTGCTTTCAAAAACTGTTTTCTGAATTCGATTTGCGGAAGCGTTTACTCTTTATTATTATTAATTTTGGGTGTTTGACAATGGAGAAAAAAAGGCCAATGTACAAGTTGGTGTATGGCAATGACTAGTAGTTTAGTGGGTCGAAGTTGTAGGATAATGTGGTGGGGCTCAATGAGATTGGAAGTTGGCCACTCTTGGTTTATTGCTCTCGGTTGTTGGCTTTAAGTTTCTGTCACTTTGTCGAGAAAATTTGCAACTTGGCTTCAAAAGAAAAACTCCGTTTGCGATGATATGAGAGAGAGAGAGAGAGAGAGAGAGAGAGAGAGAGAGAGAGAGAGAG
>CM039527.1:12452723-12494090 GCA_022433055.1 Begonia peltatifolia | reverse complement strand
AGAGAGAGAGAGAGAGAGAGAGAGAGAGAGAGAGAGAGAGAGAGAGATGGGTTGGCTCAAACCACAATTGTAATGGAGACTATCTTTTTCTTAAATTTTTTCTTTTGATTTTTGAGAAAGAATTGCGTAAGTTTTGTGACATGTGTCGCACTACATGGCCAAAAATGCAATGGTGCAACACGAGTGAAGCTCATCAGCAACGTCTCGAGCGTTGTGGCGCCCAAGTCCTTGGGTGGTGACTTTGGATAGAAATTGGACCTTGCAACGCCACTATATGGAGTTGCAACGACAAGTATGCTTTGTTAATTTTTTTGACAATTTTTCTATGGATCTCCAAGTTGGATTCTATTGCCGTCATGACCAACAATTATTTGAAGAGTTTAAAATATGTATTAATGAAAATACACCTATAGCTACGTTTTATTAGATTATGAGTACAGATTTTAGTAACGTCGAAAGCTAGACATCACTTGAGGTATGTGTTTTATTTATTATATTCAATTGATCATGTTGTTATTTTTAAAATCCAATGTTGAGTTATACCTCAAATATTTGATGATAAAATGCTTGTTTACTATTTATGCATGCATTTATTATTTCTTGTGCACACAAATCATGGTAACAAGATTTTGCCTAGTGATTGAGGTCATTATTTGTTGTGCACATAAGTCTGTACAAGTATGTGTTTGTACATTACGCGGTAGTTTAAGGCAGCTTATGAAGTTATGTTTTTGGGTGAAATCTCTAAAATGATTAATGTTATTGTTTCGTAATGACCATTTTCTCTCTTTTATGCCCATAACACTTGCTCAAGGTCCACGAATAACCTACGATTTATTGATAGTTTTCTATAGTCGTAACGGTGATATTATTTTATTATTTATAACAGTAGAATTGAATTACCCTTTGTGGCCCACCGATTGTAATTGAGACTTGTTTTTAATAACTATCTTATAAATATGCTTCCACGAGTAGTTTGTCAAATAGTAGACATAAGAATTTTGAAATAACCTTACTTTAAATGAATATTTATTTTTCAATTCTTAGGTCTGAGTATCCGAAACAACCGAAGTAGGAGTAAGTTGGTCACCGTTATTATAGATTATTTATTTTCTTTTGAGTGTTTATTATTGTGAGAACTATTTAGTTTTTCATTTTATTTTGGATTTTTGCTTACATTTTTTCATAGACTCTTTTCTTTGGACTTCACCTTTGAGGTTGTTGTTAAATCAAATATGCTTTGAGCCCAAGTTTCTGGGTTTTGACTTCTCAGCTGAAATATTTTGGTTTCTTATTCTTCTATTTCGAGCATTTTAATTTAAATTAAATTGGATGACCAAATTCTTCTAAAGGTCTTAACTATCTTTGTGTTTGACAAGTAGAGGTGGACTAAAGATGTTAAACGAGCGATTCGAGTCGAAAAAAGTCTGCTTGACCAAGTCTGCTGAGCCTAATGAGTCGAACCTAATGAGACTAACGAGTCGAGTCTAACGAGCTGATTTCAAAAAATTTCAAACTCAAGTCAGCTCGCGAGCCACTAGCCTAACGAGTTGAGCCGAGTTGAGCAGACCCAACGAGTTTAACAAGCCGAGATTACATAAATAAAATTATTTTATATTATATATTTCATTAATATTTTATTTATTAAATCTATAATAAATATTTGTTATAATAATGATAAAATATAATAGATACTTAATAGTGTAAATAATAGAAAATTTTAATTAATACAAAAATGACATTTAATTATAAAAAATAGAAGAAAACAAATATATAAAGAATATAACATTCATTATAAATTTGACATTTGTATCATAACAAATTAGACACGTCCCAATTAGGTCGACATTTATCTAATTGTCACTCATGTGCAAAATGTCAAAACAAAATTACAAGTTAAAAAAATACTTCAAAATTTAAATTACAATACTAATGTTCAACATCCAAAATTTTAAAATCTTCAATTATTTCGTCCTCTCGTTTTTTATTTTTCGTAATAGCGTGGTTTCAATCTTTCATGCAAATGAGTGCCTCTACGAGATCAGATGCAAGTCGTCCTCGACGTTTATCATACACACGTCTACCTGCACTAAAAGCAGACTCCGATGCTTTGGTAGAAACCAGAGATATTAGTAGATCACGTGCCATTATAAAAAAAATAGGATATGTGGTGAAAAATATTTTCCACCAATATAAAATATCAAAGTTTTCTTCGCGAGAAAATTGATATCGAATGTCAAAATAAATTTCTAGTTCATTTTGCATAGAATTAGAGTAAACATCTGTATCTAATTGATTCGAAATATCATGAATGTCAAATTGTGAACCTGCAATATTTTCACCACCATTATTTGAACTAACATGTGAAAAAACACATGAACGACTAATATTAGAATATTTAGATACATAACAAAAATATAAACTAACAATTCCATTAGTTATTTGATCCGCAGAAAGTAAAAAAGTAGTATGTAAATTATTAAAAATTTTATTAATCATGAGACATACTTCTATTAATTTATATATATAATTCATTATATATGCATAACAAAAAATAAGAGGAATGTCAAGTCAATATTTTTTAAATTTTGTTTTCATTTTATTAAGTATATCTCTAAATTTATCTATTTGTCGATATTGTGAAAAATTACCCGTTAAATTTATAAAAATTGAGAGAACAAGATGAGAAGTGAAATAATAAATTCCTGAACATTTATTTGTAGCGTCATAAAATTGTTTTAAAAAATTAAAAAATATATTATTTATATCGCAACTAGATTTATCAAGATTAATATTTAGTGTTTTCTCATTAATAAAAGCGCAAATAACTTGCTAATATGACTTAACATTTTTTAATGTTAAATAAGTATAATTCTATCTAATATCTACATTGATTTTTAATTTTTGTGGTTTAAGTTGGATAGCTTTACAAAAAACTCTATATTCTTGTTGTCTCAAATTAGATCTAATTATATAAAAAATTGTTGATCTAATTAATTCAATATGAGGTAAAATATATGTCATACCATCTTTAACAACTAAATTTAAAATATGACAAACACATATCATATGAAAAAGAGAATCGTGAGTAATATCTAATTGAAAATAATTTTTAAAATAAGAAATAGCAGTATCGTTAGCACTATTATTATTAAGTGTTATGCTAAATATTCTATCTCAAATAAAATATTTTTGCAATATCGTTACAATATATCTATAAATTGTAATACCAATGTGAATATATTCATAATTACGAAATCCTAAAATTCTTTTATTTAATTGCCAAAAGTCATCAATAAAATGAGAAGTTACAACAACATAACCTATAGAATTACGTGTACTCTATAAATCAGAGGTTATACAAATAAACATTGAAGGGGCACTTGAAAAAAATAAAATGAGTTCATTTTTCATATTATTAAACATTTTACTAATATCAATTCTAGTTGTACTTCTAGGAACACGTTTAAAATTAGAAGTAGCATATTCTTTCATAAATTTTTCAAATTCATCACTATCGGTCAACGCTAAAGGCAACTCATATTGTGCTACAAGTTTTGTTATTCATTCTCTCATTTTATTTGTGAATACAAAAAAGTGTCATTACCACTAGTATTCAATAATCTTTGTGTAGGGTCTCCAACTTATTCGTTTAAGTGACATTTTTGATAATGTCTACCAAGTGTGCTAGTTGAATTACCGGAAATATATGCATAATTTTTAATACAATAGTTGCATTGAGCTCTAGATTCTACTCTTGCACCAATTTTAATTTATTTCATTACAAAATGTTTCCATACTCCAGACGTTTTTTTTTAGGTGTGAAATGGATACTTGTGCAGATAATTGCCCTATTGAAAATGCATGATTTATTTCTCTAATTTTTTTTCAATATCATGATCAATATTATAATTACGTGGATCTATAACTATTAAAAATAAAATTTTAAAGTAAATTTCAAATAAGAAAACGATACCACAAAACCAATGTCCAACAAAAGCTTGTTGGTAGTGTGAATTGATCAACTCCACATATGCAAAACCTACAAAAAAATTAATGTAAAGAAATTTAATTAGTATAACTACAAATATAATTAAAAATTATGTAAAAAAATAAACTAAATTTTACCTTATTGAAGCAAATTGAAGAATAGATTGAGTTCACCAAAGAGATTGAGAGCAAATTGAAAAATGAATTCAAGAGATTGAGAGAGATTGGTGAAAAAAATAGAGAGGGTGGAAGAGAATTTATAAAAGAAGAGGAAGGGGTGGCCCGTGGGGTGGGGGTGGGCAACAGTCACAAAACTGTTGCAGCGTTGCGGACCACTGGCCAGACTTGCAGAGAGCTTCTACTGAGCGCTGCACATCAACGAAAGAGAGAGACTAAAAGCGAGAGCAGCACTCTTTCACTATTCATCATCTTCCTCATATGGCCTTCATTGTGCAGGGGCGATGTAACGCCCCACACTCTGTGAGTGGGGCGACACAAGCCCCACAAGGTGATATAGCGCCCTAGCAAGGGCGTGACATTACCATTTGATTGCTCTATCAAGTTTCAAGCAGGGACATGAAGTCGGTCGTTCCGATGATTGCACTCTCTCTACAACCTACGTACAACACCGCCTTTGGGTCTGAGTAGTTGGAGCAAAGAGAAGTTCCCCGAGCTTTGGAGATAGTTTAGGCGTCGAGGGAGGTTCGCCGAACTTCAGAGGTGGTTGTCAGAGCGACCATAGTGAGGGCAGAGGAATACCACGACGACCACAGAGCGACCTTGAGTGCGTTTGCGATCTCCTTCACATGGCTGATCGGCGCCGCTAAAGCTTCCCATGCTTCCGAGTTTCGAAGCAGAGAATACCATGGATGTCTGACAGCGGGAGTCAAGGACAGGGCGAGTGAGTCAGTGACGATAGAGCGGACCCCGAGCTGGGCTCAATCGAGCCAGCTCGCCAGCTCGCGAGTTGACTCGTCGAGCCCGATCATCGATGGGCTCGCGCGCCTGGATGGCCGATCTCGGCTTGCCCAGTCGGTGTGGCCTTGGCCAAGCCAGCTAGTTACTTCAATAGGCCGAGCTTGGCTCGGCTATCTACAGTAATGAGCCGAGTGGACAGGCTGGCGAGCCAGCCCACTCGTTTAACATCTCTAGGGTGGGTGTAGTTCAGGTTGGTTCGTTTTCAAGACAGAACCGGAATCGGCTGGACTTTTTGGCATTTTTATTCCGGTATCAAAACTGGCTCTGAGAGGAACTAGTACCGAATTGGGACTGGACTGAAAGTTCCCAACAAATTTTGATTTTTTTTAATTTAAAAAAAATAAAAATAAATCGAAAGAATGAAAAATAAAATCAACGTATGTTAATCCAACTATCTATGATTAAAATTAAATCTAATAAACTCAATTCAACTATCTATCATTAAAATGAAATTTAAGAAATCTTAATTTTGGTTTTTGATTTCAAATCAAAAGAACGGGTCCAGTTCTTCACGGGATTTCGGTATCCAGACCCTAAACCGGACTCAGACCCGGACCAAACACTGTGGAAAACCGACCAAAATCTCCGATCCGATCTGATTATGCTGTCCCAGTCTAGTTTTGCTCGCCCCTATTGACAAGATCTTTTTTGGGCGGTGAATGTTATAATAATTTATACTAAATAAAAATACTTTCAATATCATTATAATAATAGTAATGGTCTATATTTGTAAGGTCAGAGTTTATTTCACAATTCTCAGTAATTAAAAATGTCTTTGTGATTTATAGAGTTCTTCTTCGTGATTCTTTTACACTCAGCATGTTTCCTTCGAGAGGAGAAGATAGGATGAACAAAATCATGATTCGAAGTTCATCAAGAGATAGAGATACGTGAATCGCAAAAGCAAGTTATGACGGTGGATTCTTATATCCCTCTATTATATGATGGTTATGATGGTGTAGCGCAATTTACACCTACCATTTAGGATTATTTATAGAGTAAATCTTAAATTGTTTTAAGACAAATCTCTCCTATGAGCGGTTTGGATCTTATCTTAATTTATTCGTTAAATTATCTACGTATGTACTACGTTTTTCATTTAATCGAGTTTTTAAACATGTTTTTCTAATAATTTCTAACTCGATTTCGTACTCTATAGACAGATTGACAAAGGAGAAATCGTCATAGAGTAAATCTAAATAGTTCGAAATCTAGAAACTACTAAAGGAAATTGGGTTAAAATACAAGATTAAACGAAAAACGTAGCGTATGCATGTTGAATTCATTAGATAAATTAACGAAGATGTCCAAAATACTAATTGTTCAAAAATAGAGATTCGATTTGTTTTTAAAAAAAATTAAAAATTTAATTTGTAAATGATTCCAAACGTCAAGATTTAAATTGCACTTTACCCTTTTCATAATTATAGATTAGTTACTAAAATACTTGATCTAAGAATGACTTGATTTTTTGTGTTTGTATAGAACACAAGTCACGCAACCTAAATATTGCGACTATCGAGCCTTCTACCTTGCTTGAACCTCGGGAGACTTGCTACTCTTTCCATGAATCTAGTCATACGTAGCATGATAGATGACAATGGGCGCAGGATTGTAACATGTTCAAAATGTTTGTTCTTTTGAAATGACGACTCCATCACTTAATAGCACTATGATCTCATCAAATTTCTATTATGATTGTGGGAAAGGTCAATTTTAGTTTGGTTTTACCCACTAATGAGGCGAACCAACCTAAAAATCACATTTTACTTCAAACCAAAACCGAAGCTAAAAGGAACTGAAACCGATAACTCGAGAAATAAACCATAGTCATGGTCAATATTTGACTAAGTCTTGATCATCCATAAAACATAGTAGTTTTATAGCACAAGGCCATCAATGAAAAAATAAATCAAGTTAACTTACACCATTATTCGTTAAATTAAATAGGAAGACAGCTTTAATAATTAAAATGTCATGCTTATAACACTATGCTTCTTCTAAAATCAAATCGGCCGGATTTTATGTAAAAGTGGTCAGTTCTGGTCAGTTCATGCACCCTTAATCGATTGAAAAAAAAATACTCAAATAAAGAAAACCGATTAAATGAGAATAACAAAATAATTAATTTTTAATCGAGTTAATAAGTTAACAATAATTAACTTTTAATCGAGCTAATAAGTTAACACAGAGACGAGACTAATGAAGCAAATATAGAGCACAATATTTGCCTAAAAACAAAGCATCCAAGGCACGCACTAACAATATCTTCATTCTGAAAGATGATTGGATTAACAACATTAAGAATTGACAGTTCTGTGAGTATAAATCAACAACAATATCAATGAGTTGGTACCTAAAAGTTCTGAAACTATTGCCCGTGCTGACCATTCTTTGAAATTTGTTTCATTTTTGATGGACAATGAAAGAAGCTATAAGAACAAATGTATCAGTAAAAGCTCAAGATCTCTCCTTAATGAAAAGAAAAAGTTCTATAGTTCAATCTGGAGTAAAATCAGAGTTTCTTTTCCACCGCGAATATATCAAGAGGAAAGTGAGGAAAAAAAAATACCCATTAGCAAAAACCACGAGTTGAATGATAAGTAAATCTCTGTGTACATCAGCAAGTTGAAGTGAGCAGCCATGGCCGGCTAGCTGCTAACATCCCATAACAGCACAATTATAGACAAAATTAACCGACTGCTTTCTTGCAAGTAAGTCCCATCGAGGAAAGCTACCTTCGCTTGGAACCCAAGAATTAACTTCGATAAAGCCTCCGCCCACAGCTCTAGACCCGCCAATAACAATGAGTCGATCTCCACAGGCTCTAAATGCAAGGCCCCAACCATTCATGGAAGCTGCCTGTTCAGGCAATCTCCCAACTGTAATCCATAATCGTCTAACTTTATTGTATTTTCGTACCTCCATATCTGCATGGTCAGCAGCAAAAAGCTCATTATTTACAACAGCAACGAGAGGAGGGGCCTCGGTTATTTGAGGCATTTCACCCTCTCTAGCTGCACCATTATGTACAGGGGACATATTTGGAATTTCTTTCCAAGTTTTTGTCTCTAAATTGAACTCTTCTCCACAGGTGAGTAATCTAGGCTCATTGCCCGTTCCTCCGATACCGCCGATGACGTAAAATTTCCCGTCCATGAACACTCCAGAACACATCTTTCTCGGTTTTTTCATGTTTGGAAGCACTTCCCATGATTGGTTCTCGGAGTTATAAAGCTCGGCTGAGTTTAGAATGTTTCCTTCCATATCGCAACCACCAGCTAAAATGGCTTTTTCGTCAAAACTTGCCGATCCAAATAAGCATCTGGGGCTGTTCATTTTTACCCCGGAAGTCCAAGAATTTGTCAACATACTATATCGATGTATAACAATCGTCATGAAATCTCTGCCAAATACTAGAAGGTCGGTGCCTACTGCCAATGACTCTTTGTCCGACCACATGAAGCAGTCATTAGAAGTCATTCTAGGTAAGTGCATCCACCTCCGGAGAATCGGATCAAACGCTTCCCATTCAAGAAGTTGACATGAGAGATAAACCCAATGTTCAATCACTCCATTCAGCCTTCTCAACTTATAGAGCTCACCACTCTGAATTAAGTGCCGGAAGCTTCTATTTACCGAAGCGATGGAACCGTAATCAGATCGAGGGCAACGAAGCAGGATACTGATAGAATTGTCTCGTCCGATGGAATGGATTAGAGAATCAGAATTGGAAGATTTAGTTGGAGAATTATAGTATTTTTCTGAAGAAATTGATAACTTTAATGACTTTTTCTTTCTACATTCTTCTTCATCGTCGGCCTCTGATGGACGCTTTCCATTAGCTATTCCGAATTCTAGGTCATAACTCGTGTTAATGCAAGACCACTTTGTTGTTTCAGATTTACAAGAGCTTGGAAACACCCCTGAGGCCGAAAAGGATCTGTCCTCCAACATGTCCCTCTAATTCCACCAATATCAAAGAAAACCACAATTTTCGAATTCAATCCAACATAAACTTTTTTCTTTTTTTTTTGACAAAGAAGAACACTGATTCTTCGAGCTCGGAATATTTGCTAACCCAACCTAATTACAAGGAACTACTGCAATTTCAATGCAATACAAATTAAAAACATCACCGAGAAGTCAAAAGCAATTTATAATCTTAGAAAACAAAATTCATTCATTAACCTTTTCTTCTATTATACTCCACACCTATAACTGCAAATGAGAATAAAAATAGATATTGGCAAAACCATTGAATCGAATAAACCTAAATTTTGCGTAGAGCTCAACAAACACTTTCCATCAGACGATTACAAAAATCTTCAGTGCAAATTAAAAAGCAGGAGAAATTGAGCTATGTACTCACATTTAATGAAAAATTTAATCCTTCTACAGAGAAATAGATTGAAATCTCGCTAGCAAAAGAGTTTCGATTTGATAAAAGGAAAGAAAAACATAAACAGATCTCTGAATTTCATCGAGACGCCAAAACCCAAATTTCACAAACCCGTAACTCAAATAAGATCGGTTAATAATTCGTTGATGAAGCTTATACTAATCAATTAAAAAACCCAACAAAAAAAAGAGATCAAGCAAACAATTAAAAACAAATGGAGAATAAAAAAGCAGGATTAGAAATGGAGAGACATACCGACTGGATAAGAAGAAACAGAAAGAACAAGTGATTGGAGCTTTTCCGAAATAACAATCTCTCCCCTCTTCTGACCCTTTCTCTCTCAAAAAACTCAGAGACCCCTTTCAGCTCTCTGCAAGCTGGTGTTTCTGCGAATCCGATTGCAGAGCGAAGGTCGGAGCACAATCCTTTTCTTGTTTTAAGGAATTAAAAATCATTGTGAAACGCCAGCAAGTGTCATCTTGTTAGGCTCAAAAGGGAAAAGAATAATTATAATTTTGATTTAATTAAATTACAAGATGGAGAGAAAGAGTAGAGCGGGACCCACTTAAGCCAAGGAGGTTTCCCGTGGAAGCCTATGACAGGCGGTTGCCCCGTTTCAAAACGTGTTCATTGTTAGAAGAGTAACTTTATGTTTAATTATTAAGTCCATTAATATTTTTTTTATTTTTCTTTCTAAATATAATTATTAATGTATTAAATTATGACTAGTAACAATATCTTATTGAGATGAAAAGATTTGTTATAAATGGTATCAAAGCCTGTACCTAACAAAAAATATGGCCAACGAGAATGTTGGGCCTCCCAAAGGGGGAGTTATTGTGATTAGTCGAATATGTACGTACGAGCACGATTACGGGGCAAATCTTGGGTTGTGGGGCAAATCTCGAGATCTAAGGTTAGTGTAGGTAAATTCGAAATTCGAGTATAGGCAAATCTCAAGTCGTAAAAAGGAGGTCGTCACAATCTCACATCGCTTGTTGAAGTATATGGAAATGAAATATATGTAAGGAAACCCTCTTAAGATAATAAGACGCGTTTTAGAGCACAATTGACAATTAGATATAATTAATATGATAAATTAAATATTTATAATTATGTAATGAATTATATTTTAATTATTATTTATAACGATTAATTTTTTCAGTAAGATATTATCTGCACTGGATATTGGGTTGTAACTTAATATCCTCCCCTCATAAATTTGTTTAGCGAATACTTTCCAATCGGTCACCCAACATGGTACCGCTCTCGCCGGAGCACAATTAGAAGAGTAACTTTATGTTTAATTATTAATTTCATTAACATTTTTTTCTAAATATAATTATTAATGTGTTAAATTATGATTAGTAACAATATGTTATTGGGATGAAATGATTCGTTATAAATAGTATCATAGTCTGTACCCAACCGAAAATGTAGTCAACGAGGACGTTAGGTCCTTAAGGAAGGATGATTGTGATTAGTTAAATGTGTACGTATGAACACGACTGCGGGACAAATCTTGGATTGCGGGGCAAACCTCAGAATCTAAACTGAGTGTAGGCAAATCCCGGACTCGAGTATAGACAAAACTTGGGTCGTAAAAATGGATCGTCACAATTTCACATCGCTTGAGAAAGTATATGACAATGAAACATATGTAAGGAAACCTTTTTAAGATAGTAAGACGTGTTTTAGAGTACAATTGACAACGGATCTCATAAGAACTTTAAATTTAAAAGTGATTCGGCGAGAGCAGTATAATGTTGGGTAATTAAAAGTGAAGTTCTCGCCAAATAAATCTGTGAATAGAGAATATTTTGTTACAACCCAATTCCCAGACCAAATAATATATTATTGAAAAAATAAATCGTTATAAATAATAATTAAAATATAATTTATTACTTAATTATAAATATTTAATTTATTATATTAATCGTATCTAAATTTCAAGGAAGAAGTTTTCTGAGGAGAGAATAAAAAAAGTGTTATTTTAAATTGGATTATGGTTTTGTTCCATTTTTATCACTGATACAAAAGTAGAGTCAAAATAAAGAATGAAAACTTGTATAGAATTTTAGAAATAAAATTCAATAATTTTATAATCATAATAAATTTTAATTAAATTCTCAAATATCTTAATTAGATATAATTATAAATTGTTTTCATAATTTATAATTACCTCTTATTTCATTCTTTATAGTACTAATAAAATTATAAAATTCTACATAATTAACTATATTAAATGTTGGTAAAATAGAATCTAAGAATTAAACAAAAAATTTCAATTCGTTTAAAATAAAAATCGATTATTTTTGTAAAGCCTAATGATAATTTGGTTAATTTTGGTTTTGTATATGTCAGACCGAAACCGAATCAAATTTTATCGGTTTCTAAATTTTAAAACCGAATGTCAGTTTGGTGAACTTTAAAAACCAACTAAAACCGAATCGAATGGATTAGTTTATCGGTCTCCTGTTGGTTTTGAACCCCCCATACTATTATTGCTCTATTATGATGTCAGTCTCCCAAACTTTGCTGCACTCCCGAGCTTCGTTCCAAAGTAAAAAAAACCCAACCATTCCTTCAATCACAGAACCTGTCAGTTCTGTCTCTAAGTCGATTGCATGCCAGTTCATCGAATCTTTGTCGTCTTTGCAGAAATCAAACAGTTCCCATTGCCGATCGTCCATCCTAATAAGCCTGCTGTCATTTGACCAACACATTCCATGTGGTCCTTTGGTAGGCTGATTGTCGCATTAGAGAACATTTTCACTGAAATACGAAAAAATGTGATTTTGTGCTGCCCCAAAATCTGCAGGTGTTGAGAGCTCCTGACCTTTCCTTTGAAGAATATTTGCTTGTTGAGAAATTTGTGGGATTTTTTTTTTGTGATTTAATGCTTTAGTATTGGTTGAGATGTTACATCTCTGATTTGTTGGGTGAATTGTATTATGATATTGTGAAGTTGATTTTTTACAGTTGAGGTATCAATTTTAGGCTTCAAATTTTTGGGAATAAAATATTCAATTAAAACTGTTATTTTGACGTGATGAATTTGCTGAAATTTAATATCTCTTTATTGGATCAGAATACAAGGTTTCTGTTATGGCAGCTAAATCATACGTATAGATGGATTTGAACTATATGTTGTTAGAGATTGATAAAAACACGTCTTAGAGTGAAAAGAGAAAATTAAAAAGGATTGAAAAATCTTATTTTTGATATGTCTGTATTTGTCAAATCATATTTTGTAGGTGATTTTGGATGAGAATACTGTTGCTGAATTGTGGCTAAAATTAGAGCATTTGTTTATAAAGAAAATGTTAACTAGCAAGTTGTATTTGAAACAATAATTTTTTTCTCATTAGTTGATGGAAGAAGTTTCTATTACAAAACACTTGACCGCATTCAAAGATTTTGTTCCAAATTTGAGGACTACAGGATGCAAGTATGATGACTAGGATTTACGGTTGATTCTATTTTCTTATTGGTCGCTTCATATGAAGCTTTTAGAGCGACGATCTTATACAGTGGAGAATGTCTAACTCTAGAAAAAGTTAATGGGGTGAAACAAATTGTTGTTGGATATGATTCTAGAGGAGAGAAACTTGTCGTTCGAGGTAGAACATAAGAGTCAAACAACAAGGGCAATAATGATGTTCAGGGTTCAAAGGGTAGTTCAAAGCCGAGGAATCATGATAGAACTTGCTACTTTGTCAGAAAAATAGGCACATTGAATTTGAGAGCTGTAAATTGTAGAATGAGATTGAGTGAGATGATAGGAGGAGAAAGCAACCGATGACGTCTGTTGAAGCTCATTTTGCAGAAGAAGATGACCATGGTGATGATAATTTTCTTATTGTGTTGTAAGGAAACTCAAACTTAGACACAAATTAGATTCTAGATTCAATTTGTTCATTTTATATGTGATTCAATCAAAAGTGGTTTTCAACGTATGAAATTGTTTCAGAAGATGTTTTGTTGATCACTAATAATAACACATCTTGTAAGAATTTTTAAAATCAAAACATTTGATGAAGTTGTTAAGACACTGGGTAATGTGCGACTCTCGATTTGAAGAAGAATATGATCTCGTTGATTACTTTAGATTTAAAAGGATACAAGTACAACATTGTAGGTAAAGTTGTGATGATCCTCTCATCATATTAAAGTACACAAATGGTCAGTAAATTTGTATATGATGTAGGGTTTTTACAGTTATTGGTAATAATGTTGTTAAGTTGTTAATTCATTTTCTAAGAATTGTTTGAGAATACTCGCAAGAAGTCAAGTTTTCAGGTAAAGTTTAAGTTAAAATCTAGATTTACATCTGAGCTGATATGCTAGTCAAACTTAGATGTTCTTGGTGATTTCGTCACCGCATTGTCGCTAGTTTCAATTTCATGTTATAGTAGTATCGCAAAAGGTAGTCCGCACGATACGATGAAACTAGTTCAATGAGTTATGCAATAAATGTGTTTGAGGGTTTCGGTTCTAGTGGAGAATCTTTCATATATTTCGATGAAGTTGATTCGACTTTTCAGATAGTTTGGTGATACCATGGAGAAGATGAGATTTCTTTTCGAGTGTCTCTCAAATTTGAACAGTGTTTAACCTCGATTAGTATTAGAGGTTAAATTGACCCTACAAGGGCATTTTGTGAAAAAAAGTGATTATTTTTGTTGGAGTTTTGTCGATTTATTTCTACATTATAATTTTTTTTGAAGATTGTGATTATTAGAGTTTTGTATTATGATTTGTTTTGGTGTGGGTCAAGAAGCTTGCGTTTTGGATTCTTTATGTGTAATTTATGTCAATATGAAAATTATTAGAGTTTGGTGTGACCAAAAATTTAGGTAGGTTGAATCAGACCAGACACGTATTGAAAATTAAAGTTTTTTTTTTTCTTTATGTTACTTTTATATATTGTTGCTTGAGTAACAAATTCGTTGTACATTGATTTGTGATAGTGAATTTATCTTCTACTCGTGATTTTTTTTCTCGTTTAAGTTTTTCACGTAAATTTTAGTATTTCATTTGACCGTATTTCTTTTTCGATTAACGTTCGACCGTCGACACAAAGTTGAGATGAGATGAATCTAAAAGTAAGTTGGTTGGGAGTAGCCTAATTTGAACAAAAAATGTCAAAGTAAAACCATATGACAAAATTCCGTGTGCGGTTCCCATTCTTTCACTAACAAAGAACAGCATCACCCTTAAAGCTAAATATGGAGAGATGATAGAGAACTTTGGTAGGCCAACGTCACCCTCATCTCTCTCTCTCTCTCTCTCTCTCTAAGAAAGTAGGTTGCTTTGGTTGGATAAATTCACGGAGTTCTTGCTGGTCTCTCTGTTACGTATGATTTGAAGATGACATAAAACTAGATTCCCATGAGAGAATGGAGAGAGAGAGAGAGAGAGAGAGAGAGAGAGAGAGAGAGAGAGAGATTGACATATGCTGATTAAACGACCAACAAATGTATGACAATGACTCGAGCCATTGAAAAAAAGCATCTTTAAATTTCTAAGCTCTTTTTTAGATGGTGTTTTCTGCATGTGATTGATATCAATTCCAAAACAACATATATCAACAACACCCACGAGGACAAAAACGATAAAGAAAGAGCATGCAACAGAGGGAGGATTCTGATATATTCATAATTCTCCTTTACTTATCCTATACGATAAGCTGGAAGCATTTTCATAGCAAGAGCATTGGGATTCCTTCATATTTTGGTTTCTTGTACTCTTTTCCTTCTGAAAGATTATTTCTATGAAGTGTCGATTATATATGTTTAGACTATCTATTATTTTAATTGTTTAAATTCTATTATAAATACTATATCACTAAATTAATAAATGAAAAAGTTTATATAATAATATTCCCACAAATTTAATAAAAATAAATGTTATGCACGTATCCGTGCTAGATCAACTTGCAAAAGCAACTTTCAACACAAACTTGATTAATGTTATATTAATAAGTGATTGTGAAGAGTCCACAATACCAACGCGGCTGGTAGTCAATATTATTGTATATTAAAGACAATTTACTGATATAGTATTAAAGACAATTCTATATCGGACTTGTGCAGATTGAAGGAAATGTCTACCTGCGTCGAGGGAGGGAGGGTGTTACTGGCTCGTGTGCGGATTGAAGGAAATAAATTAGGGGAAAATAAAGGTAGAATTTCGAGCTTCGGCTTGGTAAAATTAGGATTTGAGAATCCTTGATTTAGGTTGAGTTTATCTACGTTTTATTGAGAGACCATGATTTTTGGACTCAAAAATTGAAAACCAAATTGTTACTCGCGGGTTTGGAGGGATCTGAATTTTGTACAGTTCATCGCATGGATAAAATTGGCTCGGATCGAACCAAATCGCGTGGATCGGCTCTGATCCATGGGTTTGGTTGATTTTGCCTTCTCTTAATAGCAATCATCGCAATTCTATGATCAATTACTATTCTTTTCTTAGTTACACGGAGTTATAGTTTTAGTCTCAGGATAAGATGAATTTTTATCATTTCAGTAATTCCTCTTGATTTGAAATGTTGAATAATAAACGTTGTTTTTCTATGGATGCTATATTAAAACATAAAATTAGAGGATTATTGTATCATTGCTTTATTTTTACTATCAACTTAGAAAAACTTTCAGTGTAATTAGAAAAAGACAAAGATGGTTATTAGGGTGGATATGATCTCTCCAAGTTGATTTGTTTACAAACAATAAAATATCATTTGCAAGCCCAAACATAGAGTTTGGAAGAGAAGAAAACTTGAAATGATCTCACCCTTTTCAAGTAGTTCATTGTGTGAAATTTTTTTTCAATTTTTTGGACCACAAACCTTATCATATCTCTTGACCAGTTTTCCATTGCATTAGCAAGATTAGACGCATAAATTCCAAGTGTTTTGAATAAGACAAATACAAATGTTATTGACATTTGAATATTCGATAATTTTTCTCAAAACTTTTACGCGTGTATTTGTAAAGTTAGCCTTCTTACGAGTAATACGCATTCACTTATCCCCTTAACAATTTGAATAGTCTCAATATTAATGCATTTGATTGTATGGTGATAATTAGACTAGCCTTGAAAATAAAGAATCCCGAGAAGTAAACTTAGACCCCATCCTCAATGATTGAATGAAGAAGAACTCAATTAGAAAGAATGAGGTACTTTATTTTGATTGATAATTGATTTTAAATTAAATTATTTATTTTAAGTCCACCTGACCATTCTAAGACTAGGTAAATTGTATTTATAAATTAGTATAGCGGAAATACTATGTCAATGTATAAAATTAAAGGTAATATTACACTTACTTTTATTATTTTTATTTTTGGACAATTAACAAATTTTTTTTTAAATTATAAGATCATTAACAAATTCGCCTATAAATTATGTTCGTTAACACGATCACTTTTAAATTACGATCTGTTAACAAAACAACTCTTGCCGTCTAAATGGCTGTTAAAATTTGGTCATGCGAGAGGTCCAGTCTTGAAAAGCGAGCTCTGCTTTTTTTTTTTTCCTTCTCGAGCGGGATCTCGCTATTGAAGAGCGGCTCCCGCTCTTAGACAATGTCTCTTAAGTGAGATCCCGCTCTCTACAACGAGCTCTCACTCCTTGAACAGTATATAAATAATGAAGTCAAAATTTCTCATATACACAATTTTTTCTCTAGGCGAAATCTTTCATAGCAGGATCCCACTAACGAAGGATGAGATCCCGCTCCAAAGACAATACACGTTATTTTTTGAGCTCTTTACGTCATCTATCATATTCTACAGGCATAGCTCTGCCCACTGTCTAATAAATTTTCATGGCGTTCTAACTTCACTTCTACTACTCATTTCCTTAGAAGTATCTTAATCTACAAGTACAATAATTAACGAGAGCCCACCTTCGATTCCATCCTACAGCTATACTTCCATAGATGCTCAACTCTTCAAACTTCATTTCTAGTATGAATTGAATGAAGATTTTCTGTATTTCATCCAAGGGTCTACATTCTCTTTATCTCTATGTATTTACTACTTATTCTCTTCACTTCAAAGCCCCAATTTCTAGATCTTTCTTCAAATTGCATGACTTCGTCTTATAAATCAAATAGGTAAAATTTCAAATCCGAATTAGACGAGTAAATTAAAAAATAATCCATAAAAGAGATTCAAATTCATGCGAAGACTTGGTTCTTTCATATTTACAAAGCTACCTAGTTTGATCGAGTCATAATTCATAAACTACATGTGCCCTCAGAAAAAGAATCATATAGACACAAAATAGTAAAAAACATTTCTCAATTTTAGAAATATCTTCACTTTTTACAATAAAACTCAAGAAAAAAAAAAACATAACAGTGGGCAGGTTCTAGCCCTTCATCAGTGGGATCCCGCTCCAAATGACAACAATGAGCGGAAGGGAAATTTCTCCTGGAGAGGAAAATTTGCACATATGCGTGATTTTGACCGTGTTATTTATAAACTATCCATGAAGCGGGACTATTTCAGCCTCTTCACATGTGACATCAAATATTTATTTTAACGAAGTATGCAATTTGAAATTAGTTATCATGGAGTATTCTGAGTGTGACAATTCATCATTGAGAAAAATGACTATTGAAATGGAAGGAAAATTTGGCAAGTATTGGAAAAATTGTGAAAAAATTAATTTTTTTATGTACGTTGCAGTTGTATTAAATTCGAGATGTAAGATACAATTTTTCAAAAATTGTCTTTGCAACGATCTGGCCCCGCCCTCGAGGATCCGCGAATCGTACTGTCTGGCTCACACATTAGTGAGATCTGCGAACCGCTAGCACGACCCACCACACTAGGTAGGATTCGCGAGCTGTGTTCATAACCTTCTCTCCCCTTAGATGAGGGAGTTTCATGTCTTCCCCAGCTTTCAAACCCTAAACCTCTAGGTACTTGTACCAAGGGCTACAAGAGTTGGTACCACTTGGGCTACTAGCTCAAGTGGTACCAGCATATGAGAACCTTTAGATGTTATCATGAGGTCCAAGGTTCAACTTGCTGGGGAGGGCGAAAATTCCTCTACCCATAGGGGAAAAGGTCATGAGTGGACAGTGGCACCACGGAACTTGGGGCTAATCTGGGCCGGTGCATAACTAGTCGCGGATCCTGCCTAGTGTGGTGGGTCGGTTGAGCTGCCACAAAAAGGGCGCCCTAGTAACTTAAGTGGTACTAGCATATGGAACCTGTGAATGTTATCATGGGGTCCAGGGTCCGACTTGCTGGGAGGGCAAAAATTCATCTACTCATGAGGGAAAAGGTCATAAGTGGACAGTGACGCCGCGGATCCTAGGGCTGACCTGGACCGGTGTATAACCAGTCGCGGATCCTGCTTAATATGGTAGGCCGGTTGGGCTGTCACAGTCTTACAATGTTGGTTGACAATAATAAAGCAACAGATTTGGTATGTCAAGTACGAACAATGATTAATAGATTATATCTTCAAAATAAAATAGATTTGCGATTTAAAATGTCACAAGATTATTGTAGAACTAATGTTGCGACATCTTCGTCCACATGACAAACTACTGCCCACAATAAGCTATTTAAAAAATTTGCAACCATCATAGTGAGTGAGATTCTTCAAGCAAGAGGACGGAAGCTGATCAATATATATCTGGAATTGAAAATTTTTTCAAACAATCAAGATATTTTGGCATAGTAGAAATTGAATTCATTAAAATATCTAATATTAAGTAAAATTGCTAAAGATGTATTGGTTATTCTTATTTCCACAGTTCCTCCAGAGTCAGCATTCAGTAGTGATAGACGTGTACTTGATTCTTTTCGTAGTCTTTTATCACAAAAAACTGTCAAAACGCTTATTTGTAGTCAAAGCTGGATTCGTTAGGAAATACATGATTTCGAAAACTTCAATAATGTGGTGGATGAGTTTGCAAAAAGTGTGTTTAAAATTTTTCTCTATTCTTTTTAGTAATTACTATGTATTATATAATTAGTTTGGAACTTATATTTTGTAGATTTTACATCAACAGACAAATATAGTAAACTAATTAAAATTAGTGAGTTGTGAGATCATCTAATTTTCTTAGTGTATGTTTGATTATTTTCTATTTTAATTTTTTATTTAATTACATTGTGTCATTCTAATACTATTTTTTTCCTTTTTTTGTTATGACTATGACTTAGATATTTGATTTCCACTAGAATGATTTTTAATAAGAGTGTGCTATTTGGTTCTGGTTAGATATTGGATCATCACTGCCAAGTGCCCATTGGAATGATTTTTAGTAGGGGTGAGCTATCCTGTTTTGCTCTAAAAAGTAAAATATCTATCTAGTTCTGCTATAAATTATAAAAACATCCATTTAATTATGCTCTTGAAACATCTATCCAGTTCTGCTCTAAAAATAATTTAGTAGTAATTTGTAGGCAAGTATTATAAATAGGACAAAAATTTAAAAAAAAATTGAACAAAGTTGGGAGGATCAGAAACAATACCAAATTTTTGATCTAGTTCTGAAAATTTTTTTTGGTTTATTGGTGTAAAATTTGAAAATCAAATTTTAGTGGTTCGATCTTAGTCTCTCCAAAAACTGGACCAAACCAGACCATAATCACCCCTAGCAAAAACGCTATAGTTTTTCTTAAAGTTCCTTAGTGTGATGTTCTTTAGATAAGAGTTTTCTAGCATTCGTTTTGTTCTACTTGATTCCAACATTAAACGACGTGAGAGTTGTTTGCAGATTTTTTTTGGATTTCTTGTCCCTCTCCCACGAAACCCTACTCAAATTAAATCATCAATTAAACAATAAACTAATTAATAGGAGCAGTTACAACAATTCTGAAAATTGATTTTATTACTTGTATGCAGAACTTATTTGTAAAATATTGAATGTCGTACTTCAAATCTCTATTTGAGTATATTCAGCTAATCCAAAATGACTACCATTTTTCAGAACTTAAACAAGGAGGCATTTGCAATAAGAATGAGCCAGACTTCATTATTCTACTTCTTTCTTAATTTTACATTTATGCAAAGGCTATTTTACTTTGAATACTTATTATTGCATTATCATGTTTGTTCTATTGAATAGATGTGTTAAGCCCGATATCTTTGGTCTTGGCTTCTCTTTTATGAATTATTGATTTTTAAATATTTCTCTAAGAGCCATTGATTCGTGGCCATTGTGATTAATCACCGTATGCATTAAAAGGAACTGAATAATTAATTATAAACGAGCATTTTTGTTATCAAAAGTCTTTAAATACCCACCATATCCATGTCACTATTCGAAAGAAGGTATAGCTTGTATGGGATGATTTCTATTGTCTGAGGAAGCAAACTCACATGGGGATAGAACTCAACACAACATGAACTGAGTCTATGTAGAATTGGGTCAATTTTAAGGAAAATGAACATGCTAAGGTGCATGAATATGTTTGGTGAGTTTGGGGAAGCAGACAAGACAAGAAACCAGACAGTCACATGACAAGTAAACAAGCTTCTTTTTTCTTTTTTGTTTTTCATTCATTGCTTTTCTTTTTCATGTTCTCTTGATCTAATCCAGATAGAAGAAAATAAAAATTGATTAGCCTATCCGACTTGTCTAAACATTCAGGCTTCATTCAAACTCTCCGGTAATGTTTGTTTCTTGATGCATGATTTTTTTTTGGTTTGAAGTTGAACACATGGAGCTCAATAAAACTTTTGGTAGTTTGAACTAACGTGGATGAAGTAGTAGACAAATTGGCTAAGTTCCTTTAGAAGGAATATGATAAAATGATTTATAAGTAGAAATTTTATTTCTGTATAATACAAAGACCTTTGAATTAAATCTAAGTACAAAAACATTGTAAATAATATTATTACCAAAACTTAGTTAGAAGTATGACTAACAAGGATGTCTACTTAGTAAAGTTATACAACTTCAAATCACCCAGAAAAAGAAGAATCATAATGAATTTTATCTTCAACTAATATAATTCATTTTGAGGTAAAAAGATATGATCGAAATCTCGTGAGATCGACTCAAAGCAAACAAATTATGTTAGTTGCAAAGGTAGATATGAAATCATGATAATTTATTTCTAATGATAGAGAAACACAGTAAAATGGACAAGTGAACTCAATCTCTCAAATCACAATTTAGGGATTTTATGATATTTTCTTCTTCTTTTTTTTCAGCTAAACAAAGTTAGAAGGGGCAATTATTCAAAGGTCTCTGTGTTCTTGGGTCTAGATTTGTCGGCAAAACTGAAACCCTAACCCTAGTTATCCCGTATTGATCCTACCAGCTTGTGTAAAAACAGTACTATTGAATTGGTTTAGCTAGGGTTAAGATTCGCATTATGTGCTTTTCCTGTGTGACAAAAGTAATGCAATTGAATACTTCGCTCATTGAGCACATGCTTAGCTTCGTGCCAGCCACCAATCTCCATTAAATGGCCTAAATCCCTGTCCCCCTAATTAATATTGCTTGAGATGGACCCTCTCAATAAATAGGTGGAATAAATCAATTAACATATCGAAGATTTGAGTCTAGAAGTTGAATTTGTTAAATATTAAATTAATATTATATTTATTCTTTTATTTTATACTATTAAAATGTTCATTGACATTTCAAATAATAATTTATATAATTAATATAATTAATTATAAATAATTAATTAGATGTATTAGTTGTATCAATCATTACTTGATATATCAACGAGTATTTTAAAAATATAAAATAAATGTAGTAATATTCTAAACATTATCCCAAAATGTATTAATTATATTTAATGGCTCAAATGACTCAGTAATAGACTTAATGGCTCAAATGACTCATTAATAGACTTAAGAAGTTTATTGAAATAACTGGTTTGCTGTATTTGACTTACCCTACAGATAATTAAAACCCTGTAGATTCTATATTGACTAGAGTAACCCAATACTTTCTCTTAATAGCTTTTTGGTTCTACATTATCCTTAAAAAAAGTTCCCTCTCTCACAAAGATGACACCTTAGTTGTGGTAGTCCACTTTGTGAAGTTAGACTATCCATAATTTTATTGATTGTGAAAGGTGAACTATTCAATATTCAATATTTAATATCGCTAAAAGAGTGAGAAGTAAATATTTTATAATAGAAGTTTTTCTTCTTATTTAATTCAACATTGTAGTGTCCTCCGATCTTCCGATTTGTTATTGGGTTCATCCTAAAAACTCGTTGTACTAGGTAGGAAGAGAAACTCAATATATAAACTATATATTTTCACTTTTCTAAGTAATGTGAGATTGTGCACTCCCACTGATATGTGTTGAGTCCCACCGGATCTTCTTACCTCATATGACGGGCTATCACAAATATATTTTGAGTTAACATAAAAAATAAATAAATGTGAGTTTCAACAAAAAACGGATAATATTTTAATGAGAACTTGGAATTTCATGAAAAATATCAGAGTTGAAGTCCAATTGTAAATGTGGTTGATGAAGACGTGAATCTATAGGAGGAAGATATTGAGGCAGCTCACCCAGTTGAAAATAATGGTTGTGGATTAAGATTGATGTAAACAAAATATCAAGAATAGTAAAATAATTGGAGTCATTGATTTACTAGGTTTGGACAAGTATCCTATATCCACAGGAAACCGATCGAAACCTTTTATTAAGACATGTAAACTGAGTGTAGTGCATCATACAATATTTCACATCTATCTTTGCTCTCTTCCAATCTCCAGCAAACCCTAAAGATCGAAGCTCACCGGCGGCAACACCTCTCATGATAAGTATTTTTCCTCTCTCTTGTCTCTCTATTTTTTCACACAGACTACCCACACAAGATTTTCACATTGTAAGGTTTTACAACACTAGTTCTCGAGTAAAAAAGAAAACTTCTTTCAACTTTCTCTTCTTCAGCTTATAACTTCCATCTGAATAACTGTCACTTTTGATTTATCCAGATAACTAGCTGAAATTGTATTATTTAAGCTCACAATAAAAACGACTTGATATTCTATTGGTTGTGAGTCTTTAACTCATAATAGTGAGAATGTACATGGTGTCTTTAGATTTCAATATCTTTCCTAGTTTTTAGCTTCTTTTAGGTTTACTGTGGTAAATTGTCTTTAATCTAATTATAAAGTTAAGATTTGTAAATAGGGTTTTAAAAGAAAAATAGTAGACATAGTTTATCATTGAAGTAAATGTCATAAAAGAAAATACAAAATTTGAAGGAAAAAAACTTTGTTTAACAACTGGGGATGAAATAATTATAGATATTTATTGAAAATTATAGTACTAATTAAAAATGGAGACAGATCTTATGAGTTTCATTGTCATTGAACTAATAAATTCTTTTCATTTGCCGCCTGAGTTCTTTGTTTTGGGAGAATTTATGATTTATCATGTAAAATGTTTTTGTTATTTACTCAAAGTGAAATGACCTTACATGAAAGGAGACTAATTAATTAGATAACATGCTCTTGCGTGCTTCCTCTGACACAGTGAGCCCCGCTCATTAGTCAAATAGACAGCCAAAAATTCTCTAAAACCCACTTGAACTATAACTCTCTCTCTCTCTCTCTCTCTCTCTCTCTCTCTTTCTCTCTCTAAACATCTTATTTAATGAAAGGCATTGCCCATTGCTTCAACCCATGTACTTGTCCGCTATTACACCACAATACCATATGATATTGTAAGTCTTGCATTTTGGCCATCTGATCTGACTGTCTATAATTCATGTCTCACACTCTCCCTCTATATAAACTCACCTGCTCATCTCTCCCTCTTAACCCATCTTCACATCCACAAAAATCACAGAAAAGAGCTTCTCATTTCTCACTCCCTCTCTCTCTCTCTCTCTCTCTCTCTCTCTTTATATATATATATATATATCCTTTTTTCCATTCTATGCTCACAAACCCATCAATCGTATATATTAATTTCTGACCAACTTAACACAATGTCTAGCAGAAGATCTCGTTCCATTCAGTCAGCTTGTTCTAGAAATATAACAGAAGATCAGATCACTGATCTTGTTTTCAAGTTACAACAACTCATTCCAGAGACTTGCGCTAGGCGTCCTGGCAAGGTTTTATCCTATCTCTCTCTCTCTCTCTCAAACTATTTTTATTCAAATATATATTTGTATGTTCTTATGTATTTATATTGTAATGTTCTTGCGCGTGAAAAACGTGCAGCATACTAATTGGACGAAAAACATAACTAAAGGAAGTGTTACAATAAATAATACCCTATAAGCATGTTACAATATGCCTAAAAGCCATTCGTTTTATTACTTGTTACCTAATTCTATGATCTACACAAAACTTTGTTTTATTTTTTTGGTAGTAAGAATCTTAGAAAAACCCATAATTCTTTCATCTTGGCTCCACAAGACGAATCATTTCTAGCTATTAATTTTGGGACTTGTGTGGGCTCTATGTGCATCCACCCACTTTGCTATAGCTGAGTCATTGAATGAAGCTACATAATAATCTTTTTGTAGCCGACTATGGCTAATCTTAAGCAAAACAATAAATGACAAGAGCAAATAGAAGAAATAACACAAAAATTCTTCGTAAAAAAATCCAGATATGAAATCCTAGCGCAATTATCAGTTCTATATTTCTGTTTCTCCTCCACTACATCTCTAAAAATGCCTATAATTTTAGGTTTTTATTAATGTAGCGTAACATTTTTTTCTTCAAGTTGAGTTATGTCACCGAACTGTAACTTAAAATATAAGCATACATGCAGGTTTCAGCCTCTAAAGTATTGCAGGAGACTTGCAACTATATAAGAAACTTGCACCGGGAAGTGGACGATTTAAGCAGCAGGTTGTCTGAACTTCTGTCCTCATCCGATGTAAACAGTGCTCAGGCAGCCATTATTAGAAGTTTGCTCATGTAAACAATCCTACAATGTTTCAAAATATTTGTCCTTCATGTCCCTACAACCCTGGTTACGGTTTGGTTGCTGTAAGTTTTTATTTTTAAGCCCTGAGGGGTTCGTTAACCAGAGTTTGATGTTTTTTCAATCACTGTTAGCTTCGAGTTCACTAAGATTCAGTGAGAATTTTGAAATTTTAGAAGTTTATGTTCTTTTGTTTATGTATCATTCTCAGTGTAAATGATATATTTATAATTAAGAAAACTACTAATAGTCGTTAAGTCCAAGATTATATGACAGCCCGCCCCAGTAAAAATAAAGACAATCTAAAATTTTGCTAACTTAATAATACAATCTACACTAGTGGGGTGCACAATCCCACATTGTTTGAGAGAGTAAATATTGAGTTGTTAATAAATAAAGTTTCTCTCCACTTGTTTTAGGTTAACACAAAAAATAAATCTATGCGAAATTCAATGTAAAGCAGACAATATTATATTAGAATTATCGGAGAACTCCACATGTTAGATTGTACTTCGAACATTATCTTATGCAAAAAAAAAAAAAAAAAAAAGAATGGTGCAACAAAGTAAATTTTTTTTCTCACATAGAGTATAATGTTGTGTTACATTATAATTTTAGGAATACGTCATGTTCTAATCTTACGCTATAATATATAATTTTTTTATTAAAAAATTATGATAAACTATAAATAATTCAAATAATATTGATTTATACCAATAAATAAATAACATATAACAATTAGAGTAGATTTAAGAAAGAGTGGGCCACACCAAAAGTGAAGGGGGTCAGGGTTCTTGGCTGGGTTTTGAGGATGAAAGTGCAAAAGTCTTGACTCAATTAACCAACCTGGATGTAACAGAGTAATAATGGAACTGAACTTAATGTGATTGTCGGGAAGATGTCACGTTGATTCTGGGCCCTACTATAATTAATGTCATAGAAAATAATAATCCATGCATTCTTAATTTTTTTATATTCATTGAAGGGTTTAGATTATGTTGTCTTGACCATGTCAGAAAAGAGTGTTTAACTTAATATCGTTATATAAGTATTTCTAAATAAGTAATTATTCTTTTTTAATAATATTATATTTATTTTTTTATTCTACTTTATTAAAATATTTACTTACGTTTCAAAATAATTATTAATACAATTAATGTAATAAATTATATTTGTTTATTTATATATTAATTGTATCAATTATTATTTATCACATCAACAAATACTTTAAGATAATAAAATAAAAAAATAAACGTAGTGTTATTCTTTCAAAAGTGCAATATGAGACGTAAGATGTTGTGATAAGCAATATGAAATGAAAGATGTTGATTAAGAAGTCTAAGAGAATATGGCTGAAAATGCAAAACTTTAATGTTTAAAAATAAGTTATCTAGGTTTAAGTTTGATGAAGGATAGAACTAAAGTGAAACTAATTTCTTATCTATTTAGGATTATGGTTCATGAGTCAAACAAGCTTGTATTGGTTATCTCAGTTTCCCATCAACTTATAGAACACAGAGAATGAAAATTTCTCTGAAGCAAACTGTTCTAACCTACAAAATCACAATTACCGATTCTGAATTTAACAAAAAATTGTATAAATCATATTTTAAGATGATTTCATGGATTCAAGTATGTTTCGCATTTAGTTTATCTTGATGAAAACAACATAACGATTACGATTTGAGATAATAAAGAATAGAATTATCATATTTAAGTTTAATAAGTGATATCATAGCATCGTGATGTTAAACAATTAAGATTTAGGTTAAAAATTATTATTTTTAATCATTGAAATTTTTTATAATATAGTTTTGATTTAGATCTAATTTAGGTCAAAAATTTTGCCATTTTTATCTATGAAATTTTCATATTATCATTTTCTAGATATTTGGTATTGAAGATTTGGACTAATTTCAATTTTCTAATAAACTTGTACATATAAATTCAGGATGTGGGTTCCAATGTCAAACCGTCTCATTTTTGTTATCTGGGTCTCCTGTCAATTGTATAGAATATACAGAATGAAGATTTTCTCTTAAACATATTGTTCCGAGCTAGAAAATTATAATAATTGGTTTTGGAGTCGACGAAAGATTTGAGCAACTATGTTGTAACGTGATTTCATAATTCAAATATGTTTTGCATCTACTTTACGTTGATATCAATAACACATCGATTATAGTTTTGATGTTATAAAAAAATAAAATTACTAGACTTTAAGTTTAACGAGTGGTCTTAAAGCGTTTTTATGTTTTACATTTAGAATTTTAGGTTAATTTTTTTTAATCCATTGAATATTTTAGAATATTTATATCTGATTTAGGTTAAAACATTCTTCTTTTTTAATATATGAAATTTTCATACTATGGCTTTTTTTTAAATGTGGTATTGAAAATTTATAGTTTTAGATTTAGAAGTTTCAATTACAAAAATGAAAAACGACTCGATACATAAGAGAACCAAACGGTCCAATTCTCATGGTAGTTAATTACATTTGCTAATTCAATAGTAACATTATAATAATATATGTTCAAAAATATAATACCATACGAATTAAGAATAACATTAAAATCCATCCAAAAGAGAGCATCTTACAATATATTTCTTAGAAGACCTGAAAAAGATTATTATGCAAAAAGTGTTACAAAAATGAGTAAGCATCTTACAATAAAAATCACATGCACCACTGATGAGGAAAAATATTAGCAAGGCAAAAGTCAAGATGTTCTTTGGATGCTATGGTATGTAATAAAAATATATCATTATTACAAAATAATATAAAGACTAAGTGAAGATAGAGATATTCATAGACTCTCTAAGTAGGCCATGCACGTGACATAAAAGGAAAGACTATACTCGATGATTGCATTAACATAACAACATTGATCAAGTTTAAGATTTCACACCTACAGACTTAAAATAAAATCGTCTTATTATTTTACTCACAGAACAATAAATATCTTCTCGAACATTTTAAAATGCGTATCAAATAAAAATCCTCACTCAGGTTCATCAAACGCAGTTTACAGACCAATTTTCATTTTCTATTATAGATAAGGTTTCTTTAGAAACTCCAACTTCCTCTTATCCAAATGAAATGGACTTGAAAATGATAGGGTGTCAACTTACAACTGTAGATCAAAGTCGTTGAGAAGAAAATTTGCATTTCTCGATAAAAGTTCAAACATTCCATCTCTGAATTCGTGTTCCACGGACTAAAAATCCCAAATTCTAAAGATAACAAGAGAAAAGTTTGAGAACTTCTACTTTCCCTTCTACTAATGTCAAAATCAAATGGCTACATAATCAAGAAATCATTCCATCAAGTTTTTGTTACTCACTTTGTCTCGTGTTTCCCAAACAACCACATCTCTTAAAGGTGGAACCTATAGTTTTAGGTTCCCATTTTATTATGATTTGGTTAATTCTTGCGAGAAAATCATCGGGCCTCCTCACTAAAATCATCTAATTGGTCATTTCTCTCTGACAAACTCACTATTCTTCTACCTCCTATGCGGCAACTCTATCACAAGATCTAACAAAAGAACGCCAATTCTATCTCAAGGTCTAACAAAAAGAAGCTTAGGATTATCTCGACTGAGCATATCCTGAATTTGCCAAGTCAATATATCTACAGAATTTTGTAAAACATTAAATTGACCTTCAGTAACATATTTCTTATCGGCCGGTGATGTCTCTCCTAATGAGCCCACAAGATTATGGTTGAAAGTAACTCCACTTTGTGTTGTCATCTTCATGTAATCTTTTTTTCCTCTTTCTTCTTTTCATTCTTTTTCTCTTTTTTTCTAATTGGTTTTCTTTCTTCTTCTCTATTTTTTCAACACATACACCCAAAACAAACTTGTGACAAAAAACAAAAATCAAGCAAAAGAAAATAATAATAAAAAATAAGAGATACATGAAATTTGATTTAGAGTTGTGTTATGATACCAAATGATCTGAAACTTACAAATAATAGTAAGATAGAAAGAAAATAATAAAAGTTATCTAAATTAATTTTGAAAACAAACATAATTAGTAGATCTTGACCATTTATCTATAAAGAGATAAGAACTAAAAGTATAATATTGATTGCCATAGTTTGTCATGTGAAAACAAAAAGAGTCTAGTTTAAGAGCTCTATTCATACAAGTGAGGGGTGCACACACATCTCTTGGTAGGGATGAATGCATTCTAGTTTGACTTAGTTTTACCTTGGAACCAGACCCCTCGATTCTAAAAAAATTTAAAATTATTTTTGTTGTTTTTGGGTTGAGTTTTCAGAGTTTTTGGTTAGTTTGTTAGTATGGGCCGGTTTTTTAGGATTTTGGGTTGAATTTTAAATGATTTTTGGGTAATATATTTGACCCACGATTCGGCTCAGTTTATTCTTGAGGACATGAAACCAAAATCAAGATCAAACCGCACGGTTCTTGAAAATGTGGAACTGAAATCAGAACCGTGGGGAGGTAGAACCAGCCTGAATTGAAATAGAACCAAACAATTTGGTTAAAACTAAAGTTTCGGCCAGTTTTTGTCCACCCTTACCTCTTAGTAGAGTAAAAAATACATGATTTATAAGTAGATTTTTTCTTCTTATTTAGTATAACGAAATGTGAGTAGAACCAGGCCAGAACCGAGAATCGGACCAGAACCAAGCTATTTGCTCCAGTTCTAGTCAATTCTTATAAAAAAATATATAGATTTCGGGTATCTTATTTCATAACTGAAATTGTTAGTTCGGTTCTGAGTTTCAATGACAAAACCTAGTAATACCTACTCGCACCATTAAGTCTGTTAACTAATTAAGTAACCCTAAAACTTCGAAGTCTCACCTTCGTCCTTCGTTGTTCGGTGTTTCCACAATCACACTTTGCTCGCTAGTCGTCGTCTCTCGCCCTCATCGTGTCTCGCCAAAGTTATTGTAATTGCCTCTCGGATTCGAGTCACAGGTTTGGTTATTTTCTTTCTCTTAACGTAATGTTCTGTTTATTGGTCGAATCTACACTCTATTTTTGTGTCATTTTTTCTGCATAGTTATTTAGGTAGTTTAACTTTTGTAATTAATTGTTTTTTAGTTCATTTTACAGCATGTTGTTGTGTCTCAAATCTCCATCATTTATTGTTTTATTTGTTGAAGTTGGTTTATATACTGTTTGAACGAAAGCTGAGGAGAGCATGTTTAAAACCAGAAAATTAACAAGTTGTTGTTAGTGTTACTGCTTTGTGCTATTTCTTTTGTTGTTGTTTATTGAAGGTTTTAAGGACTTAAGACTGTTGTTATTTCATCAATTTTGGGTTCTTAATCTGCTTATTAATAGTTATTAAAACTTGCTTGAAATCTGTTCTGTTTATGATTATTAAAGTTTACAGCATCTTATATTAAGTGTTCTTATTGTGTTTGCAATTATTTTATTATCATGTTAATCACTAAAGTTTAAAAGGCTGAATATTGAAGTTAAATCATCAAACTTTGGTCATTTTCGTTGGGATTATTAGATGTTTGTTAGATTGTTAGATTTGAGTACTGATTGATTATTGGTTTGATAAAATATTGTATTTTACAGGATGAAAACAAAAAGTACGAAATCAAAATGTAGAGATTCCTCCTATGTATAGTTCTACTATTAGTGTTTGATGAGAATTGAGAAAAAAAATATGATGTTTAGAATCATTCTAATATTGTTATCGACTGAGATAAAAATTCTAGAGCTAAATGTAATCACTGTGAAAAACTGTATGTATGTGATACATTGAAAAATGGGACATTAAGCTTGAAAAAATACATTCATATTTGTGCAAAATTATTAGCAAATGTAGATGTAAAATAAAAGATTTTGAGCTTTCTAAATATGAACAATAAGGGAGAAGAACTTTCATATTTTAGTATTGATACTTATCGATAACTATTTGCGAAGATGATAATTAATGAAGAATTATCTTTGAAGTTTGTTGAAATAGAGAGCTTTTTAGAGCATATTCTCAATATTTGCAACCGAAGTTTTTCATACCTTCTAAAGTTACTGTAGTTCGTGATATTTTGAGTTTATGAAAAAGAAAAGATTAAAATGAAAGAGTGCTTTAGAAGAACATCATAACAAGTAAGTTTGACTATAGATACATAGAGTTCTATTCAGAATTTAAATTACATGATTTTAACTAATCATTACAATGATAGTGATTGGACCATGCATAAGAGGATTTTAAATTTTTGTTTGATTTCATATCATAAAGGTGAGACAATTGATAGAGCAAAACAACATATTTGGTGAGTCAAGTACGAACAGTGATTAACAGATTATATCTTCAATACAAAATGGATTTGAGGTTTGAAATGCCACAGAATTATTGTAGAACTAGTGTTGCGACATCTTCGTCCACATGACAAATTACTAGTTTTGCCCACATTAAGGTATTTGAGAAATTTTGTAACGGTCATAGTGAGCAAGATGCTTCAAGCAAGATGACGGAAGTAAATCAATATTTATTTGAAGAATTAGAAATTTTTTCAGACAATCAAGATATTTTGGCATGGTGGAAATTGAATTCATTGAAATATCCAATATTAAGTAAAATTGCAAAAGATGTATTGGTTATTCTTATTTCCACAGTTCCTTCGGAGTCAGCTTTCATTAGCGATAGACATGTACTTGATTCTTTTCATAGTTCTTTATCACTAAATACTGTCGAGACACTTATTTGCAGTCAAAGCTGGATTCGTGAAAAAATACATGATTTAGAAAACGTTAATGATGTGGTGGATGAGTTTGAAAAATGTGTGTTTTAAATTTTTATCTATTCTTTTTAGTAATTGCTATATATTATATACTTACTTTGGAATTTTTTTTTTTTTTTTTGCAAATTTTGCGTCAACAAATGAATACAGCGAACCAATTAGAATTAGTGAATAGTGAGAATCAATTAGAATTACTCTTATGGGGACTCAATGTGAAAGATTTAAAGGAATTGAGTTTTATAGTTTGAAAAGTTTATGTACGCATCTCTACTTCTTTAACTAATTTATAGCACATGTAGATAAATCATCTCATTAACAAAAGACAGCTCTGGAGATTGACCACATCTTTCTTTTTGCACGCTAATGTCGGATATCTAATGGTCTTGTCTAACTCTTATATTTCATGTGGCTTCTGTTCAAAATAGTTATTTTTTCTTTGTGAAATTATATATCAATAAACAATTTAATGTTTTCCAGGTTAATTGTTATTCGTAAAATTTTGTTTTTAGTTTAGTACTAATTTGTTTTTTCTATAAAAGGGACAAAATTTTTATAAAAAATCATATTTAGAAGCAGAACCGGTTATATTTAGAGCAGAACCGAATCTGCTTAAAAAAATATATTGATCAAACTTGGGAGGAGCAGAACCGGACTAGAATTTCCGGTTCATTTCTAGTTCGGTCTGTGAAATTTTCTAGGCTTCTTAGTGCAAAATTTTGAAAACCAATTTGAGTTGTCCGGTTCTAGTCTCTCCAAAATCCAGACCGAACCGGACCATACTTACCCCTAAGTACAACGTGTTTTAAGCTAACACCAATTACAAAATCGTTCAAATTTCAACTGAAAACGGACAATTTTGTACTATGAGAACTTGGGACGTACATTGATGGAATATAGAAAACTTTGACATATTATCTATAAAGATATAATAACTGAAAGTATAAGAAAAATTGTAAATATCACACTCAAGAAGTATTAGAATATTTTGAATGATAAGTTTAGAGAAAAAATTCGAAGTCCTTGTAACTATCAAAATTAAAACGGTCTAACAAAACGACCAATTGTAATTTTAATAATCACCCAAATAATGGTAAAATTGTAAATATGACATTTTAAGCGGTGAATAGGAAAGCATTCAAAATGTTTTTAAGGGTCTGCGAGCTTTGACTAGATCAAGTATGCTGATGACCATATTTATATTTTTTAAGAAAAACAAGGTCTATGTTGGATTAAACTTGGGGTTAGACCATACTCAGATAGATTATTATTTTAATATTTCTATGGGTAATGGTCGGCCGACAAGGTCGGCCTGTGCTGACCCTGAAGTAGGAGATAAGTTGATTCAAGTCTACAGAGGGTTAGAAGTCGGCCAATGTCTGGCAGAAGAAAGACAAGACAAAACTGTGATGCAAGTTTAGTTCTTTAAACTAACAAACCATTATCCTACAATTTATTAAGTTTAATTGAACCTTTTGAATTTGAGTTTATGTTTTTATTTCTTATTTTATTTTTATTTTTTTCCTCTTAAAATTTTAAATATTTTTTATTTTTAGTTTTATTTTGCGAATGAATGAGATGAGATCGACATTTTAGTGAATATTTGTAGAAGTTCTTAAAATGTTAAGATTTAATTTATTTTCTATCTTGAGATTATATCATCACAAGATTGATTATGAGTCTTAATGTTACATTTACAGTAAAGAGGCTATCTATCTTTAATAATGTCACAAATGTTACAATCAGCCAAAACCCAATGAGCAGTTGAACACCCAGTTCAAAAACCAACAGCAGCAGAATGACACACCCAGATTACAACCTCCAGCACCACTCGGACGAAAAATGCAGCCAAGAAGGGGCCCTCTGCATTGAGCCTCAACAGAAGGAGAACAACGAAACCGAAAAGAAACCAAACACATACCCGAACAATATAGCTGCACCATACCCAAACAAAAATGGCCCAAGAGAACAACACGGGTCAGATCCGCCCTAAGGAGGCTCAGAGCACAAACCTTCCAAGAGTAACAATCAAACTGAGCCTGCAAAAGTAATTTGATATCATAAGCTAGCAAAAATCATTGAAATGACACTAACAAAAATGTCAGGATCTAGCAACAATAATGGGCAACTTAAATCATTAAAACAATCATAGTCCTCATCGTATCATAACACCAAAGGAAAAGTCTAAATGATAAGAGTAAAAATAAAACGAAAAAGATAGTGTCACAATAGAAACTTTTGATTGATCATATTGAATTGCCTTTGTAGTGACCCTAAGATGTGTTTTTATTGTGAGGTGGGTAGTGGAAAAAGTTATCTTAGCATATAGTTCTTTTCGGTTGATGGGAATGTGCAGAGCGGACAGTTTCAAAACTGAATTTCCATTCAATGGATAGAAAAGATCATCAAGATTTCGTAATCTCGAATGCATGATTATTTTACCTGTTAATCAGAGAAAAGTGTTAAAGTAAATTATGTCGCTTGACGTGAATGTCACATAAGAGAAAGATGATTATGTAGTCCATACATGGTAACATAGGCAGAGGAACTTTACGAATTGAATTGGCAGTATAGATTTTACTGTCTAATGTATTCAAGTATAAAATTAAAATGTATAGACGAGGAAAGGGTTAATTGATGTACCAGACGTAGCCTGGTGGGCTTTCCTTAAATTTTCCGAAAGAATACAGGTGAAGCCCGAAAGACTCCATTGAAATTCTCAAGGATCCAGACCCACTATTTTTAAGCACCTTGCTTTTCTAAATTCCATACTTTCTAGCTTACCTTCTGGCTTCTTCCCCAATTGGGGCGAATCTGCAACAGAGTCGGTTGCTTAATCCAGACGCTTCTTCCAAACGAAATGCCTTCTTTCTCCCTTAGGTCTTGTTAATCGTTGTTTTCTGCTGCTTGGAGGAGAGCTTGCCATTTTCTACTTCAAAATGAGTAACTATGGATATACTGTACAAGTCACTGGGTTGTCTCCTAAAGCTACCGAGAAAGATGTCCATGATTTTTTCGCTTTCTCTGGCGCTATCGAACACGTGGAGATTGTCGGGTACTCCTTATTTTTGGAGTTCTGATTTCGAATTTACAACTCTAATTCGATTATTTTTTTGCATATGTTCATTTTCTATCTCAGAAAATTTTCTGGTTTTCTGCAACAGATCAGGTGATTGCGCGTGTACAGCCTACGTGACGTTCAAAGATTCTTATTCTCAGGAAACAGCTTGTTTGCTCAGTGTGAGTAATTCAACTTTGAAAATCACCTCCTCTATCTGATTCTGTATTTTTATCCCTAGTTTTGGAGTATTAGAGTTGAGGATGATTTTTTCTTCATTAAGTTGAGAAATTCTGAGATCATTGAGCGTATTTCTTAAGCGTTTTGGCTGTTTCAATTAACTTCATCCTCTAATTATGTCCTGAAACAATTTTGATGTTGGCAATGGTATCTATGTTTTATGGATGTTTTTCTTGTTTAACATATTTTGTTATATGGTAGTCATCACCTAAGACATGGTTGTGGATTGGACCACGAACAAATTATGATACCACGAATATCTACATATATTGTCTTTGCATATATCTTTTACTTTTATGTTTAGACTATATTTGTAATTTTTTTTTAGTTGGAAACTTTATTTCTTGTAATGATGGACAAATCTTTGGTGTTGTGGAAGTGTGTAATATGAGTATCGGTATCTTATATTGGTCTGATACAAACATGCTGACTACAATATAGTGTCTCCACTATGAATATCAGCACTTATTTTGTGAAATTTATCTGTGGTAGAAAGTGATGAGTACTTTTCTAGTTTGTTATTCCGCGATGCGAAGTGATAGATAAAGCATAGGTTTTTATATTTGTTATGTTTTGATACTTTTATGTAATTTACAGGTCTCCAGATTTATTGATTCTATAATGTGCACCCATTTATTTTACTTAGTTTTTAAGTTACTGATGACCTGTCGCTTCATCATTGGTTTTTTTATGCATCATTAATTGATCAGAACAAAAAATAAATTGATATGACCAAAATATCAGTTTATCCCAAAATTGATGAATTCCTAAGCATATATCAATAAGATTCAACGTTGTGAAGGGAGAGGTTAATACTTCTTTGTTTGAGTTATCAAGAGGGAATTAGGAGTACCTAATTTTTTCTTTCCATTCTTGTGGTATTTATAAGAAATTGGACAAGTGTTTGATGCCAGTTTTTCTGTTATCATAAGAAATCAACGCTGCTTTCTATCTAAAATTGTTCTTCGGCTTCTTATTTTTTCAAAACTGGATATCTGTGAATCTCAAGTCTTCAAATGATAATCTCAGGGTGCCACAATCATAGATCAGCGGGTCTGCATTATTCGTTGGGGGCAGTCTGAAGACGAATATGATTTTTGGAACAGGCCCTCCTGGAATCATGACGACGAAAATACATCTTCATCTGCTTATGTAATCATTCTCCTATTATTTTTCTTTCCGGCAATTAATTTTTGCAGATAATCACATTATTGCCACTATACACCTTTCTCTTCATGCAGTATACAGAAAGAAGTCAGTTCGTACCGAGTGCCGGAGAAGCAGTAATCATGGCCCAGGAAGTTGTAAAAGCCATGCTAGCAAAGGGATACGTTCTGGGCAAAGATGCATTGGCCACTGCAAAGGCCTTGGATGAATCTCATAATGTATCTGCAACGGCAGCTGCAAAAGTAGCTGATATAAGTAATCGAATTGGTCTTACCGATATGTTTTGTGCAAGTGTGGAAACTGTTCGATCGATGGACGAGAAGTACAACATATTACAGACAACAAAATCTGCTGTGTCGGCTACTGGAAAAACAGCTGCCTCAGCTGCAGATTCTGTGATGAAAAGTAGCTATTTTTCGAAGGGAGCTCTTTGGGTTTCTGATGCCCTTAATCGAGCTGCTAAAGTTGCATCTGATTTGGGGAATCGTGGGGCTGAGCGTTGACGGGATTTTGACAACGGTGGTTCTGGTTATTCACTCGATCAATCTTCTTGTTAGTGGGTATGCTTTCCTGTAAAGAGCTACTTGTTTTTCTTAACCGGTAGTTTGACACGTAGCACAAACCGGCCAATCAAAATGTTTCAGACAAGTTGTTGAGGCATCCGGTTTCTTTCTTACAATCTATGTTTTGCCAAATTGGGGTTGGATTTGTTTTTATGGCGATCTGTTTTTGACCAAATCTAAGTAAATGTTTGTCTAACTTCAAACTTTAGAAAAATAGACTTATTTTCATTAGAACAGTTGTGTGCACTGCAGAACATGGAGATTCTCTTTGACGTTGCAAGAGTTTCTAGTCATTGTGCTTAAATTTGACAGATTGTTAGACATAATTTCAAACAATATGAACCGAAAAGTAGGTCGATCTGTGGATAAGGCTGTATCTGGTTGGCAGGAATGACCCGAGAATAATGGAATTAGAATACGAATGAAATGAGAATTGTTAACAAATAATCCAATTTGGTTGTTCCGTCGTAACTAATATGGGCTAATATGTATTTTGCCATAATTTTAATGTATACACATACCCACCCTTAAGACTTCATTTAAAATCGTTCCGGCCTACGTGCAAGCAGCAAGAGCAACAAGCGATGCAGCTCAAGTGTATTGAGCCTCATAACATCATTGGATTTGTAAGACCAATTAAGTTTTTGCATACTTAAGAAAAATGTAGTTATTGTCATTTTAAGTTATAATAATACAAATGAAAAATCAAATCTATAAAATAATAAAGACAAAAATAAAGATTTTGCAGCCTGAGGCGGGGCTCAAAGAAGTTCAGCAGCAGCCAAGCCACAGCTCAAGTCTAATGCTGTATAGCTCCCATACTCGACCTTGGACCAAGCTGGACCTTAGCCCCATTTTTTGGATTAGGTTGGGCCATCCAATGATGAAGATTACCCACAATTACTTTACAACATAAAGAGCTCATTATTTTTCTGCTAATTTTTCTTGATAATAAATAGTTTATAAGGTATTGAATTAGGTCACTCAACCACTTCAACCTTGAGTGTGGTTGCCGCAATTGAGGTTGAAACTCTGAGCAGACAACGGCGTGGATGATGTCGAGTCATCATGCCCCTTATGCCATTTGCCTTTATTCAAATAGTCCAAGTCAAAATAAAAATGGGCCAACCCTTGCTTCTTTATAAAGCCAAGGATGGCAACAAGGCGAATTAATAACTATTATTATATTCTATATATATATACACACCAGTAGTTTATGAATCACTATCAACACACTATATCAAAAGAAAATATAAAAAATTAAAAAATAAAATTAAAAAAATAATACAAGAAATTGGGTGACATGAGAGGAGGAGGAGGGCACATGGGGTTTGAGAGGAGCTGAAATCAGAATGCACCAAAAGCTTCATTGGCCATGTGGGAAGAAGATTCAGCAATTTTGTTATTTTATTTAATTTTAAATTTTATATGTATTAATCTATTAAAAGATTAATTTAAAATAATCAAGTACCCAAAAAGAACATGGCTAACTCGACTAGCCCCATTGGCTCACGAGAGGTCTTTGCGTTTTCTGGTTAACCGTCCAGCTACTCGAAGTAATCGATGTAATTAATAATAGTTAGATGTCTATGTGTAAGTACGATTACATACCATGTTCGATATTAGATTTCGGTTAATACTATCAAAATACTATTTTTAACAGTTTGGGGTTGATAATGAAACAAACACAAGAATGTTTCGATATTTTCGTAATTGGTGTGAAATTTTGCAAACCTAATAACGGGAGTAGCAAGACGCTTTCTCTCAAAATTTTTGTTGTTTCTCTATTTAAATTTGAATAAATCATGATTTAGATCGTAATATTTTAGTTATTTATAAATAGATATTGAATTTTTTTTTTTCAAAAATTAACATCTATCTTTCTGTTGTCAGCAATTTAAATTTTATTATCGATTTATTATGAAATTCAATATATGTATATTATGTTTTTTATTTATTCAAATATTTTAACATGATTTTTAATATTTTTAACGATTTTTAAGTCAATTTCTACGAAGTTCAAAATTAAAATAGGATTCAAAATGCTTGTGTTCTATTTTTTACTTTTTACAATTCTTGTTTTCACCAAACAAATCATACATTAGTCGTGTAATTTCAATCAATTAATTGATCATTCGATGAATAAAAGTATAAATAATTTCAAATTGAAAAATAAATAGAAAAAAAAAAAGGAGAAATAATAACATGGCTCCCACCCTATTTCCATGGGGCAGCCCTTAGCTTCCAACTGAAACAAGGGGCATGTGATGCAGCCTGAGACTCCTTTGGCCTTGTCTTCAAAAGCACTATTTTTTCTTAAAGTGGGGCCCCTCTCTGCAGTCTCTTCATTCATCATCAAACTTTGCAGATTGGAGGGCCCCACTTCCCTTTTGGCCTCATCCTTTTTTGAAGAGAGAGCTCATTTTCCTCAAAATAACCTCATATAATATAACACACATTCAAACTTTGGTATATAATAATATGTCACATATACATATAAGCTGCATTGAGTACTACCACGTGTTTGGTACTCTTTATTCCTTTGCATATATTCCCGTGGAAACTTATAATGCTCAACGCGTAAAAAAAAAAAATAACACTAACGAATCATTGACTCGTTATTTTCTCAGATCTTTAAAAATTCGATATTATTATTATTTTTAATTTTTTATTATCTTAATTTACATTGTTCTATTAAAATATTAAGCCTTGCTATCATAATGATTGTAGAGTAACATTTTTTATCCAGGGCCAATTGATGATGAAGTACTTTAGTTAATAATGAAAGCAACTACTAAGTTCTAATCCCTAGAGATATGCAAAAGAACGTTTTTTAATATCCTCCTGTCTTCTTCTGAATTAAGGTTATGATTTGGTCTTTTCAATCTTTTTCATGAACATTGTTTACATTAGTATCAAATTATAATAATTAATTTCAAATTAATCAACAAAAGAATGATCAAATAAGAATTCATCGATGTGTAGCTCACGAGGATAGTTATCGCATGAAAGTTACTAATCAGGGATGTTCTCGAGACCTGTATACTTTCATCGGATGACCGTTGCCAGAGTGGTCTAGACCGGAGAAGGCCTTTTGGGGGGAGGGTTAGAGACTAATGTAAGAAGAGATATGGACAAAAACGTTACGAGTCTATGAGAGGATGCAGAGGAAAGGGAGGGAGAATATGGAAAGTGGTGGATACGAAAAGGTTGATCCTTGTTCCACGATAGGTGTTGGTGGTTGAGGTAGCAAACACTGCCCCTCTCCATTGGACCCTCTCCTCTGAGATTCCTTGCCCTTCCCCATCCTTCCTTCCTTTCTCATTACACTAGTTTAATTCTCGTGTTTCTACGCGTGTAACATACGAGTAATTATCAGATGCGTCGCTTTGGTGATATTGTTACGGGTAAAAATTCAAGGGTAGAATATGTAGCGAAGTAAATTATAAACATTTTCGAAGATTTGTTGCGAAAGTTAAGGAGTAAACGATAGATCTTTTTTCTAAATATACACCTAATCAACTTCTCCTCTAAAAAAATTATAATTAATCGTATTTTTTAATTATTGACGAAGTTAGATTGAACAAAGATAGAAACATGTATTCACCTTTCTTATATTGACCACAGTAACATCAATTGACGTGAAAATGGAACTCCATTTTCAATCCTTATTTTTATCAAAAAAAAAAGTCTTCTTTGCACATTCCTATGAAAACCCACCTTCTGACTTGTACTTTGTTTAGTGATCTGGATTAAGGTGCTTCTAATTTTATAATTGCATTCATCCATCCACTTCCTCTAGTACAACAATCATAAACTAAATCAATACAAGAGGCTAAGTATTGTGGATTTACAGGACATCTTAGCCCGATGGAATCATCTTAGTTTCTACGAATATTATAAATTTTTCTAGCTCCTACTAAAGTTGTTGCTTAATAGTTTTTCTCTCTCTCTCTCTCTCTCTCTCTCTCTCTCTCTCTCTCTTCTTTGGGCGTTGTGAAGAAGAGAAACACTTCGGAAGGTATATATGCCATTCATCATATAAAATTGTCAATCTTCGCTGCAAACTCTCTTTTTGAACAACCTTCTTTCATTCTTTCAAATGAACAGCAAGATCATTGATGATTGTTTTTGTTGAACTTTCCAGGTTAGTGGCAGAATCATCTAAATGAAATGGCGTTTTTCCCAGCAAACTTTTTCTTACGTACTTCTCAAGAAGATGCACACCAACCTCCCACCATTAATGGAGTTCTTCCTTCATGCGCACCTCAAGATTTTCATGGTTCTCTCTCTCTCTCTCTCTCTCTCTCTCTCTCTCTCTCTCT
>CM039527.1:12425179-12452323 GCA_022433055.1 Begonia peltatifolia | reverse complement strand
CTCTTGTAGCGATAGATTTGATAAATTAAAAAATATAATATTGGATAGTAATAATTACCACATCCTGATACTGATCAATCTTAATGAACGAGGAGATGTTCATATTATAAGGCTGATGCAGGAGTTGCAGTACCGTTTGTAGGGAAGAGATGTAGGCCATTTTCCGGAGTGGATTTGGTCGGGGAAGAAGACAACAATGGGGACGACGATCTGTCCGACGATGGATCGCAAATGGGGGAGAAGAAGAAGAGGCTGAATATGGAGCAAGTGAAGACACTCGAGAAGAATTTCGAGTTGGGAAACAAGCTAGAGCCTGAGAGAAAACTGCAGTTGGCTAGGGTTCTTGGTCTGCAACCCAGACAAATTGCAATCTGGTTTCAGAACAGAAGAGCAAGGTGGAAGACAAAGCAGCTGGAGAAAGACTATGATCTTCTTAAACGGCAGTTTGAAGCCATTAAAGCAGATAATCAGACGCTCCAAGCCAGGAACAAAAAGCTTCAAGATGAGGTCAGATTATGAATTTCTTTCTCTTTTTTTTTTTTTTGCATTTTGTTTTGGACTGATTGGATAGAATCTCAACTTTAAAAATAGTAACATTCTAATTGGATCGTTGAAAGTAATTAATCAACCTTCGTGGCAAAGTTAACTTAGATTTTGACAAGAACAGTTCAATCTCTATAAATTTTCAAAAAAAAAAAAAAAAATATGACCATGTAGTTTAGAGTTCATTATTATTTACTCTATAGTTTTGATTTTGACATGAACCGACTGGGGATCAAGTAACCTATGCGAAATTATTCAATCCCCTAGCCTACACGATAAGAACAAAAATCCAATTGACTGACCTAATTTATTAATTCTTAGCAACCAAAAATTTTAAGCTATTATTATTTATTTCATTAATTGCACGTTAATCGTTAACCATCTCTCGTTGGAATGAATACATTTTTTACCTCCTCCACAAAGTCCCTGACGACAAATTCAATCATGAATACCAACTAGGTATAAGCAATGCTTAAACCTTTGTACTACTCTCGTGAAGAAATTAGATCTAGATCTCCTCCTGCATGACATTGGCAACTAATTGCATCTGAATATATAGATGATTTTTCATTCAAATCAATGACTTCGAATCGGCAACTAAAACTAAATTAGCTTCATCATATGACTGTGGAGGCATAATATTTCCCTAAACATCTCACAATGAAGAAGCCATGACAGTTTCATCATCTGTAATTGTTGAACTCTACAAAATTTGCAGTCTTTCGTGTCCTTTCAACACAAAACGAGCACCTTAACTGATGTTTCAAATTTCATCTTGACCAATCTACTTGTATCATTTCGAGTCAAAAGTACATAAATATTGTTCGGAAAAAATAATCAAAATCCGGCGGGAACGATGACAATAATATTACTGCAAGTGGTATGAGAAATGATAGCATATGCGATCTGAAAAATACCAGAAATATTTTTTCACGCTGTAAGATTATAGCGGCCAAAAAGTAAGAGAAATAATAGTGGAAATAAATACCGAGAATTTTACGTGTAAACTCAAATCGAAAAAAAATCACAGAAACTGAGTCCAAAAAGATCTTACTATGAAAAATAAGATATACAATATTTTTCTAGATATCGAATATTCTATAAAATATTCACTAACAGAAATTCACCACTCTTAGAATTCACCATGTGTACAAAAACACCACACATATTTTTCCCTCATACTCTTTATTTTATCTTCCTCCAAAAATCCTCACTATTTCTCACCTTCTTCTCAGAAAAGAAGATCTCTCTTCTTTACGGATCCTTGAGGATCCACATTTTTCAGGATACAAGTTGCTCTGATGAACTTCCTTATTTATAGGGAAGGTTTGTCCTAAAATGACAAACCCTTGCCGAAAACAAAGAAAAACAAAAAAAGAAAAAAATTCTTCTTTCTTCGTTTTCACATTTGAATTAAATGCAATGGGCATTTCATCATAATGGAGGGACCCCACAAACTCTCTCTCTCGACTTATAATTATTAATCTCTAATCCAGCTGAGAAATAAGTAGGCTTCTCATTTGTTTTGTTTCATTTCTCGTCTTCAACATTTGTTGGCCTATCGTCAATAGTCATCGTACAACCATGTCTTCGCTATAGCGCCTTCATTTTTAATTTCCCCACATGGAGAAATTATTTTCGTTGAATTTTTCGATATTAATCTTTCTCGCATAACAATCTCTCTCTGATACCACTTGTTAGGGAAAAATAATCAAAATCCGGCAAGAACTATGACAACAATATCACCGCAAGCGGTACGAGAAACGATAGCAAATGTGCTCTGAAAAACATCATGAATATTTTCTAGTGCTGTAAGATTATAATTGCTAATAAGTAAGAGAAATAATAGCGGAAATAAACACCGATAATTTTACGTGGAAATCTAAATCGGGAAAAAACTACAAAGATCGAGTCCAGAAAGATTTCACTATGAAAAATATGATTTACAATATTTTTCTAAATATCGAATATGCTAAAAAATATTCACTAAGAGAAATTTACTATTCTTAGAATTTACCATGTGTACAAAAACACTACACCTATTTTTCCTTCGTAATCTTTCTTTTCTCTCCGTCCAAAAATTCTCACTATTTCTCTCATTCTTCTCTACGAATCTTTGAGGATCTACATTTTTCATGATACAAATTGCTTAGAATGAGCTTCCTTATTTATAAGGAAGGTTTGTCATAAAATGACAAACACTTGCCGAAAACAAAGAAAAACGAAGAAGAAAATTCTTCTTTCTTCGTTTTCACATTTGAATTAAATGCAATAGGCACTTCATCATAATACAGGGACTCCACAAATATTTCTATTTTATTTAAAGAACGTGTCACACATTATCAAATCTCTTAACAACTTCATCAAATATTTTAATTTTGACTATTCCAATATCAACTATCTTACTTAGTGAGTTATCATCCATCAACACAACTCTCTTAATTATAGTCTCATGTGAAATCTTAATTGAGACACATGAAATTTAAAAGCGGAATCCAAAATAAAATTCTTGCAAGGTTTGAGTTTTCATATTGCATTATCTAGATAGGTCACTTTCAAAATATTCATCATAACTCTGATACCAAAATTTCTGTCACGATCTAAAAGGGATCTGTAATAAAAACAAGGAACAACCTCACCTATAAAAAGATCAAACTAGCTGACTTCACAAAGACTTAAATAGATGAATATCAAAATTAGAGCCAAGGCTCAAACACGTTGGGCTAAAACTAAGTCTAATAGCCATGTTTAGGTCTGATCGACCAAAGGACCATTAGGTCGACCGAAAAAGCCATGTTTTGTTCTTTAATTATTCAACTGGTCCAGTCGACCAAACCATGAGTGTCTAGTTGACCGAACTTTGATTGGTTCAACCATTGGTCGTCTAGCCCTACGAACAACCATGATTACAATGTGAAAACTTCAATTTTATTCCAATTGTTGACACAAACCGATCTCGATTGGAACCCAACACGATTCAACTTAATTTAAATCAAACACTTTTTACCGTAAATTTCCAAAATCTTACTCATAACTCAAACCTTTTGACAAAAACCTTAAATCCAGTAATATAGAGAAAATAATTTGAAATTTGTCGCACCTCTTTTGATTTCCTACAAATCGACACCCTTTATATTCCGATCTTACTTCACCTCCAAGAAATCCCCTTATTGGAGATAAAATCTCGAAATTTCATATCTAAATTCAAGAAGAAAAGAATCTAAATAACAATTGCTTCACGGTTCAGTTCCAAATAAGATTGCTTCTTCTTCTGTCTAACCGTTGTTCCTCTCAATCAACAGCTCTCTTATTTTTTAGAATGGGGAAAATAAGTTATGAGGAGTTTAAAATAATCATTTCAACTCACAAGTGTAAAGTCAATTGGCTCTAATATCAGTTAATAATTGCTTGACTAACTAAATAAAATAATTAAATTTTTAACTTAATAAATAAGAGTATCTCTATTCTTTTATTCTATTATCTTAAAATACTGCATATATATCAAAGAACGATTAGTTTAATTAAAATATAATTTTGTGATAAATTATAAATAGTTAATTTATTACATTAATTGCACAAATCATTTTTGTGATAAATTATAAATAGTTAATTTATTACATTAATTGCACAAATCATTATTTGACATATTAGCGAGCATTATTCACTAAATAAATTTCAGAAGAAACTACAGGGATAATAACCAATAACGACCATTTACTAAATCAGATTTTACAAATTCTCATATTGAAGTCTTCGAAATTTTAGGGCATGCTTGTTTTGTTGGCCTACAGAATTTTCATGTTGAAAGGGAACTACTAAAACTTATATTTTCTGGTTTGTTTTTTATTTCTTTTGAATAGGAATCAGAAGTAGCAATCTTATTTTAAGTAAGTTACGCGCTACTTATACAATTTGTTCATTAGTCAGTTATAATTTCTATCAATAAATGAACAAACGTAAATAAAATTATAATGTATTGTATACGTAGCATGATATGTTACAAGTAACTGAGGTTTAGATGATGACATTGATAATGTCTTTAGAATTAAAAATATTCACTTGTGAATTGAAATCTATTTCAGATGATGGCTTTGAAAGGTAGAAAGCCAACAGAATCTATCAATCTCAACAAAGAAACAGAAGGATCTTGTAGTAATAGAAGTGAGAACAGCTCTGATATTAGGCTGGATATCTCCATGACACCACCCATTGACAGCCCTTCTTTCCGGCCTTTATTTCCCTCGTCTTCTTCGAAGCACCCTCCGGCCATGGCCCACCTATTCGGAGCCTCCTCGAGACCGGACGATCACCTCCAATGGCAGAAAATTGATCAGATGGTTAAAGAAGAAAGCTTAGGCAATATGTTTTGTGGAATTGAAGATCAGTCTGGGTTTTGGCCATTGTTGGAGCAGCAACAATTTAATGGATGAGTTTAACACCATTTATTGTTCTTTTTTTTTTTTAATTGTTATTATTATTTTGCAGAGATGGGGTTTTCTTAGTCATTGAAAGTTGATGTTTTTTGTTTTTATATTTATGTATAAAGTAGAATTATATCAAGTAAATTTTCATTTGGTGATTGAGATTTTTCATGGAGGAAATAACAACATTTCTATTATGAACTTTTGTTCGTTATTTTCTTTCATTTGTACAAAGATAGACGATCGTTTGCATCCAATGATATCGATACATCCCAATTAGGTTGTCACGTGCGAACAATCCGGTTAAATTATAATACATGGTTTTTAAATTATACCTCAAAACTATGTGAGATCGTTAGAGAATGGGGTTAGAAAATTAAGGGAATTTGGAAGGTCATTCTCAGTAAGTTTCTACAAACTGATTTTCTTGCTCTGAAAAGTAGGAAAAGATCGGGTTGTTCGATTCAAACACGTTCCACTCAGAATTTGAATTGAACCGGACATGTTTTGGTTCCTAATTTTATGAACTGAAATCAAACCAATGAATAATGCACGCATGTTTAGGTTTAGTTCTTAATTAGTTTTACCATGTTAAGATTCTTTATTCTAAAGCACATAGTCTTGATCAAGAAGTCATGTAGCAGCTCAAAGAAATTACAAACTAAGATATTTTAGTATAATCAACATATATTTATTAAGTTTAGCTAAGGAAACATTTTAATTATATATTATATATGCCCTGTATTTTTATATTCTAATATCATATTTATGATGTGTCATTTAAGTGTAATTTATTCATTAATATAATTGATATATTATTTTATAATTACTATACAAATCTCAGAGACATGTGGCACGATGATAGGTTGTACCAGTGGAGAAGTTGATAAGATAAATAATAATGATGATAAACTCCAAAAATAGATAGAAGTAGGTCAAATAGCATGATATGGATTAAATTTGAAAATGTGACATTCTGTGAGGCTTGAAAGATAGGTCACGAAGATGATCATGTCCACTTTATAAACAGTTTTCATTTTTCAAAATATCTACAATGGTGCCCATTCCCGAATAATTACGAGATTCAACGGATTAAATAACTTATCACAAACGTGACATGTTAATTTCATAGTTATCTTGAGTCGAATTAGTAAAAAATTTCTTTCGACGCGTGTGTTTTTTAAGTTTTGAGCTCCAATAAAATTAATTTTTTCAAGCAGTATTGATTTTCATGGTATTAAAAAGACAGTAGTGGAGTCGAAAAATGTTTTTAAGCTCGAGAAAAAAAAAGGTACATATTATATATTAGAAGCGATAGCAGCTAAATCTTCGTAGTTAGTAGTGTCGTCAAAAAATTAAGTGTTAGGTGATTTTTTTTACTAACAATTTTTTTAAATAAACAACTCCCGATACAACGGCTTTGACGATCATGAATATAAACGATGCTAGTCTATACTTGCCCGGAAATGTTAACTCATACAAATATTTATTTATTTATTTGTTTACTTTTTTAGTTTTTTAGGAAGTGGGAAGATAGTGTATAGTTTGTTTTGTTCAAACTTGGTCTAATGCCCGCGCACTATGGCAAGAGTTGGTTGATCTTATTTATGGTTATGTCTTCTTCATCTTCCCATCTGATCACAGAGGCAGATGAAAATGAGATCTAATGTATATTTATACGACACATTCTTCCATCTATCTACACTCTGCAGTTTCCTCTCTCTCTCTCTCTCTAGAAAATATTGTCTTTCCAGCTTTCCTCTGCATCGTCTTCTTCCCAGAAGATCTATGGAGAAAAGGAACTGAAGGTAAAAATCAGAGATGACCAAGATTGGTAAAGAAAACTTAAAGAAGAAGGAGCGCCACATTGTTACATGGAGTCAGCAGGTTTATTGTTTATTGATTTATGTGTTTGGTTGCCGTGATTTTGAACTTTCTGGGAAAGTTTCTGACGTGGGTTGTTTGAGTCGCAGGAAGATGATGTTCTCAGAGAAGAAATTAGGATACATGGGACAGAAAAGTAGACACTTCTTCTCTTTTTTTGCTTCAATGTCTTGTTCAAATTACTGCAAATTTCAAGTTTCTTGTCCTTTTTGGAAATTCATGATGTAGTTGGGCGATCATTGCCTCAAAATTCAAAGACAAAACAACAAGACAGTGTAGAAGGAGGTCAGATAAGCCAAAATGACACTAATTTACAAAGATTCTGAGTAATTTACAAGAAATTCTACCCATTTTTACGCCTTTTTCAGATGGTACACCTACTTGAATTCCGATTTCAAGAAAGGAGGTTGGTCACCGGACGAAGATATGCTCCTCTGCGAGGTGATCTATGCTTCTATACGCACGATAATCTTCATTTATCAATGATTATAGGCCTAAACCCAACCAAATAAGAGTTCAATTTGTCCTGGCCAAGAAATGTTAAACCAATTTTGATTGTTTTAAGTGTTGTACCCTGTAGGCTCAGAGAATGTTTGGAAATAGATGGACAGAAATTGCAAAGGTGGTTTCAGGCAGGTACATCAAGATAAAGCTTTTCCACTAACATCACATCCGACTTTCAACAAAAATAATTAAAGTAATCTATAAAACTTTAGACTAGTCGATAATTATCGTCGTGTGACTGATTATGCACATCTTGGTGATTCTAACACAGAACGGACAATGCCGTGAAGAACCGATTCTCGACTCTCTGCAAAAAGAGAGCAAAATATGCAGGTTTAGAGAAAGAGAATGACAATTCACTCATTAACCTCAAGAACAAAAGGGTATATACAGATGGTTTATCGGAAGCTACAACGCAGATTAAGAGCATAAGGTACCTACAACCATGCAGCTTTTACGGTCATTTTCCTCGGAAAATAAAAAAACTTCCTTTTTTTTATTGCCGGATTCAGCCGAATCGATAACTGCACAATCCATGAGAGATTATTACATACGAAGCTAAGAGCTCCATTTGCAGAGCTGATTCAGAACATTCATAATGGTGCAGGGGGGGAAAGTGCCGGCAAGACCGAGAAAATCTCGAATGATGGTAATTCACGCTTTGTAATTAATCTCTCAGTTTAACTATTGACATTTTTCTGTTAAGTTTCTCGATTTTTTCGCAGCTCAAAACGAGAAGGATCGAGAAAAGTTTATGAAACATGATGATCCAAAGATGTTTGCTTTACTGCAGCAAGCAGAGCTGCTAAGCTCACTTGCAGCTAAGGTTAACACAGAGAAGACAGAGCAAAGTTTAGAATATGCTTGGCAGGTGAGGAAAAAAATGAAACGGAAAAAGTTAGACTTGATATTCAACTCGACGATTTTCACAACTTTTTAGGTTAATCTAAAACATGAAAGTCAGGTCCTCGAAGAGTTTCTCAACCGAAACAAAGAAAATGAAGTGACGGGATATAACATCTTCGATATTGAGCTCGAATCGGAAGATATTGAAGATTTGATAGCGGGTTTACGAAGCAGTAACGATAGTGACCGACTGAGGTAACAAAAAGCATCGAGATTGTATCAAAATTCAAATATTTTCTTACTAGTAGTAGAGAGTCCTAATATATTATGTAAATCCTCTCAGAAAACTTGATCTGCATGAGTCTCCTCGAAATCCAAAATGCAGTGCAGGATCAACTCTACGATTGTCGAGAACTCGTGACAAATCAAATCAAAGCCAAACAGAGACGATCACTAAACATCACGACTGCATAAAATTTTTTGGGAAATACAAGGATGAAACTCTTAATCCATCGACAATAAATCCAGGTAAAATAGAACAATTTTGTTTAGCCAATTGCCTAGAATCACTGACAGATGGATTTATCTATTTGCAGGAGAGAACTCGCAGGGTGTTGATGCAGTTCTTTCTACATTTTCAAACACAAATATCGATTCCTCTATTTTATCAACTCCGCAATTCAAATCCTTTGGAGCGGGAATTCGAAGTCCTCAATTCTCCGAAAGTGTAAGTAATTTTGAATTCAAACGCATAATACTTTGCGCAATTTCATTTATCAGGTACTGTGACAGCAGATGCGGAGTATAACACGAAACGAAACATAATTCAAACCAACATTTAGACAGCTGCATGACCGATATATCACTAGACAGTTTTAGCGTGTTTAATCAGAGAAAAGCTTACTTTCAAGGTATATGATTCAATGTTGACGAGTTCATTTATTGCTGACTATTTTCAGGAGAAGAAGTTTCTGCTTAAAACATTAGGAATGGAGTCTCCTTCCCCCAGCCTGAGTTCTAACTCTTCTAAACCACCAGCTTGCAGAAGAGCCCTCCTCCAAAGTCCCTAACCAATGACAGCTTCTATTTTAATCCCATTGAGGAGGTCTACACATTGTTCCTAAAAAATTTATGATATAATTTGTGACTGTTCTCATAGTTTACTTAAAATGTACTGAAGAAGTCAATATTTAATTATTTTTTATTGCTTTTTTTTTTTAGGAAGTACCAAATTGCTAGATGTCAAAAAATGTGAGAAAAGATGATACAACGCTACAGAACAGTGGGACATTAATTTTATAATATATTAAATTTGAAGAAGACAGCATTTTATTTTAATAAAATACATGTTTTTTCAAGCTACGTAAACACCCAAAAACCAATATATTTGTCTCTTTATCTTCTAGAGCATACCAGGAAAGAAACTACTAACCAGTTAATGAACCTGGACGAAATTGAAGGCTAAATTAAGAACACAGAATGAATTAGTTCCACTTTATCCCATTCTTCAGTCTTTCAATTTCAGCTTCTTGGCTTTGCAACCCATTTCTCCAAACCCGATATCAGCATGAATCACCCCTCAAAAACGGCCCAATCGGGATATGAAAGAGCTACTCTTTTTAGCTTATGACCACTAAGAGACGTTATGAGAAACTGGTCCAAACAAGCTTCTGATGTGTCTGTTTCCAGCACTGACGTTCCTGATTTTAGCATATATTCCTTCCCAAGTGGGGTTTTCTTTCCTCCTTTGACGGAGTCCTACAAACTGGGATCATCCCAACGCAATTCCTCCATTAAAGACCGGCTTTTCAATACGCCCGCAATCACGTCCAGGTTCATTTTTTCTGCAACAACTTTGCTCATACCACAGTACACATCGTCTTCTCACAGACAGATAGGGTTTTCTTTTGCAAGTATAAAAGTAGGGTAAGTGGCGGAGTTCAGAGACAAGATGAGAGAGAGAGAGAGAGAGAGAGAGAGAGAGAAAGAGAGAGATGGCCTCTGGAGTTCTCCTGAACCACTTCACTGCGGCCATGGTGGTTTAATAATTGAAGCCATTGATCACTGAAGTGTTTGGGGGAACTCTGGCTGCCACCTCTCACCAGGGTGCTTCTCTACCAGGCAGCTTGTGTACGTTGACATCCTTGTTTTTTTTTTTTTTAATTTAATATTAATATCCATCTAACCTCATATCCTAGCCCTATTTTACTCTTATACCTCTGCAAAAAAGAAAAAAAAAAAGACAAATTGTTTTTTAGGATAAATAAGATTACAATTTACACTTTAAAATATGCACAAAAATCACCAAATGATTAAAACCTTAACATTCGTGTGAAATCTCATCGAGTGTTTGCAAGGCCCTTTGATTTTTAAAACATTTTCTCCAAGTAACCTTAACATCAGATAAATTCATAAACATCACGTGTTCATTTCGACTTTCCTTCTAGTGAGACAAAATTGAAATGATCTAACTCTCAAACTAAAACATAACTGAGAGAACTTCATTCTTCTTCTTCTTCCGCGGTAGCCTCTTATGTGTACAAAACCACTACTAATCTACTCATTATTCCTAAAGACCTGAAAAGCAGTTCATGGCGTGATACTTTATCCTACAGAAATTTACAAATATAATACTCTGATGATACTCTCCCTCGAGTTGGAACATAGGGATTACAAATGCCTAACTTGTTAAGAAGCAAAGAAAATTGAGATTTATTAAAAGCTTTGGTCAATATAACCGTTAGCTGAGCATCGGTCCAAATATGAGACGTTAAAATCATTCCATTCTGAAATATATCACGAACAAAATGACAATACATTCTTATATGTTTTGTTCATTCATGGAAAACCGGATTAGCCGCTATATAAATAGCAGCTTGACTATCACAAAACAATCGCATAGGATGCTTATGTTGTATCCCAAAAAAGGCTCAAAGTGACTTCAACCATTTTAACTCAAAGTGACCATAGATCATCTATACTCAACTTCTGCAGAAGATCAATAAATACTTCATTGTTTTATCGTTTTCCAAGAGACAGGAGAAGATGCTAGAAGAACAAAATAACCAGTTAATGATTTTCGAGTCAGAGGGCAACCTGCCCAATTACTATCACAAACGGCATAGCGCTGAAAGTTACTCTCCCCATGCAACAGAATACCTTGTCTAAGACAATCTTTTCAATACCGTAAAACTCTCAAAGTGGCGTCCCAATGTTCAACACGAGGATCACCCATAAATTGTGCTAATATATGAACAGAGTAGCACAACTCAGGTTGGGTAATCATTGAGTAGATTAGGGGACCTACGAGTCGTCGATACCTCTCTGGATACTCAAAGGCGACGCCATTGATGATGGAGAGATGATGGTTCTACTCCATGGGTGTAGAAGCATGACAAGCTCCAAGCAAGCCGATCTTATTTATAATGTTAAGAACATATTTGCGTTGTGAAAGAAACAAATCATCGTTCCTGATGCAAATCAAGGAATGGTGCAAATTCAATTACTCGCTGAACCAAATAGAGGAGCTCGAGTGAGGAAATTCAACAAGGCACTTAACGGGCTGATTCAAGAATTATGGATTTAAGGAAATTCATGGAAACCTATTGACGGAAGCCCATATTTATCACATAAGTGCATCAATATGATCTAAGCCCTAGAAGTTTCCGATCCCAGCCTTGATATGTGGAAGCCTATGCGTTTCACCAAAACTCATGTGTACCATTGAAGGAAGCCCATTGACAGAGGCTTTTTTTTTTCTTCTGTTCTTTTCTCAGCCCATGTGTACAGCTTATGAAATGCTTGCTTTTCGAACGAATCAGAGTCTCTATAGAGAAAACACTTTCTTGTTACGAGGAATTCCTCTTCAGAATTTTTCTTGAACTTTCAGGACACTATGGATTTCATTTGAGCGTTCCCTCTTACTTATCAATCGTTGAGTTCATAGTCAATTGTGGCGTCCTTCTCGTACCAAGGTTCTTACCTCCATATAGGTAACGGGTCGTAGTTTTCATTCGAGCGTGTCTAAGAACAGTTGTGATTCTTAATCTTGTTTACGTCCTCGTCGGTGGGGTTTGTATCAGTTTGGTATGAGAGCTAAATCTCTGTGGGTCAGTGTGAACACATCAAGTTTATTACTGACCTGCGAGTTTGATAGATTGCCAACTGAGACAGTCGCATTTAAAGGGTGTGGGAATAATGTGAATCCCACATCAATTCCAAAGAGTCGATTGAGCTCGAATATATGTTGGATCCAAACCTTTACTTTTAAGCTAATTTTTGTGATGAAGTTAAGAGTTCTCATATCATTTGGTATCAGAACACGGACTTTTAATCAGGTTCTCTTATCCCTTATGCTATTTGTTTTTAAAAAAAAAATCCTCACTGAACAGCTACAGTCATCAACTTCTTCGTCATTTATAGTCTCTTCTGAACTCTCTGCCCCAACATCTTCCTCTATAAAAGCAAAACCCAACAATAAAAAAAAATGACCTAAATCGATGAAATCTTGTCCATATCTGAGGTAGATCAGGAAAAAAAAAGAAAAAAAAAAAAGGATTACGAAGACAGAGACGACAGGGAGTAGAGAGAATGTGATAATATTATCTTTTGTGAAAAAAAAAAAAGAAAGGCATCACGTTATCCTCCTGCTTTGAACCTTGTTCCCTTAAAACATTGTCTATACTACTGTTTGGGGACGCGTATGCCTTAAATATTGTTAGTGTTTCATTGTAAAGTACTTTAAAATTCAAGCTACCTTCAGGTGTAGATCTAATTGTTACTCAAAAAAAATATATATATATATATATATATGTGTGTGTGTGATTCCAAAGTCTTGCTCTCAGATGTTCTTGTTGTTTCTTTCCTTTACATTCGGAATTGGTGTGATAAGTCTTTGGCAGATTCCTCGTGTGAAATTTGGTTTTGTTAGTTAGTTCAAAAGAAAAAAACCGAAGAAAATTCATGAATGGGAAAAAGGCAAGAGAGGTGAGCATAATCGAGGGCAAAACCCAATTGAGAGTGTTATATAAAAATTTTATTTTTGAACAAAAACTCAAAGATTCAGTGTGTAAAATAAAGAACACATGAATTTACGTGGTTCTTCCAGATCTCAAACTAAAGTTTAAGATTGACTACTTCAACAGAGCTCAAACGTAAAATATATTTCACTATAATCAAAATTACACCATCATAGACATTATTCTTATAATTTACTATGCAACACAATCATAAAATCACATATAGAGATAAGTAGAAGAAAATCAAACAGAATACACGATCTGTTCCTTACATGAGAAACGCAACTCACAATCACCAAAAAGATAATCTTCTCTTCTCAGAAAACATTGTTCTCGCGTTGATGGTTCTATTCACTTTGTTTCACTGACTACCTTTCTTTTCTTCTTTTTTTTTGAAGAAATTGGCCCTCTCCTTTTTTTTTCATCTAATCCTCCAACTTCATAATTTGAGAAACACGCGGGCCATGAAGATTAGGCTTCATATTACAACAAACTCCACCTTGAAGTCCAATCACAAGGTAATAAAATTGACTAAAAGTAAAACAAATTTTCTCATTTCATTGCTCGACTGGCCAAAAAATAAACCTACATTCAACCAGTTTAAGCAGTGCCTAAACTTGGAAACTTTTACAATTTTAGTACCAATGTCCGCTGGATTATCCTTCTCATGGACCTTCAAAATTTTCACTTTACCTGTAGAAGTTAAATATTTAACAAAATAGAATCTAACATCAATATGTTTAATCCTATTATGATAAATAGGATTCTTGCTTCAGTGTATGGTACTTTGGTTATCACAATAAACAGATGAAATATAATTCGGTAATCCAAATTCAAGTAATAAACCACTTAACCAAACGCATTCTTTTAAACAATCAGCAAGAACAACATCTTCAGCTTTTTAGTAGTAGATAACGTAACTAAACGTTGAAGTTGAGATTTCCATGTGATACAATTTTCAAATAAAGTAAAACAATATTAAGTTGTTGATTTCTTAGAATTTTTATTTTCAATAAAATCAAAATCAACATATCCCTCTAAGACATTCATTTTTTTAGATTTTTTATACAACAAACCAGAATTAATAGCGTTGTTCACATAATTAACAACTTATTTGAGAGCTGTCCAATGATAAGAACCAAAATTTGACATGAATGAGTGCCGAAACTTGCTGGAGGATTGTTTTCTGGATTGGTGTTTGCTACAGTGCATGGATATTTATGTTTTTCTGGTCTTCTGTTTTCTACTTCCAGAATACCCACATGAGAATACCCATGTTGATATCACATGGACACCAGTACCAGGTATTTTCTGTTTGCGTGCGGGTCTGAATAGCAGTTTGCATGAAATTATTGATTCTGTTTCTACACGTATCTGAAGAAAATTTCCATGCATAATCTGCTAGGTCACCAGGGTGATTTAATTCTGTTTTAGTTTCTGGTCTTGCATCATTCAAGTTCACTGTCTTGCATCATTTCTTTCCTGATATGGCGGGCAAAAAAAAAAAACCAAAGATAAACTGCATCATTATGGAACACCTATTGATAACGTTATTTGCTGTGATGTTTTAGTTTCCAGAATTGATCTAGTATTTAGTTTGGATCCAGAATAATTTTTTATGACACTTTCAACTATCCCAATTGATCTGTTGTGCCTTCTATTGTGTTGTTTTTGGGCTGAACGTTTTAGACCAGAATAATAAGATTCAAATGCATGTTTTATTGAAATAATCCTATTATTGCATCAGAATAATGTTTTTGTCTTTCTATATTTCTCTTGCTGATTACTGTGGTTGCACCAAAATTATTTGCAGCGTTAATACCCAATTGGGTTATTTGTTTACTGTGATATTAGGTTCACTAGTGGATGAGTCATTTTGCTGATCATTTTGATTATCCATCTGTTAATACTCGGTTTCCATCATCCAAATTACTGCATAAATTCTTTGCTATATTTTGATCTTTTAGAGCATGAATCATGAACCTAAACTGTTTTTGCTGCATGTTTATATCTAAACTGTTTGTTGTTTTCTGGTTATGAACAGAAATTGTGTTAATAAAGTTGGATATTTTTCTGTTGGCCCAAGAACAAAGTCTCTGTTTTATCCAAAGTTGATGTTTTTGTCTTGTTTCCTAATCTAAAAACATCATTGTCAAGTTTACATACTCTATCCTTGTTCAATTATTGTGGGAAAAATGGTGGGAAAAATTAATCCAACCGAAAAAGAATTATGGGTCACACAGAGTTTATTCTCTGGATTTGAGGATAAATACTCATTCATCTGAAAAGTATGATATGCCTACGACTGACAAAGCATTGGATTTAAAAATAAATCTTCATTCACCTGAAGAATCAAGAAACTTGAAAATGCGGATTCAAAAAGAACGTATTTCTTATTTATTCGTAATTTTTTCTAAATTTATAGAAAAAAAAAATAATAATAATATATATATTCCATTTCATATTAAATAAATATTGCATTCATACAAAAAATTGTATTCATCCAATATACTAAAAGAAAATCCAATATCTAAAAGAAAATGTGGGTTTAAAAAAAAAATGGAATTCTTGCTGATACTTTTTAAGAAACTACCCATTCATAACAGTATAGATAACTATGTACCAACTAAACCAATGACTATTCATGATTCCATAATTGAATCAATTACATAATATGATATGTCAGGGAGTTCGAAGACATATCTCAGACTAAGGTATGCAAATCAACTCATCTTTATTTCTAACTTGTTTGTTAGTTTTTGCACCCATAGGGCATTTTGATAGGTTGGTGATGTTCGGATTTTGGGCACGTAGCAAGAAAACGATGTTACAGGTGGCGCGCACGACATGAAGACGATGGTCGGCATTGGCACGTAAAACAAAGAGGTGTGATCGGGTCGAGCGAGCACATGAGGATGGACCATGTACGCTTAAGGAAGACTTTCATCAAACAGTTGGCGCGTTCACGTGAGAAGAAGACTAACCAGGAGCTTGCGCCCAGAAGATAAACTAGGCAGGAGCTTGCGCACATGAACAAGAGAATCGATCAGCAGGATGCAGCAGCAAGAACCGAACAACAACATATACTGAATCAGGCAGCATCATAGGCTTACAAGAAGAACCAGAAAATATGGCGCCCGAGCAGCAACATAGTTGGCCGCGCATGAGCAGTAGCACACCTGGACACACGCAAAATCATCACTGAAAAGAGCTATCACTAGTAGGCAGCAGCGCATGCCTACGTGGCCTACAGCGAAGCATAACTCTCCAATGGCATTTTGCACCTGGGGATACATTTTACTTTCCTTTCTAGTTTTTCATACTCGATTCCTTTTGGGTCCTTATAAAAGCATTCTGAAGCGATTGTACTAAGTTGAATTTGAATATTTGGAAATCGTAGTGAAGTTTTTCTTCATTCTTGGGCGAACACTCATGTTCTTTGCGGCTTTGCCACCGGTGTGTTCTTCAACACCATATTGTCTATCAAGTCAAGGTTTCTTGATAGCTCTCATCCTACTCCTTCTCACTGGGCATCTGTGAATGAATTGCCAGCAAACGTGAGGAAAAACCAGTGCACAAACGCTGTTGACATTCTCAATGGAAAATGTTCATCATCCGAAAATCCTCTAGGTTGTTTTTGGAACAGCCACAAATTCCTTCATGTTTCATTCATCCCATTGGTGCTCTTTGAGAAAGAAACAAGGCGGTTTTTTCAGGTGTACGTTGGGTCGTAACCATTTACAGGAGATACCTTTCATGAAAGACGTCTTACCCAAGAGGCACTGTGTTCGTCGAGTGGGCCAGCAACGGTTCCCTCATAATTTCAATAGCTCCATCGTCATCTTCTGAGGACGATCCACAGGTGAGTTACTATCCACAGGTAATTCGCTTCACACCGACTTCACTCCCTCCCTTACGTGTTTTCTTTTTTGGGGTGTTCTTAGCTAAAACCCGAGAACACCGACCCTTTGTTGTGTCTTTTGCTTCCGCTAACATTTGCAAGATCGTCGAAGTTGTTCCTTTCTTGTCCACAGGCATATCATCCCTCCCATTTTGTTGTGCAGTATTAACACAAGAAGTTTGATGAATAATACCATTGTCAAGTATTTTCCATTATCACTCCGTAAAATTTTAACATGCTTATTAAATTGAGTTTTGAGCATTTTGCAAAAATCCTAAATAAGTTGAGACATCTCATATTTCGCAGATATCAAGTACACTCATATGGCTCGAGAGCACTCATCATCTATAGTTAACAAATAACGAGCACCAGAACTAGCAGGCATAGTATAAGCTCCTTATATATCACAGTGGATCAAATCAAAAACATCATTTGCTCTACTATTATTCAAAGGAAACACATATCTAGTTTGTTTGGCTCTTAAGCAAATATCACAAGGTTCATGAGTAACATTAACATCTTGATTTCCAGTATTTCTAATACTATCATGCAAAAATAAATAAATTTTTCAAGAAGGGTGTCCTAACATTTGATGCCACAATTTTCTTTTATCTTGCGCAATTGTTTGATAAGCATGAAGTTGTTGCAAAGGACGAAACCAATAAATCCCGTCACATTATTCAGCCGCTCCAATCATATTCGTCAATGCGTGGTCATGTATGATGCAAAGCTTATTAGTAAAAATGACAGAGTAAGATAGATCAGCAAGTAAGTGAAACACAGACAGCAAATTACAAATAATATCTGGAACATATAAAACATTATGGAGCACCATAGTTTTGCTCAAAAAAACCGTGCCTTCCTTAGTGGCAATTGTTTGTTTTCCATCAGGTAACTCAACAGAAATAGAAGAAACATCAAACAATTTGTTAAATAGTCTAGCATTATCGGTCATGTGATTCAAGCATCCAGTATCGATGATCCATTGAGCGAAACTTACCACTCAATTTTTCGGTTGACGAAGACTATGCTTTCGAAGTGTTTAGCATATTTATCAACGTAGCCCACTGTTCATCCAAGAGATTAGGAATGCTGCAACGATCTAACTCTTTTACAGGTGCCGTGAACACAGAATTTGAGGTGGTTGTGGCATGTGCTACCTGCCCGCGGCCACCTTAATCTGCACTCTTTACTCCCCTCGTGTAGACTGGACTCTACCTTTGCCCTGCCCGTCATTAGTGCAGTTCTCGAAATACCACCAATATGGAAAGTCAATTCTTTGAAAACAACTTTCTTGTTCATGTCCAAGTTTGCCACAATGATAGGAGACCACATTAGTTCGAGACCGCTCATTATGGCCTTTAGCAATCCTGTGCGTTGCGAAACCGATGACAACTGAATTGGTTTTGCAGTCTAGAGCAATAGTTTGGTGACGCTCTTCGATCACAATTTTGGCAAAAAACATGTTTAAGCTCGGCAAAGAATCCATCATTAGAATATGTGAGAAAACAGTGCCATAAAGAGTTGAATTTAAATCAACAAAAAAATCATGTACCTTGTCATTCTCCTTCTCTTGAGCAAATACAGCAGTAGCGGCACAAGTACATATCAAAACAGTAGAATATCCGGCAAGTTCATCTCATATCTCTTTCACAGTTCATTGTAGTATTGTACCACAAAGTTGCCTCGTTGCTTACAAGCACTTAACAGTGCCTTCCACTCATAAATTCTCGGGCCATTTCCTATTGAGAACCGTTGTCTAATGTCTTCTCATATGTCTCTCACGTCGTCGAATTGGTGGACAAATGATCGAAGAGCTGGATCCAGAGTATTACGGATCCACCTCACGAGTGTGGAATTAATAGTTACCTATAGAGTCGCTCCTGGTGTTCCTTGCTTTGGCTTAGTTACGGTTCCATCGAGAAAGCTTAACTTGTTCTTTGCTCGAAAGTTGTTACGCAGTGAACGAACTCAAGCTCATTTATTGTAGTTCTCACCACGCAATGCAATAAGACAAGTTATGATTTGTGGTCCATCGGATGGACGTAGGGTGAGGTATAAGCGAGAGGTTTGGTGATCTTGTCATCATGGGTGAGGGGAGATATCAATAATTGGATTTCGTGTTGGATGGCAGAAGATTTCAATAGCTGGAACACGATTAAACAGAGGGAAATGGTATGATGAAGACGGTTCTCGGTAATAGAGGGACCAAGACAAAGAGTGCAGGTCTGGAACAGAATCGGCCGAGAGGCAGAGACGCCTAAAGCCGATTGACGAAGATGCAAGGTACTCGCAAACTCGGCTGGCAAGGTGATGAATGGCAACACAACAGATGACCGGTGAAATGACGGGCAACAATGATCTGAACTTCGCGACTAGCTGTAACAACTAGAGTTCAACAATAACCCCATCTCCCTTTCGAGGAGCAGCTGAATATAGTGCAGAGGCCGACGGATCTGGAGGACAAACTACTTCAAGACAGCCATCAATAGTATTCGCACTGTTACTGCTCGTCTCTATTTTGCCTCCTCTGCTCTAGTCTTCCCCAAGGAAAGAAAATACGGGCTCTCTTACTGCGTCTCTTGGCGCATCTTCGTCCTCCTATTCGTGGAGCCAAAACCAGAACTTCATTCCCTTCTGCTTTATTTTTTCCCGACTCTAATACCATAAAACAAGATTGAGAGAACTTCATTTTTCTTCTTCTATACGTAGCCTCTTATGCGTACAAAACTAGCAATCTACTCATTATCCTTGATGTGCTACTTTATGCTAGAGATATTTACAAATATAATACGATTAGAATCTACCAACCTGACTATCGGTACTTTGAATGATCTAAGCAGGCACGTTATCACGTTATCCTTGAAATATACACAAATGTGTCGCCAATTAAATAATATGTCTCTGCCTCTGGTAACTACAATTGGGTTAACTTTACTTTATTCTTCATGATTTAATTTTTATTAAAGTCTTTATTATTTTATTTTCGTCGGGAATGTTTTATTGTCGTATTAGAGTAACATGACATTAATTATCACATTGACTGCATCGATTATTCGTCGTCGCGCGTGCGCAAAGAAGCTATCTCCTTGATAAAGACGAGACATTGCGGCAGTGTTTATTCTATTCAGCTACTGCTTTGATGATGCCGTCAAGGTGTTCGATGAAATTACTGTGAGAAATTTTTTGGCGTTTTTGAGTTCTGCTTTTTGGGTTTTCGTTGAATAGGTTCGGTGGGAAATGCTATGGTCGATATATTTTATGATCAAAGCTGAAACCGCGATTGAGTTGTTTGAACTTTTTGAATCTGAAGAAGTAGACCCCAATCCAATGACATGGATAGTGAAGAACAGAGAAAGCTACCTGGTATCAGCTGGGAGTGTGGCATGAAAGCAAGCACATACAACTAGTACCAACATCGGTAAACTACCGAATTCTGTCGCATAATTACATCATACTTCTATTTGGCTTCGCCATTCAACATTTCTTTTACCGCAAATCCAAAGTTTTCCTCAATATAATTAAGCGGCTCATAGATGAAGCAAGAAATCACATCTCGAAGTGTAATGACCCCAACAACTTCACCATCCTCTCCATCAACCACATGTATCCTGTGAACTGAGTTGGAGGCTAAACTGTGGATTACAGACCCGAGAGTCGACTCGAGTTTGCAGGTAATCGGTGGTAAAATGTTTCCGGTTTCTTGCTTCGTCGATATGATTGTGTTAATAAAACCCATAACACTCAGTTTCCTGAAACAAAATGACCAATAATTTACCTTGGCAAAGATAAAAAGTAGACTTGAAAGCTGCAAGAATTGAAAAATTCTATACCTGAAATTAGAGAAAAGTTCGGGTTTCAGCAGTAAATGTCGAATATCTCTGATGCTTATGTTCCCCACTATCTTTTTACTTGGCCCCTCCACAACTGGAAGACCACCAATTTGATTCTCTCTCATTCTCTTAAAGGCTTCCAGTATAAGATCATCGCTTTGGATACTAATAACCTAGAAAAGAAGCGAAAAGACGAATTTGGATTCGAGTTTTATCAATCAGTCCTGAGATTTTTGAGTGGATAGTGATATGTTACCTCGGTAGAGGACATGAAAGGAAGGCCTAAATCAGAAATTGGTTTGGCAGATATACAGTCGAACCAATCCCTTCCTCTGCACCCTTCAAGACCCTGTACTACTGCAGATTGAGTTATGTAGTTCTTGATGTCAGGCTTGCCTGGTTCAATAACAGGCACATTTCTTAACCTGTATTTGGAGAGTAATAATAATACGCTCAACATTGAACTGTCGGTTGTCACCGGAAGAAATGGAGCCCACCGGAAAGATCTCAAAATTGACCTCACCTGAAACAGATAGTTAAAAAAAGACTGCTGAAAGGAATCAAAATTATACAATTTCATATTTGTGAGCTATTTTGTTGGAGTTCAGCTTACTTTGGTTGATTTGAAGGGCTCTTCTCGAAGTATTACTTTGTAAAAATCCTCCCCCAGTTCATCAGCAGCAGTTGGAGCATCTCGGCCCATCCCTTTATCAGCCACCATACCTCCGGCGACGGCAGCCCCAACTGCAGCTGCAGTAACTCCGGCTACTGCAACCGGACCTGTTAAGATCGATGTAAAATTAATAACCGAAGCATTCAACCGCTCAAGTTTTTTGAACTAGTGGTGATTTTAAGTGAACCCGTCATGCCGAAAGCCAACGCTCCGAGTGCACTCACTGCACCGGCACCAACTCCGGCTGCTGTTGCCGAGCTGGCCGAGAGAGCTACAGCTGCAAGCTCTGCATTCTCCAACACCCACAAGATAATGGCAGAATAGTCTATGATTCCCAGGTATCTCTCCCTCCAATTTAAACTCGTTTCTGCTTCAGGGTTCTTCACAGGAGCTGATAAAATGTTGCATTCAGATAGAATTTTAACTGCATCAGCTATAGTTGTGTCTGCCAGAATCTCAATCACTGCCAAAGGTAACGCAAGTTCAACTAATTTGATTAAAATCTGGCCAAAACTTTATGATACTTGTTACAAGTTTTTTATTACCTTTGCCTCCAGGAACACCCGGAAATGATGAAACCGGAATCCTCGAAAATGCATCTGTCAGTGTCTCCTGCAATGATTGTGGTAATTTCTTCCTCGATTGGATGGTTTGAAAGTAAAGATCACAGTTTGAGAGTGTAGAGCTTTTCTTTGTCTCCTGTTCTTGTGCCATATGTTCTCTAGATTCATAAAAACAACCAATATTTTCTTACAGAAGTCACCCAATCAATCTAATACAATAATCTTGAAAAAAGAGAAACATTCTGAAAAATCAGGTAAAAGCTATTCGATATGGAGTTTTAATCATCTGAGAAAAGAATTTTGCTCTGAATCTATGATCCTTACAGAACTAACTCATCGCATTTACAGTATATTCTTCAGATTCTATAGATTGTGATACAAGAATCAGTAAAAGTAACGCAGAGCAAATCCAGATTGTTATTACTACGAATCTGTCGTTATAAATTTGGAGAAAAATACAAAGATAATTACGAATCATTACTGACTTAGAATCTGATTTTTGCAGATGCACTCATAACCAAGGCGATAGCAACTTACCAGAAAGTTCGAAGCTTCGAATTGTTTCAGTTTTTGAAATACACAGTCAGAGAATAATGGGAACGAATGATCACTGATTATCAATCGGTTTTTCTGAAAGCTTCAAATGGTTGCAGGTTCTGAAAGAACACTGTTTAAGAAATTCCGATTTTCCTTGGAGGGTTGTTCGAGGTTGGAGAAAGGACACCAGTTCGTCTGCCACGCGTATGTGCAGGACACGTGGTGTTTACCCAGATGCCACTTAATGCATCTGCTTTGAAAGTCCCTAGTTAAATGAAAAAGTACTAACTCATATGCTTAGCTGCAATTATTTATTGGTTAATTGATTTATAATTATTCTAATAAGGATAACATATAAATATCATGTCGATTATAATATATAGATCATTATTAATATTGTTTTCATTCTAATGGATTGTTTTTTAATTTAGGGTTTTACGATCCTAAGTACAATTGGCTTCTAATTAAATTTTATTTAGTAAAATGTAACTTAACTTTTGGCTTTTTTGTTCGTGTACAATTAAATCTTAAAATATTTTTTTTTACAAAATAAATCTCGACATTTCAAATGTCGGCAATTTGGATTTTGTCATTCTGCACTTTGTTAAATTTAGCACGTAAGTTATTAATCCGTGCTAAAGATTTCCCTTTGAAGATTTTCTTCTTTTCCATCTTCAGCATAGGTTGGACTGATTAAGGGTCTTAATTAAGTAATAAAATGTCATTAAAAATTCATACATACTAGATTTTATCAAATATATAATGTCGGATATTAAATTACTTAACTGTTGAAATGTTGAGGTTTCTTTCGTATAAAAAATTTGTTTTAGATATAAACGTAAATAACTCTACAAGTGAAGGATAACATACATTTACCCTATTTATTTATTAAATTTTTAACCAATTGAGATCACCGCATGTTTTTGTATAAATAGTCATTATTCGCAAGAAGTGCTGATTGGGATTATACGAGCAATCCGCATACTTCATTCATTTGGTTCAGCTCGGCTCATCCAAAAGGATCAAGCTATAGTTTTATTGGACAAAACCCTCTTATTCTTATTGCATAAAAAAAGCTAAAATTAAAATTGGCTCGGCTTCCCTCTCGACCTCGGTGGTTTTCCGACAGGTGGCATGACTAGTAAGCAAAATTGCCGAACATAGTGATGGAGTAAGCGGGGTTTCAATGTGATTTCTTTCAATGTGTAAAGGTAACAAAATTTACTCTATTTATCTGCTGATATTGATCTGTACTTGTATCTCCTGGCCCAGAATAAGTAGTGCAAGAAATTCAGCCCACTAAGAACACACATTAGCCAGTAGAATCTATCGAGGCGATAGTCATTTATGTTGCTGCCGGAGAGCCAACCCCGGTGGGTCGAATCTCCTGTGACTTTATTAACGACGGAGACGATAACCGAGCTTAGGTAGTATCCCATGGCTAACGAAGCCCATGACATAGAAGTAGCTAAAGATCTCATACTTTCCGGAGCTTCAGTGAAGAAAAACTCTAATAATCCGGCCAAGGTGAAAAGATCAGCCGAGCCCAGAAACAAGTACTGTAAACCGATCCACAAGAACGTGATCGGCAATGGGTCGGACGAGTGTAGGAGGTCTTCATCAGCTGCTACTCCCTTTCGCTTTATCTCGAGTAGTGCAGCCACTGCCATGGCAATGATCGAGAGAACTAGCCCTAATCCAATCCTCTGGAGATGAGTGATCCCCGTTTCTGAATTCCTCGCTTTCCGTGCAAAGGGTACGATCAAGTGATCGTAAATGGGCGCCAGAACGAGGATGAAGATGACCGGAAATATTGGAAGAGAAGCGGGTGGAAATTTCAGAGAGCCGATTTTGGTGTTCATGGTTGAGGCTTGTTCTACGGAAAAGGTAGAGAGCTGAGCTAAGCAGCAATTGAGCATGATTGTACAGAGGAAAATTGGTAGCATTCTCATCACTGTCTTCACTTCTTCTACTTGTTGGACTGAGCACACGAGGAGAGATTTGTTCACGGCTGCCTTGTTGAAAAATCTAAGGCCTTTCTCTTCGACTTCCTTGTCTGTTAGACCCGGAGATGAGGGGCTCACCGCCATGCTTGCAACAGATCCGCATGAACTGGACCTCTTGCAGCCATTAATGGCCGCAGAAACAAAAACCTGCTTGAAAAGAGTTACCTTAGAAGCGTCTCAATAAGACTGAAAACTCCATTGAAAGCCTATTTCTTGACGGAGATTACCTTGAAAATGGTGGTGAAAGGACTTCCGGTGGGTATTTTGTTCCGATAAAAAGAAGAACCAGAGAGGAAAACAGGAATGGAGAGGAAGACGACGAGAGTGGAGATGGCGAAACCCCATTGCCAGCCCTTGTTGTCTTCGATCCAGACGACCAAAGTGACGGCGATCAAAGCTCCAAAGGAAAGGCAAAAGACAAAGTAGTTGAAGAAGGTTGATCTGAGTTGTCTTCCCGGAGGACTGCCCTCGTCGAATTGCTCAGCTCCGTGGGAAGGGAGAGAGCCTTTGATCCCCCCAACGCCTAGCGCCACAAGATACAGACCAATGAAAAGCATTCCCGCCTCTCTACCTTTCACTTCCTCGCACGTTACATTTGGGTTTGCTGTGTCACAGGCTGGTGGCTTTAGGGAACCCACAGTAGCTTGAACTGTAAGTAGTATCAATCCCTTAAAGAAGACCAAAAAAAAAAAAAACAAACAAAACCCTCCGGTTAGTAATAAAATAATAATAATAATAACAACAACAACAACAGAGGGTTTCATTTTTGAATTTATTGACCCTCCGAGTCCATCATTGGTGACTCTCAAATTCATAGATATAGACGTGAATCTTACAATCTTAGTAATTTAAACTTAAAAGAGTTCGTTTTTGAAGCTTAACCCCTACTACTATAAAATCCAACGATGCATTTTCAAATATATCATGTTCTTTCGATTAAATTGTAAACTACAACTTTGCATGTTGCGAGGAACCTTGAGAACACTTGACCCGGAAGTGACAAAACATATGACAAGGTGAAGTATGGTCATTCACATATAGATATTGTTCTAACAAAGTCGAAGAAGTTAAACGATAATATCGTCATTTCACTTACAAGGCATAAACAAGTTTATGATTGTGAGAAGGATACACATACTAGATTAGATTACATTAAATTCAGTCAATTGAAAACTAACACTCAATTTCAAATCTTGATGTCATAAAATAATAAATAATAAAATTTCAAGGGAAGCGAGAAGATCTTTGTGCCGTCTTGAGTTTACGAGAATTTCGTGTAACGTTTTATGGTCACGTAGTAAATATTATATGAATAAACTTTTGTCTAGATACAATGTTAGAGCAAAAGTAGACAATTCCATGCCAACTAAGGGATTATTATTTAGAGGTTGCCGTAATAACCTTAAAATATTGTAACAACCTCATCTCAAAGAGTGCCTAACACTATTTATTTTAATATTTAGTATTTTTTGACGGATGTAATATGGTCACTCAAGGTCAACTTAGACTCACGAGGACCCACATGGGATCGCCACATGTTCCTCATGCACCAATAAAAAACACCTCTGTGTTGTCTATCTTGGTTGTGAGAGAAGAAGAGAGAGAATGGCGAAAAATACAAAACAAGCAATGGCTTGTTCAAGTAGTGTAACCATTTTAGTTTCTTACCTTATGTTTCCAAATCTAGCATTTCTGTGGACCCCGATACTGTCTTTCTTGAGAGTGAAAGGTTTTTATTTGGTGAGAGATTAAATTAACCTGGTTTAAGTCAAGTTTTTAATAAGTTTTTCTCTGTTAATTAACAGAAATTGAAGAAGAAAATTGAAGGAAACAATCAATCAAGGAAGATACCAGGAGGAAAGAGAATCACCAGAAGCTCAATGGCGGCGCTGATGAGGTAGATGTGATAAGGTGGGAAGAAGGCATCGGAGAAGAAACCTCCGAGAAGGGCAAGAAGGAAGGCGGTTCCCATGAAGTCTGTGACGTTATTGGCTGCTTCTGACGGAGAAAAGTGCATGTAATCTGTAAAGTAGAGCACCAAATTGCTTGCGTTTGCTAAATAAGCGAGGTTCTCCAGCACCTCCGCAGCTGTTTCAGACAAATTTTCAGAGATGGGGGATGGTTATTTTGAAAAATTATTTTCTGGGTTTTTGTTAGAAACGTGAAAAATGAAGTGGGTAATGAAGATAATTTAGGGACCTAGAACGAAAAAGGCAGCTCGCATGCCTCCATGGTTGTGTCTTAGAGCTGGTCTGTTTCTCCAGTCTACATAACCTTCCCATCTTCCTAACTGGCCTCCTTCTTGATCCTACCAGAACCACATGGACATCAGCCTACAGAGTGAGTGTGTGTGTGTGTGTGTCTGTGTGAGAGAGAGAGAGAGAGAGAGAGAGAGAGAGAGAGAGAGAGAGAGAG